>JAUNZO010000601.1:0-467415 GCA_031894775.1 Chloris gayana
TAACTCGGAACTCATATGTCGTATCTTGGCACCGTCTTTTTGAGACTAGACAATACAACTCAAACATTCACAAATCCCTATGAACATACATACACAAACCCTACCCCTATGAGGATCTTCAAGAAGACTGAGCCGATAAATCTTCGAAATTGATGAAGTCACCACTGGCACCTCGCTATCGACGGGAGCATCACCTACCATCGAAAGTACAACGTCATTAAACCCTAGAAAAGTTGCTCCTCCATGGAGAGACGAACCCAGGATTTAAGATGCTACCGAGACTCTTGTAACTACTAAGATACATGCATGGTGTTTCGCGATCTTGGGATCACCTACTGAATCTAATGACATTCCAGTGCCAGTGGTGGAGGCGGCGTGCAGCCTCGGATCCGCTTAGCCTTGACCGCGACGAGTCCCCCTCGTCAACCATGGACATATCCGACCACCCTTCGTCCACCGTGGTGGCACACGAGACAGGCAGCGACGGTTACACACGGCAGCGCGAGGGAGGGGGGGGTGGCCGGATCCGAGGCCGCCTTTCTCTCTGGCGGCAACGGGTAGCGGCAAGAGGGGCGGATCTGCTGCTTGTCCTGACGGTGCGGCGATCGAGGTTGGCCTAGCTTGGGTCCTCTTTTCTTTTGTTTTCCTATACTCCTTGTTGCTGTGGTTGGGATTGTCAACCACTGCTATAGGGTACCACTATAGCGGCGGTTGACAAATCCAACCGTGGCTATAGAGTACAAATGGTTATTTGTAGCCTCGTAAACGTAGCCACGTTTAGGGCAGCCTGCAGCTATAGAGTTGTCCCAACCATGGCTATAGTGCCTAATTGTTATAATGCATGCACAAGAAGGCACCAACAACGGACAACCTAGAAGTGAAATAAAGGATGGGACGATAATGTTATCTTCCCCCTTTATCTCCAGCAAGCATAAATGAACCACCATCTACTGAATGAGTGCACATATGGACAGTGGATGCCTCAAGCAGTGATTCAATCTCCACCAGTGCAAATGCTGGTTGCAAAATGGTTGAACAGATTTGCAGAAAACACGCCTACACACAGAAAAGAGGCACCGAGAAACATCCTATATGCGTGTGGAACATCTAGAAAGAGAGGAATCATAGATATTTTCAGAGACGTGAACAGACAACAATACAAGTAGGGATGCTAGCTAAAGAAGAGACAAACCTACTGAAGATGGCGACCACGACACAAACCAACTCTCACCCTCTTTTGCCACGTATCTTCGCCCACTCGGCGAACTACATAGACCAAGACAAGCATTACAAAGTGCAAGGACTACACTCCGTCCGGTCTAATCTCCTCATATCTTTTCGTTTATTCATTGGTCTGTAAGCCTAAGGGTGTGTTTGGTTGTGCTTTTTCTGGCTTTGGCTTTTCAAAAAGCCAGTAACCCAACCAAAAGGATTGGCTACCAACAAAAGACAAAGCCAAAAGCAGCTTTTTGCTAGTTCGTTTTTGAAAGCAGGTATGGAGGTGTTTTTTGGGCTTTGGCTTTCGCAAGTTTAAATAAATTACCTACATACATGCATGTATACATATATGTGTATATACACATAATATATATGTATATATTGATATATAATTATTTATCTATATTATTCATTTATATATTATATTATTTATTTATTTACGTATATCTTATATATATGTTTATATATATTTATTCATATATATATATAGTATTTATATATATACAATATTATGATATAAATATATATGTGTATATATATATATATATAATATTATATATGATATAAATATATGGTTATCACCTCAAATTGGTTAATATGGTGGAGTGCCAATCAGTTTGGCATAACCAAATAGTCTATATCCTCATGTTGTAAATAAAAGTTTTAATAATCAAATGATTAAAAAATTCATGCACTCGTACCTTCGACTCTGTATATGTTTCTTGAGCCACTACTTAGCTAGCAATTTGCAAAGCTGATCATAGAACACGAGGTGAAGCATCAATGAGAGACTCATATTATTCCCCGTTACTTCTCATCTCGCATTCATTTTTCTCTCCCTCTGAAGAACCACTTCCACCACATCCAAATTGATGCAGCAACCAACGGAACATTTTACACACCCAAAGATCACTCTCATTTCCTCACTACTTGGTAGAGATATATAACACACTTTACAAATGATACATAGAGGACTATGATTGCAATGAATGGGCCATTACATATATACTTCTCCATTCTCAAAATGTTGATGTTAGGACAGCCAAAACTAGCCTACAGCTAGTGCAAATTGGATGTCCTAATCGACATCATTTCAAGAATGGAGGGAGTAGGTCTTATGGGCCGCTATGGTGGCTACTACAATGTTAGAAATTAAGTTTCCACAATTTTATTAATGGACATATATGCTCGAGCCATTGTAAAGGTTACCCAAATGCATGGCCCGCCAATCATAGTAGGTTAAGTTTTGATACCTAAACTATTTCAATTTCAATGTAAGTCGTCACCATACTTATCACCAGCTTGGTAAAGTGCTACATGAAACATTAGCTATCAAATAAAAGTTAAGGAAATTGTTTCTAAAATAAATACAAAATTTATGGTATAATTAATAGATTAGGGCAATATGGTGGAATAAATTTGGTGCGGCAGGGCCGCATATCGGTTGTCTACGGCTTTGCCCCGATCTTTGCTGTGTGGACGCGATCGTGCGGAAGAAAAATAGGCTCGGAAAATGTCATTTGCAACTTGGCTCAAGCAAATACGCGCATGAAGGAAGAAAATGCCCAATGAAGCAACGGCTTACACGACGACTCAAGCAAATACATAGAAAAGACCAGACGAATCGCTTACGCCATCATTGGTTAACTCCCAAACGGATGCTGCAACCTAATCGCATGTCTATCAAGATCTCGCCACAGAATGTGTTCAAAACCCAAATCAGCTATCAATCAAAATAGTTGCATCCTATTAGAAACAACAAGCAATTGTTGTCACTCTAATCTGACCAATAGCACAAAGATAAGCTACTTGCTCTGATTCGTGCACTACAATGATGGCTATACAATTTACAAGGATCATACGACTATGCAATAACATATATAACACCTTAACCAGCTTATAGGGGAACATAATTTTTTTGTATAACGTAAGGGACCATAATTAATCAAACACAATGATGATTGCTAGCATTGTGGTCTTGTCAACAGGCCAACATTGTGGTCTTGTGGACTGCAGCCAACGCACTAAGGCGCACACGTCGTCAGCCTCCATGGGTGCAAGTGCAGGGGAAGACCTTGCGTCCTTGCCAAAGCATCCACAGTTCGAGCTTCCACCGCCATCACCCGTCGTAGCCCTACATGCCGTCTGTCAGCAACCTCGGCTTCGGGCAGAGGTCAGCATCGCCGCCGTTGTTAGGAGCGTCATGGTCGTGGCCACGGAAGGAGATCGACATGCCGCTGTTTGGAGCAGCATTGCAGCACCGGTCCAATCTGAATAGCGGAGACATGAGTTAGCCAAAAGTCTTCGAAGCCGAGCAAGGTAGTTGGAAACATCACAGAGCCGAGCCAAAGCCTATAATGTAGTATGGACAAACTTTTATGGGATTTGCTAACGCCTGGCCGGCCATGCGTTAGGCTTCCGGCCTGGCCGGCCTTTTTTGGAAACTTTACGGTACAGCGGCCGGAGATTCCTTTTTCGGCGGGAGCACGCGGCGTCGCGCGCGGGAGCGTGGGAAAGAAGCGCAGGATGTGAGCGTGGGAGAAAAGCTTGTGGGCCCCAGCAGAAACAAATCGTATGGCGCAAGCAATCTTTTCAGGCTTCTAGCAACGTCCATCCATCGAGTTGCTTTCGATCGAGTCGCCGTCTCCTTGCCGGTTCGAAGGAGAGAGAAGGAGAAGATCTCCTTGCTGGTTCGAAGTAGAGAGAAGGGAGAAGATCGCAGCATGCACAATTACTGAGGTTAGCAGTCAGTCCTTAATCCCTGATTCCCCTAATCTCATCATATTAGGTGCGATTGGATGTGGATCTACATCTTGTTTGTTATTTGTTTTGCTTTGGATCTTCTGGTACAATTTCTTGGAGTTTTGCCTCATGATTGTGAAAAGTTGTGAAGTGTATTAGATAGTTTCTCATAGGTCCTGACCTGAGATCCCCAGTATTTGCTTGACCTGACGTATAAAACTGTTGCAACCTGAAAAAAAATCTGTTGGGAACAATTGCTTGACCAGGCGTATAAAATTGCTCACGGATGCAAAAGTATTTGCCTTATTTATAATTAAGAATTGCACAGAGCAACAATTGAACACTAGTTTCTTCTGAACCACATCACATGAGAACATGCTGGCACTTCATGATCATATAAAAAGGTAAAAATGCCTCTGGTTTATGATAGCAGAAACATGTCCAAAACAAAACTGTACAGGAAAAAAGATGCAGCCAGATTATGATTTTAGGTTCCCAAGGCACTGTACAAAAGAACCATGTCGAAATACAGATTCTCAAGCCATTTTATGAATTGATTCCTGGTTGCTTAGGCACTAGATTCACTGTAGAAAAAGAATCATGTCCAACTCCAGAAACTGTTGAAACATGTCCCATAGATTGTGCTTGAAACCAAACTGCTGAAACCTGCAAAAGAATAGGCACTATAAGATAAGGAATTGCTTACAATGTAAAAATAATTAGGCTGTTTTTCTATATTTGGCTAACTAAAAATTGATGTTACTTATAAGGGAATTATGTCTTTGAAAAATGCAGGCAGTTGGATGTTACACAATATAATGGATCTTAACTTTCCACCTCCTGAAGATGCTGAACATTTTAGTTTTATGGGTGGCAATTTCACACAGTTTTGCACTCAAGCAGATCATTCCACCAGAAATAGAAATGATGAATTGCCTGCTATTTCAGAAATAATGCTTTCCTTGGAAGAGACACATTTACATGAAAATAATGCAGATCTTCCAGAGTTGGAAGAACCAGTTGCAGCAGGGAGTGACAGCCCAGTTGAAGAAGATAAAGCTTTTGAGGTTTTCTCGTCACCGCAAGAACCATATGTAGGCATGACTTTTGACAGCATAGAAGAAGCAAGGAAGTTGTACAATGCATATGCGAAAAGGAAAGGTTTCTCTGTCCGGAGAGGAACATCTCGCCGTTCCGGCTTTGCAGGTGAAGTTAAGAAAATTCAGTTTGTGTGCAATAAAGAAGGAAAAGGGAAGAAACCTAAGGCAACTAGTGATGAGATTGAGGCAGTTCAGATCCCATACAATTCTACTGGTAGTAATTCGGAGAGCGATGAGACAAGTTTGTCCAAGAGTATGCATGTTGGCAAGAAAAGGAAGAGGGAGAGGATGATATACACAAACTGCAAAGCAAAATTACTAATCAAGCACAATGGTACCAATTGGGAAGTCATGCAATTTGTTGCTGAGCATAACCATGATTTGGTTGACAAACCCTCCCTGTCCAAGTTTTTGAAATCCCACGCAGCAATACCAGAAGAAGAGGTGAACTTCTTAAGATTGCTACACACTAGCAACATTGAGACAAGCAGGATGATGCAACTTGTTTCTGAGCTTTATGGTTCAGCACAACATGTTCCGTACACCGCAAAACATGTTAGCAATCTGAGGTCAAGCATCAGATCAGAATCAGCAGGAGTTGATATTGCACAAACAGTGGATTACTTTTATGAACAGGAAAGGGAGGATCCTAACTTTTTCTTTCGAGTGAAGCTTGATGAAGATGGTAAGTTAGAATATATGTTCTGGGCGGACAGTGCTGCGAGGGAAGCATACAAGCTTTACAATGATTGCATCTCTTTTGATAGCACTTATCTAACAAACAAATATAAGATGCCATTTGCTCCATTCATTGCCATCAATAGACACGGGCAATCAGTTCAGGTCGGATGTGGGTTCCTAAGGAATGAATCAGCTAGCAGCTATGAGTGGCTCTTTGAGATGTTCTTGGAGTGCATGGGAGGGAGGGAGCCTACAAATATCATAACGGATCAAGACCTGTCAATGGCAGCAGCAGTGCGGAATGTATTCAAGACAAGCAATCACCGTTGCTGCCGCTGGCATATCTTATCAAAGGTTAAAGCAAGGTTGCACCACTACTTCAGTAAGAAAGAAGGAATGCAGAGTCTGTTTTATGACATTATTGATCACAGCTTGATTCCGTCTGAGTTCGAGTTCACGTGGAATGCTATGATTGAGTCATATTCAGCTGGTGACAATGAAATTCTCAAGAATCTTTACGAAATAAGGAAATTATGGGTTCCTGCATATTTCATGGATTGCTTCTTCCCTTTCCTTCAGTCTACCCAGCGTAGTGAGGGATTTAATGCAGTGCTAAAGAGATATGTAAATCCAAAGAATTCTATCCTCGAGTTCACATATCAGTACAAGAAAATCCAGGAAAAAACAGACGTAGCTGAGAGTGGTCAGGACTACAGAACAGATCAAAGAGTCCCTGAATTGTGGTCAAAGTATCCTATTGAGAAGCACGCGCTTGAGGTGTATACTAGGAAAATCTACTGGGTTTTCCGTGCTGAGCTTGAAAAAACAGCAGAATATGTTGCGCGACCAGTGGGTTATGACTTGTTCAGAGTAGCCCCTATTGGTGAGTTTGTTTGTGGCTATGGCACAAGGGCGTATGAGGTTACGTTTGCTGAAGACAGTAGCTATTTTTGGTGTCAGTGCTGCAAGTTCAGCAGGGATGGTGTTCTATGTTGCCATATCCTGAAGGTTGCTACTGAACATGGCTTAAAGAAAATACCGGAGAACTACATACTAAAGAGGTGGACTCCCTTGGAAAATCCAGTTAGCATAGCTAATTTTCCCGGGATTCAGCAGGCACCTATGCCTGAGAGTTCAAAAAAACAGTTGCGCTTTGCAGACCTATCATGTTCTTTGGCAAAGATTGCTATGACCGCTAGCAAGTCAGATGAAGCAAGAGATATTGTAAGGGGCCACATAAAGACTATGGAGGCAGAATTGGCTGCCCTAAATAAGACAAAGAGGAGGAAAGCAAATGCACAAAAGCCTACTGCTACAACTACTCCAATCGTGCCACAAGCTGCAGCAATCCCTCAAGAAATGATGCACCCTAGCAATGCAAATCAGCCAAACAGCCAAGTACAGAATGATGCCAACAGGAGTCAAGTAATTGTAGACCCAGACACGTCGAAGACAAAAGGAAGAACAAGAACACGCAGGTTCAAGTCACAAGCAGAAAAACAAACAAAAAAATCAGCAAAAGCCACAAAAAGTACTATGTTGCCAAATGGAGTAGAGAGCGTTGCAGATATATAAATTTATGTATTGCTTAATTTATGTTGTCATATGTGCTTGTAACCAGTAACAATGAAACATAACATGAATCATAAATACTGATCAGCATAGTACCTTATTTCATGTCGAGCTTGTCCTTCCAATTTTTCACGTCGTTCCTCTCATGATTAAGCAATTTCACAGTTAGAAGCTTCCGTATATTGGGTATATCTTTTCCTGTGAATGAAGCAACTTCACGCCCATCATAATGTTCAGCGTGCATTAGCATGTGAAATCCACAGTCGTAGCTGCATGCAAAAAAAATATAGAAGAATGAGAACAGAAAATAAAGCTGCTGAGTTGAGTAAGATCAGCATGAGAAAGGTTAATTGTTTCTTACTTGTTGCCTTGAGATGGTACTTCAATTTCAACCAAATCATAGTTGTCGATGTTCTTTTTGGTATTTGGATAATGCTTGTGCCAAAGACCTTTTATGGCAGCAATTAAATCATTGCAGCGAGTGGAGGGCCTTTCATTATCTAGGCTCCTCGGAGAGTCAAGTACTTCAAATCTTGCATTGCGTAGGTTGAGAACTAGTAGAAAATAGTGACCTATTTCAGTAAGATCTTTTGGTGTGAAGCGTTCAAGAACAGGAAATAGAACCTGAAATAAAAAAAAACGTTATGACATACATATTCTGTATGAAAAAACAGAAATTTTCTCACGTCAAGGTTATCTTCACGGGTTCCACAATGGGTATGATGACTTTTTTTTTATCATTAATGCTTCGTTTGAGTTTTTTATCAATACTATTTCTAGTGACTATATGTCTTGTGGCTTTGTAGTGAATTTTTTGGAATCATGGTTGCTGCCCAAGACTATGGGTCATTGGCAATGCAATTATCTAGAGCTATATGTGTTTCTCGTTTTTTTCGACGTGTGCATTTTAATGTTAACCATTGAGCAATCTGATACTGATCACTAAGCATTTTAATTGTAACACTTAAGCATATATGCTTTGCATTTCTAACAATATCAATGTGTTAGTTTACCTTGTTATCTTAGAACAACTTTGATGCAATTTTATCACATGTGCCACATGTAATTTATATACGTAATGTAGGCAATTTAACTAAGGTTAGCAAGCTATTTTTCAATTATCCATGAGCAATTTTAAACAATCATGCAATTTTAGCAAATGTCCACAATAATCATGCAATTTAACCCTTTTCTTTGTTTCTGTTTTTTGTACAAGCACCTTACTTGCACCTTTCTAATTGCAGCAAAAGAGAAAGCTATCTGAAGCCTTCAATGGAGTGTTTATTGCGATTCCGAATCAAACATAATTGCCAACATTTTTAGTATCAAAATGCTTGAACAAATAAGTAATTTTGCCTGACTAAAACTAAGCATGAAAAATAACGTACCATTTGGCACCTGTCCAGGTGGTTGTCAGCTCTTCGGAACACGCGTTTAACTTCTGGAGCATCAGATTTCCCCTCCAAAAGGAAAGTCTGCCAAAAAAAAAGGTTTAATAGTTTAGTGGAGTGAAAGTAGCCAAGCATGGGCAATTTCATAAATTTCTTGAGCATAATAAGAGAAAACTCACTGCAACTCTCAATGGAAGTACACGTCTTTTAGCTTTGGCCTTTTTAATTTCGTCAAACTCGTTCATGGTGCAAATAGCGACTTCAGCCACAGTGTTGCTGAGTTCTCCTCCAGGTCGAACAGACTCGGATAGCTGACTCATATGGACATAAAACTCCCAAAAGTTTATTGCAATTGTACTGCATTTTTTTCAGGAACCAGAAATGAAAAAAAAAACATAAAACAATATCAGTGAAACAGAGAAGTAAAAAGAACATATGAAAAAGGAGGATGGGTACTAAATGCATACTCTTGTTGCTTGGGGCTCCGGCTAGATCTGGTACGCCTCCCGTGAGTGAAACGACAAACAGCATTGTAAACATCGGTGGTGTCCTTGCTGCACTTGAAGCGGTCGCTATTATTTTGCTCAACAAAGGGAGCCATCCGCACAGCAGCTTTCTTGAGGATCCTTCTAGGATGTGGCTGGTACAAAGGAGTACCAGAGCTGCTGGCACTTGCAATTTTGCTTTGCAATACCTCAGGAGTTGTTGCATCAAACTTCTTCATATGTGTAGTAGAAACTTGGGGTTCCTGTGGTTTGGATGATGAATTGCTTAGGAAAATAACATGAATTGCTTACAAGTTTAATATAATGTACTTAGAACTAAAATATTAAAATGCCTATGATGCATTGCATTAAAAATGTGCTTACATTGTGAGTACTAAACAATATTCAGATAGCAGCATCATTTGTAAAAGGAAAATATTTTGATACAAAGAGATGAAAAACAAACAAACCTTGTTTCGTATTGCTCTAGAAGTAGTTGGTTGTGGTCCAGCCTTATCTGATGTGCTTGGACCTTGAGCTGCTGTCATTCTTTTTCTTTCCTCATTTAGTCTGATTGCATCTTCCTCCATCTTGTCCAAGACATGGCCAGGGATGCTATCAAACATATCACTGTATGTCTTTTGTGAAGAGCCAGATTCAAGGGAACCCATAATGTCAAATGGTGGTGGGTCAAAGTTCCCAAATACAGTCCTTCTCAAGGTGGATTTTCTAGTATCTGAGTGTGGGATGGCTTTGTTGTTAACCTCGGGTACAAGCTGAACACTTTGGTGTGGCAGATTTATCATTCCCCTTGGGTTCCAGGTCATGGACTTGTGGAATTTGGCATTCTGGGGTAACAAGGTTCACCACTTCCTTTTGTTGGAGACGCAGCCTGGCCCTTCTTCGTTTCCCTGAGTTAACATCACGAATATTTGGAATATCAGCCATAGGTTGGGAGCAATCTACATCTGCTTCAGGTCCTGAAACTATATGTGGGGGAATAACAGCCAAAGGTTGCGAGCGATCTTCATCCTCTAATAAAATAACATCCGGCTCGAGGTCCCGACACTATATGAGCAGCAATTGGCATGGGGTATTCCATTTCTTCCTCATTTGTTTGTGGCGACATCTCAGCAGAATCATTTGAGGTGTCGCTTGCACTGCCTTCACTTAAGTTAGCTTCTGATTCTTCATGATATGTTGAGTCCGGTTCATCGTCGGAGCCAGAATACTCGTCTGCAAAATCCTCCTCTGATTCTGATTCTTCAATTACTACTCTCCTCCTCTTAGCTGACCCCTCCGAAGCTCTACTTGTGCCTGGTGCTTGAGATTGTTCTTCTGCTATTTCAGATACTACATGAACAACGCTCTCCATCGCAATAAACACTCCATTGAAGGCTTCAGATAGCTTTCTCTTTTGCTGCAATTAGAAAGGTGCAAGTAAGGTGCTTGTACAAAAAACAGAAACAAAGAAAAGGGTTAAATTGCATGATTATTGTGGACATTTGCTAAAATTGCATGATTGTTTAAAATTGCTCATGGATAATTGAAAAATAGCTTGCTAACCTTAGTTAAATTGCCTACATTACGTATATAAATTACATGTGGCACATGTGATAAAATTGCATCAAAGTTGTTCTAAGATAACAAGGTAAACTAACACATTGATATTGTTAGAAATGCAAAGCATATATGCTTAAGTGTTACAATTAAAATGCTTAGTGATCAGTATCAGATTGCTCAATGGTTAACATTAAAATGCACACGTCGAAAAAAACGGGAAACACATATAGCTCTAGTTAATTGCATTGCCAATGACCCATAGTCTTGGGCAGCAACCATGATTCCAAAAAATTCACTACAAAGCCACAAGACATATAGTCACTAGAAATAGTATTGATAAAAAACTCAAACGAAGCATTAATGATAAAAAAAAGTCATCATACCCATTGTGGAACCCGTGAAGATAACCTTGACGTGAGAAAATCGTCAATATCAAAAGTACCACCAAACGATGAGCTCCGAACCGTAGTAAATTCTGATGGCATAATCTGATATTAAAATAGGAAACAGGATGGTAAGTTGCTTGTTACTATAATTGAAACAAAAGTTTGAAAACATCGGAAGGAAAAATAATTGACCTCGAGCTTTCCAAAAGACCCATCGTTCTTTGTGTCAAGCTCAATGACTTTTTCCAAGGATCTTTTATCCCATGCTGCAATTCTTGGCTTGGTATCTGGTATATCAACTTTGTGACCGATCAACGAGTCAAGATACAGTACCTAACACCAAGTAGATAGAAGTTAAAACTCGAAAAATAGGAACAGATATTGTAAACAGGAAAATGGTGTGAAAAAAGGAAAAAGGAGATAAACTTACAACAAGGAAGAAGAGACATCCTTTGACAGAGTTCCTGTTGGTCTTGCTGAGAGAGGCCTTCAATTGATCTACAACAAATTGGCACCAATTCATCCTCTCTATGTTTGCCAAGTCCATTACAGCAGGGTAGCACCTTGGGCTGATAAAAAGTGATGTGGACGGGCACAGGAATGTTGAAATGGCAAGCATAAGCCATGACCGAAGGAAATCCTCATTGGCTTCCTTATTGTCTTGTATCCTTTCAACAATGGTGCTGATCCTTGGTGTTGTACCATCTTCAATGCTATATTTATCATGAATGAAGTTAATGGCATCAACGTTCAGGTCATAGGGTACAGGTATTGATTCTTCAGTGGGCAAGGGAAGGCCTAGCATATGGTGAACAGCTTCGGGACAAGCATTGATTTCCCCTCTTCCAGGTACAACCAACTTGCCAGTTTCAGCATTGAAGCACACCCTTGTTAGCCAGGTGCTCAGATCTGAAGGTAATGTGTCACAAGCTATAGCCAACAGACCTCCAAAACCTTTTGCACTTATCTGGTCCTTTTGTTCCTTGGTCAAATGCTTTGTAAGCTTGAACAGTCTTGCCGGGGATGCTCTGTTACGTGCGCCCTGAAAAAGCACAAAAAAGATATTTTGTTGAATGTCACTTAAAATCCTTTTTTCATGGAAAATAAAAGTATTTAGATAATCTAGAAAATTAGAAATTAAACAAGCAGCAAATTTGATTAATGTTTCCAAACAAGGAAAAAGGGATTTTCCTTCCTCTTAACATCACCAACAATTGAATTGTATTTATAAATAGCTGGCAATACAGGGAAAACATAACCTAAGGGATTTTGCCTTGCAATTTAAGTAGCAAGAAAAAAAGGAACATTATGTTGATAGCCAAATGTGTATGCACGGTTAAGTGAAATTGCTTTGCAGGGTTAAGTAAAATGCTTTGCTGATAGACAATTGTGCATGCAAGAGTAAATAAAATTGCTTCCCATTATTAATAAAACTGCTGCAAGAGTACCTATATAATAACTTAGTATATAAATTTTCTCATGTGGTAGGAACATGCAAAAGTCACAAAAAAGCATAGAAATTATTATCCTGCATGGTCATACCACAGGCTTTTTTGGCAGGGAATGCGAGAGCGGGAAGGACCACCCCTTGTGCTATTCTTATCCTTGCTTGTCCTAGCCATGGATTATAGAATCACTAGTCTTCTGCTGCATAAAAAAAGATTTGTTGAGCACATGGCAGCTAATAAAAAATACCACTAAACATACAAAACCCCATAGAAGCTAGTAAAAAAGGGGACAATAACATATGAAAATCTCTGTAGCCTCATAATAACATAGGAAAGCTCATGATGAGAGCATGAGTGGATCGAACATTCACCTCTTCATTGACTGCGAAATAGTCAGAGAAGTTTGGAGAAGTGCATTTATTTTTCTTGGCAAGAAAAGTAGGTAGATTGACATAATTATGAACTAGTAGCACTGAAACGGGGTGCCAAGAAACCAGGATTCCTTCTATAGATAATGTGATCTCGTTTGTAGCCACTAAGACCATTTTGTTGACCTTGCAGCACTTGATTCTGCGAAGAATCCTGACTCTATCAAAAGAATGAAGTCCTATCTACAATGTTGCAGTGGAGGAAAAGAGGCACCGTGCCTGATCGTGAATAAGCACATCAAAGCTACAATATAGCGCCAACTGCCTAGCATGAAGACAAATGTATATTGTTTATTCCAGTGCAATATAGACTAAATCACATAAGAAATTATCTACAATTTCAGGTGGCAACAGGTGTCATACAATATCACAATTCGCAAAAAACATTGCCAAATGCCTCATTGAAACAGATTTGCATGTACATACAACATATTATTGGCCACTAAAATTTATGCATATCAGTTTGCACACTAGCTTCTCTAAAACCGTATATATGCTTGAATGGATCAGTTATTTTACCTAAGATATGTTAATCAAGTTAATCAAAAGTTTGTAGCTTACATGTCACATCCCTGTAATCTGCATCCCAAATCGAGTTCGATAACCTACTAACCACATAATTACACAATGAAATTCATCTACCAGGTACAAACTGATGGATTGCATCGACAAACTAAACTTACATCATCAAATCAGTTCCTGAATCCATGAGTAGAAGAGAGCAGATCGATGATAGAAATGACAAACCTGTTAAGATGATTCAATCAGCTCCACCGTTGATTGCAAACAAAGGGACTCCCGTCGTTGCTGCTGCCGGAGAAGGGAGGCGCCGGGGATGCTCCCGTCGCTGCTGCTGCCGGAGAAGGGAGGCGCGGGGGAGGCTCCGGTCGCTGCTGGTGCCGGTGAGGGAGGCGCGGGGAAGGTTCCCGTCGCGGGGGAGGCTCCCGTCGCTGCTGGTGCCGGAGAAGGGTGGCGCGGGGAAGGTTCCCGTCGCGGGGGAGGCTCCCGTCGCTGCTGGTGCCGGAGAAGGGAGGCGCGGGGAAGGTTCCCGTCGCGGGGGAGGCTCCCGTCGCTGCTGGTGCCGGAGAAGGGAGGCGCGGGGAAGGTTCCCGTCGCGGGGAGGCTCCCGTCGCTGCTGGTGCCGGAGAAGGGAGGCGCGGGGAAGGTTCCCGTCGCGGGGAGGCTCCCGTCGCTGCTGGTGCCGGAGAAGGGAGGCTCACGCTCGTACGAGGAAGAAGAATGGAGGGTGCGGAAGCGGATTGGGTCGCCGGCGAGCGCGCGGCGACGGATTTGGTCGGCGGCGAACCCTAACGGAGCCGTTGAGGAAAATCCATAGACTGGAAGAGGACGGGCGCGACTCCCTAAGTTCGAAGAACGTGTTCACACCACGTCCTCTGGTGGGCGGACGATAATATACGTGGCGGTTGTGTTAGCTGCGGTTAGATGTTGATCACACGGACGACCGGTTGGCCACGCCAGCCCGTTAAATCCTGGACGTTCAGGATATATAATTTCCCAACTTTTATTTCCTACGTGTGGCAGCCAAGTTTTATTTTCTGAGCCCACGCATCCACCCGTGCGATCTCCAGGCGGTAAAGATCATGGCGGGGTCGCAAACAGCCAATATGCCGCTTAGCCGCACAATTTTTTTACACTACTATGGGGTTGGTAGAGATGGCCCTTTCGTAGATGGTAATGATTCATGAAATATCTAAACTACAAGGATTTACTTATTTTGAAAAAAAATTCACCAATGTATAATATCTTACCCTCATTGGACATAAGGATTAAAAAAAGTGAATAAGAGATAGATGGAAGAAAAAACTAGCCATTCTAGATGATTATGCTTTTTGTATGTGCTTTTTCTCACCATAAATGCATCATACCCACCCACGTACTTGTTATCCTACGTCTAATAGAACTCCTATTTGTTTTCGGTGAGAGACCATTTCCTTTTTTGTAGCATGGAACTATATTTTTTCAATAAACTACACATATTTTTATCGAAGGTTATTTTGGTGTTGTGGAGTTTGATTCCCCCACATGTATTTTTATGGGAACCGGACTCTTTATTTTCATTTGGTATGTATGCAATGCCATAATCATTGCATCGTTCGTCATCTGCATTTTGGAGCTATACCCAGAACTGTGGTTCAAGATCCTGCTAGAACCGTGAACCAAGATCCTGCTAGAACCGTGAACCAAGATCCTGCTAACCAAGATGAAAAGGTCGACAAAGTGGTCAAGACAGTAGAGGGAAAAAAAGGTTTTCTGGACCAAAATAATATAATGTCCATTATTTTTTCTTAACTAATGATCATTAGTTAGATCTATCGGTGGATATTTAATTTTAAAAATTAATAACTAATGACCATGAGTGAGGGTAAAATCGTCCAAATAATGTATTCAAAACTTTTTTTTGCCGGAAAACTTATTATTATTATAACGAAATTAGTGATAATATATGTTATAAGTTTATAATCTAATTACTCCTGATCTAATTATATTGTGATTAAGGTTCTCTAATTAGTAGTGATTATATGGTATAACCATACGGGCGGTAAGCGGAGACAAAGGCGGTGGCGGCACACGTACGGTGGCAGTGGAGGCAAGCGGCGCTGCTCGATGCACTTGAAATGACCGCCTGGTGCCCTGTGGTCTCAATTGGGCATTTACATATTGGGTTGTATTCACGTGCTGACTTAAAAAATTTTACTTAAAAATTAAATAAAAAATAACTAATTAATAGTACACTTACTTAAATATCCCTCAACTAATCACTATTAGTTGAGAAAAAATAATGATCATTATTTTGGACCCGAAAACTTCTTAAAAAAAACATATAGACAACGACTAGCACAAGTGGATCCGTCCCCCGGCGAAGACCCCAGCTGTCCCCTGCCGCTCCTGTGGAGGTCTGTCCCTAAAGCACAATATGACACTTACACATAAACATAACATTCAGCTTTATTATTGAACATCCGAACATATATAGAAACATTAACCAAATAATCTCTCGTACACAAATGTCCCTGCTAAGACAAATTAAAATAAACAAATGCAAACAAAGCCGAAAACACACCGGCACCAGAAACACATGGTGCTTCCGTATCTACTACAGTATCACGAGAACAACCTTTGAATAAACAAACGCCTGAACCGAAGTGCGTAATCTCTCACCAAACTCCATGCCGCTTCGTTCAAAGTCCATTAGACTGCAACCAATGAGCTAGTAGTGGTTGATCGCCCTGCAGGTCCTCCTGACCTGCCCCTGGCTGCCTGTCTTCACCTCGATGCTGGCCATCTTCACCATGGCCGTCTTGTACCTGTCCTCCCACCACCCCGGGATCTTGGCGTTGGCCACCACCATCTTCGCCGTCTCTGGTGAAGTCATGAGC
Organism: Chloris gayana; assembly: GCA_031894775.1. Classification (NCBI taxonomy): domain Eukaryota; kingdom Viridiplantae; phylum Streptophyta; class Magnoliopsida; order Poales; family Poaceae; genus Chloris; species Chloris gayana. The sequence continues at coordinate 16,413 of JAUNZO010000601.1, forward strand.
GCTGCGTCTGAGGTGAAGAGCACCGTGTGCGACAGCACGTTCTTGTAGTACTGGTTGTCCAGCTTGTTGGGCGTCACCACGTCCTGCATCACGATCGGGTCGTCGCTGCCGGTCGGGTTGGCCGGGCAGCGGCTTCGCAGGAACCCGGCGAACCCTTGGTTGATGTCGGAGGGGACGGCGAGGCGGTCCGGGACGAAGGACGAGCAGAGCGACCTCCCGATCGTGTGCGCGCCGGAGAGGATGACCAGGTCCTCCGCTGTCAACCCCTTCACGACGAAGCTGTCGATGAGGGTGCTTAGGTTGGAGGTCGGCGGGACCAGGAACTTGAGCGGCTCCGAGGCGTTGGAGAAGGTGCCGTCGAGGCGGCCGCCTGGCATGTCGAAGTAGACCTTGCCACCGCTGAGGAAGGAGGATGCGTCACGGGCAGCGAAGGCGATGATGTCGGCGCAGGAGACGACGCCGGGGCAGGCAGCCTCGAGGGCGTCCTTTATCGCGTCGATGAGCTCGAAGCCGCGCAGGCTCGGGTTGTTGGGCGCGCTGAGCTTCTCAGGTGTCGGGCTGAACGGGGTCGGGTCCAAGAGGACCGAAGCATCACAACCCTAAGTAACAGTATACGTACGAGACGAAGAAGATTAGAAAAATGAACGTATAAAAAGGTGATCATTGTTCTGGACTAATTAATTTAGTACGGTAAATATTAGATTTAATTTTACTGCCGAACATTAATTTACCTCGACGAAGCAGTCATGGAAGAGCATACGGATAACAGCGGCGCCGTTGCTAGGGTTCTGGCACATGGCCTTCTCCATGACGGCCTTGACGATGTCCTCAGCCTGCGGGCACTTGTCGTGGTAGTAGCCCATCTGCAGAGGGTAGTACGGGCTGGCCTGGCACGCCACACCCAGGAGCAACAAGGTCAACCCGACGACAATGGGCATATTTGATTGAGTAGCAGCAGAAGCCATGTTTAATAGATGCTTCAGTAGCTCCGTGCGCTCGCGCTTGGCGCTTGAGTAAAGAGATCAGATGTGATGGTGAGTGTCTCCTCCACCATGGAAGGTATTTATAGATGGAAGGGGAGAGAGTCTCTGGACCTTATTCCTGACTCCCTGTGCATAATATAAAACCTACACAACAAACATGTTGTGATAACATGTACATTGCAATTTACTAATGTCCTAAGTTCGGTGAGCATTTTGGTAAACTGTCTCCGTTATTGACTATCTCCCGTAGGTACGACGAGACCGGCCGTACGAGTAAATTGAAGGGCACTGAAGACTGTTAGACAGCATCACGCTGCACTAACCATGGACAAAGCATGATCAACGAGAAAAAACACGTTGAATTTGTTCAATCACTATCAGAAAAATAATTAGGAATCCATTTGGTAGGGTTTATGCTTATGTGCAAAAAAACAGCTTTTGCTCTAGATCATCCATTAAAATAACTTATTCTGAATTACTGGCTTATCCAATACAACAGTTTACCAAAATATACCCTATCCAAACAGCTTATCTACAGAGTGACCTGCAAAAAACTACTTTTTGACTTGGGTAAAGCAGCTTATCTCCTAGTAAGAAAAAAATGGATTATTGCGGCTTATGGTCATGAGCTATTTCCTTCTCAAACCGTTTGTTGTTGCAGAGTATGTGTATTGCAATTAATTACTAATGTTGAGTTTGTAAAACATTTTTGGTCAATTGATATATCCGTTAATGACCCTTTCCTGTGGTATTGGCGGACATCGCCGGCTCACTAATGACGGACATCTATCGGAGCAAAAGGAAATACTTAGACATGGACAGAGCCTGCTCAACGAAAGGGTGAAGTGGAGGCCTAAGGCTAATCTCAGTGCATGGTTTCATTTCACGGTTTCTAGGAGTGTCACATAAGCAATAGAGTTTTGGTTTCATAGATGAAATGGTCTCTCTCAATGCACCATTTCATTTTCACGGTTTCATAGACATACCATAACAATAAATTATTGTATTAGGATTGATCAAAATAAGTTGAGATGAAACTTTTGTGCTCTCAATGCAAGTTTCAATTGAGTTTCATACATATGAAACAGTGCCATTTGAGTTTCATCCTAATGAAACTCATTTCATCTCTTTCATATAAATTACATTGTCATGTCAGCGATTTAGCTGATGTAGTGCCTTATTTAATGCAAATGAAACCCCCACTAAGAATGGCCTTAAAGCAAGAGAATTAGGGTCTCGCAAGTCAATTCGGACAAAATGTGTGACGTCGAATTTTCTCCTGATCATTGTGAGAAATGCAGTTACTGTTTAGCCTCTTCATGCCAGCTAAAAATTTAACAATACTTCTTATGTTCTAATTGTTGTCGCTGTTGATTTTTTTGTTATGTTTGACCATTCATCTTATTTAAAATATTTATTCAAGATTTCAAGTTTCTTTAGTGATAAAATATATTCTAATAAAATATATAAGATTTTTATTTTTATTATTTAAACTACGGCGTTGTTGTTGATTTTTTTGTTATGTTTGACCATTCATCTTATTTAAAGTATTTATTCAACATTTCAAGTTTCTTTAGTGATAAAATATATTCTAATAAAATACATAATATTTTTATTTTTATTATTTAAACTACGGTGGGACGAAGCCAACCTGAACATTTTGTTGATCAATGCAAAGGCAATTACATCAAAGAGTGCGGAAATATTCGTAGATTGGGGCAACATACGTTGTAGTTCTAAGTCTGTATTACATTATTATTATTATTATTATTATTATATTTTTATTTGAATAAAATTAGTCATAAAAATAATGAAAAAATAAATGACAATAACAATTTTGGAACGGAATGTTCTGGCCTAGAAGGTTTTGAGACATTGGGTCTCACATTTATTGAGGTGCAGGTTTCCTCTCCCGTAGCCCACCTCACTGAAACAAAGGTTTCTCCACGTTCAAAACACAGAGGTTTCTTATGTTTTTGTTTGCAATTTATGATGTTTCCTCCTAGTCCTCATTTTCTCATTCCTTCCAATCACGTTGCTATTTTTTATTCTCAGCATCCTTTTCTTTTCGAGGAAACTATTATCAGCGTCCCTAAACAACAATAATAACAGTGTAGTAAGTAATGATGATGATACTAGCTCGGTTGTTCCAGTGTGTGTTTGATCTGTCTTGCGATTGTATGATAACAAAGGATTAGTTGTCGATGATGGGGACGTTTGTTTCCCCGTTGGTTGAGAAGTCAGTGAATCATCTGAACCTTTCCATTGACACATAACAGGTACGAGTAATGATCCGTAACAGCACGGATTAACAAAAAGTTAGTTCGCTAACAACCATATACATGTGCACTATACGATCCAATCAGTTGTGACTAGGAATGCACTTCTAGTTTATATGAGATATATTATTTTCCTTTCATTTATCTATATGCCATTATCTTGCCTTGATCTGTCTCTGAAATGTAAATTTCGTTATCTTGAAACTTCAGAACGGTAGCCAATAGCTACACTACACTGAACTCGTGTGATCTGCTCATCATTGACCAAATAGACGTTGTCTCCTTTATTTGTCGCTTCTTCCAAAAGTCACCTTTATCAGCAAACTATACTCTCATAAGAACTGCTCTGCGGTCACATGAAGGATTTTAGAAAATGGAAGGCCTACAAATAGGTCAGTTTATTATCTACTTTAAAAAAAAACAGTTTCCAATTTTTAAGAAGTCAAGAATGTGGCAAACTCAGCTAATATCAATTTTTGACTCAATCTAGTTCATTAACTACCTAAAATGGTCCGTACATTTTAGAAACCATAATCAAAACAACCTCACCCAGTTTTTTAAAAAACTATGCCAAGAAAGTAGCTTTTTAAGAAACTTCAACTAATCCAAACAGAATCAGTCTACTTTGGTTTCTACACGAATGGTCATACTCTTACGGTAAATGAATTTATAGGACAATAAATTTTCCCTTTGTTTTGAGTAAAATTTTGTTTTTTCTTAATTACACATGTATATTAGTGAAAAAAAGATAGTGTTCCTTTCTTGTTTATCTTTTACTCTGGCTATGCTAAATTGATTCCTTTTTGTTGCATTTCCATTAACTAGCTAGTAACGGAGAACATCTTTTGTCAAATAAATAAAGTAGCTAGTTCTTGGAATTTACACCGTTGTATATATTTCTTTTCCTTACAGCGCAAAGGATTTGAGAAGGTTCAAAGAAAGTGAAAGGTTAACAGTCACTGAACAGAAGGATGAAGAAAGGAAGAAACCGCCAGCTAGTCCCAGAGGGATTAAGGACTAAAAACACGGTGTTTATTAGTTTGATAAGAGTAGAGGATGCAGCCTTCGAACTACCAGACATGTCAGCAGGTTACCAACTTCTATCAGGCCGCTAGAACCTGACACACGAATCGACAAGTCGAAGCATACACGCGCTCCATTAATTTGGTCAAACACGACGCGTGTTCAGTGCATCCTTGCTACTTGTTAACCTTTTCGCTTTTCATGATAAAACTATGTTTCAGGGCAAACAACTATATGCCTATTAGCTACAGTAGCTAGGTGGCTCTAAACAAACGAAATAAGAGAGCTGAGCCTAGTTGATTAGATTCTTATGTTGGAACCAAACTGCTTTAGTTTGAGTCTTCACCTCAGATGGTGAGTAGTTTGTATTATTATGATTAATTATTCTTTTCATGGCACGCAACTTGCACATTGACAGCAAAACGTCTATGGTGCTTTGCCAATCTCCAGGCATAACGTCCCAAACTCTCCTTGCTGTTCGTATGGATTAGAAGTAGGAAGGTCTTCATAACGTATCTGTTTATGTGTAACACTGTCTAAAGAAAAGGTATATTCTCTGGTCAGCACGACTTAGAACACGCATAGTATATGTAGGTTTGTTAACAATAAACAACATAATTTGCTACGTCTGACCCAGCTGCTCCCGCGCTCTCCGTGCCAGTGGAAACGTTCCCATTGACCGGACGTTTCAACTAACGTCTAACGAGAACAGCATCCATCACCATCGCTGCCAACTGGGGCAAGAAGGGGACCAAAATGCGCAGCAAAACTGTTCTTGGTTATTGGCGCTTCTTGTGGCAGATTAGCTAAAATATGAGTTCGCCTAAGTCAGCGTTATCTATGCGGGGTCACCGGCGGCTTAAGCGTGTGAAAAAGCTAAAGTCGGCATGAGCTTCCGAGTACCAGAAGACCATATGATGGCAAGTTGAACGCTGCTGTCGTGGCACTAATACAGAGAACGTCATTTAGAGGAATTGAAAAGATGGATGGGGGTTCGTAACATTGTATTTCTGTGTCTGTTGTCGCATAACTACCTTTTCGATCAGGATGAGAGTTATTTGGTGGACGTATCTATATTTGGTGAACGGATCTATATTAGAACAGAGGTGTGAATAATCCATTATTTATGCATCATAGTGGCAAAGTTGTCGAACCGTGTACCAATGTATCTAGTCACGACTCACCAGTGTAAACGTCAATAGGTCATCGCTCACATAGAAACTCTTTTCTGTGACAACAATACAAAAAACTCATCTGGGGGGGGGGGGGTATGATGTCCTCCACGAGTATTTTGTTAGAAGAAGACTTTCTCACGTAGGTCGACAAAATTTCCGAACCCCCTTCCAAACCATACATAGAGACTGACCGTGTCAGCTGTGATGCTAGTCTTTACCTAGTGCTTTGGTTGGGAAAGACGAGGGAATTTTTTTTCCGGCGCGAGCGAGATCTGGGTTTCAAACCCCAGAGCGGTAGACTGCCACTCGGGCGCCTCCACCACCGTTTGGCACGCATGTTCACTTTCTCTGACAATAATGAGAGCCTGAATAGGCACAATTGTCTTGTTAAGCGGCTTAACTGTATGGTGGCTCACTCATTTGCGTGGCAGTATCTACATATCAACTTTAATGATAATAACAATTAATAAATTATTGTTGCTAATCTGTTACCTTGAATGTCTTGTCAACTTATTCTTATCATGGATATCTTTTCTATCACTATGACACTATGATTTTTTGGTTGATTTTCATCTTAAAGGATATGTTTTGTTGACTATTTCTTTAATGGTAAACAATGAATTTATAAATTTATAGCATGGTACCATCTCTATTAGTTAACATGGTATTGATATATTATAACCAAAATGGGTCATCAAATTTATTTTCAGATGAAAGTGAGTGATTGAAGATGCTTCACTAATTTCTACTTACACATGCTTCAAATTTTATTCCCATTCTCTATTTGATGGTTAATTTATTTATGTAAATGTTTTTTTCGAAATGACAAACATATTATTGGCATCCAGATTCTATAAATAGAGATTTTGATACTCCATGTGGCACCAAGTGAAATAATCTGTTTTTGTACAATACATAATTGGCTCATGTTATAACAGAGATGAATATCGGTTCATCATTCTTCACAAAAAATTTGGACTATTCATATCACACATCAATGGCACCATTCACCTGGGATTAACCAATGAAAGAGGAATGAAGGGCGTTTAGGCCAAGAGTTGTGCTGTTTGAGAAGGATATTGTGGGGTTTTTTTCAACATATTTTCAAATTACTTGAGAAACAGATGTCTTTGAAGCTGCTGCATGAAGAAAAGAGTTTTCACAGATTCCATATCTTCCTGAGTGATTAATTTCATTTTGATCTCAATTATTATTTTTCTCTCCCGGATGCTTTCCTGCATATGCTAAAGTCTATCTAATCCACTTTGATGCTCCAAGCAGTAGAGTCAAGTGTGTGACCCTTTTCCGAGAGTTTGAATCCAAGAGAGAGAGAGAGTGAGTGAGAGAGAGAGTGATGCAAGGAGAAGAGAGGGAGGAAGAGGGTGAGAGTGGAGAGGAGATAGGGAGGGAGGGTCGTAGGCAAAGTGAGAACGGTTTTTGGCACCCTGGCTCTATAGTTGGGCTTTATTGTTTTGTATATGTGCCAAAATACCATATGACGGATTTCATTGATGTAAGAAAACCATCACTAGTGACAAAAATACCAAGTAACGGTCTGTTGGTTACAGTAATGGCAGTATTTTCGTTGACATTTAGCTTTTCCGCACTGTACTGAATGTTTTCATGATTAACGCCACTGTTGAAAAAGGCACGTATCACTGTAGACTTGTTTTTAGTAGTGATGAATATGCATGGTCATAAAGTTGCATTGCGAAGCGATTCCATTGTATGCTGCACGGTAAGTGAGCAAATTAAACTCAAAGTTGCACTATAAATCAAAGTGAGTTGTTGGGCCCTGATTCTAGCTTTTGGGTTCCTAGATCAATATCATTCGTTGAGCAGACTCTGTCACGGGTTAGTGAAGTGCTGTTGTCTAACAGTCTAGCTAAGTACTCATCGTTTCCTTGCACCAGCGGGAAAAGTAAAATATGCATGCAAATTGCTCACCAAATCCATTTAAGTAAGCGCACAATGTACACATGTTGTGTATATTTTGGGACATGGACAGGGTCAATGTTGGCCGTCTTCAACCCATAAATAGCTTGCCAATGGAGCAGCTAGTCTTCATCCCTCCTTCCGATCCTTGCATTCTTGAGTTTCACTGCTAGCCTTTCAGTGCGAGAGATACTAAGCTTCTTTGCAGAAATGGCCCGTTCTGCCATTTTCGCGGCAGTTACATTGCTGCTTCTTTCTGTGGCGTGCCATGCCAGCCCTTACTACCCTCTGAAGATGGGTTACTACCACGACAAGTGCCCCCAGGCTGAGGCCATCGTCAAGGCCGTCATGGAGAAGGCCGTGTGTGACAACCCCGGCAACGGCGCCGCCATCGTCCGAATGCTCTTCCATGACTGCTTCGTCGAGGTACTACACATCAACTTTTGTGATAAATCATAAACACAAATCTTGTTCAATTTGTATTTTTTCCTCTTTTTGGAAACATATAAGTTTTGCTTAATTTGTTGGTTCCTGTTGTCAACTAGGGCTGCGATGCTTCTATCCTCCTGGACCCCACTCCGTTCAGTCCAACACCAGAGAAGTTGAGCCCACCAAACGACCCAAGCCTGCGCGGCTTCGAGCTGATCGACGCCATCAAGGACGCCCTCGAAGCTGCCTGCCCCGGCGTCGTCTCCTGCGCCGACATCATCGCCTTCGCCGCCCGTGACGCGTCCTACTTCCTCAGCGGCGGCAAGGTTTACTTCGACATGCCCGGCGGCCGCCTGGACGGCACCTTCTCCAACGCCTCGGAGCCGCTCAAGTTCCTGGTCCCGCCGACCTCCAACCTAAGCACCCTCGTCGACAGCTTCGTCGTGAAGGGGTTGACAGCGGAGGACCTGGTCATCCTCTCCGGCGCACACACCGTCGGGAGGTCGCACTGCTCGTCCTTCGTCCCCGACCGCCTCGCCGTCCCCTCCGATATCAACCAAGGGTTCGCCGCGTTCCTGCGAGGCCGCTGCCCGGCGAACCCGACGGACAACGACGACCCCACCGTGATGCAGGACGTGGTGACGCCCAACAAGCTGGACAACCAGTACTACAAGAACGTGCTGTCCCACACGGTGCTCTTCACCTCGGACGCGGCGCTCATGACGTCACCGGAGACGGCGAAGATGGTGGTGGATAATGCGAAGATCCCCGGGTGGTGGGAGGACAGGTACAAGACGGCCATGGTGAAGATGGCCAGCATCGAGGTGAAGACCGGCAGCCAGGGGCAGGTCAGAAGGAACTGTAGGGCGATCAACCACTACTAGCTGACCATTCTCCTATGCAGCTGAGCAACAAGGACACTGAGTTGCGAGCGTGCTTCTGTAGCGAGGAATTGCCTGTTTTGTTATATTTTGTGTTTCTGTCATTTGCCTTTGTTTGATTTCCTCAAAGCCGGGAGGTTTGCGTGTATGTAATTCTTTGTTGGTTTATCTAATAACAAATTGGGAGTTTTAAAGAGTGAAATTTACCCAGTGTCCTTAAACAATTTCAATAGTCCTACTACCAAATCAATGTTCTATTTAAACTGTGTGACAGAGATTGATATCGATCTCTTCAAGAGATATTGGCAGATCAAGGTACATTTTGAGTGAGTCAATGCGCTTAATAACTTGTAGATTACTATTGCAGCATGTAATTAGCAATAATCTATAGTACGACAAGATTGTCTGTCGGTGTGTCTTCAAATCTGAATTAGCATTCATTGACTGAAAAATTTTCATCAAAGTGTATGAAAATGGTACAATCAAGAGTTTCATGGAGAATACACGTGTAGGCCAGAGAGGATATTGACAAGAAGTAATCTTCTAATATATCCTTAGAAATATTTTAAGTGTGTAACCTCTTTTATGTATATTAACTCAATATGTTTGGCTTGTCTGTATTGAAATTTGTGTTTCTTCTAACTTAATTGGGTTATTTCACAATATTATATCATGCTTTCAGTATATTATGAGATCATTTAAACATATTATCATATTATAGTTGTTCATGAAAATTTTATAGTTGTTTCTGAAACTATTTATCGGTGTAGTGGCTTGGCAAATCTTAATTTAAAATCGTGGATCCACACCTGATTAGATATGACGATGTAGCTTGCCACATCGATGCTGGCATGGAACTGCAAGAAATTTTTTTCACTTACAATTAATTGTAGCCCCCAAAGAATTGAAACAATGTATTATATGGATTAAAATTATTTAGCTCTCCATTTTGAAGGGGGTATATTGCAAAATTTTCTAAAGCTCAATAAAGTTCTGGTGCTGTAAATGTATATGTTACCATTTGATTGGTTAATTCTTATTGAGATCACTGTTTCATTACTTTGTCAGACTTAGCCCCTGCAAGTTTCACTAATTACCAAGCTCATTTTCTTGTGTGATATAAATTGTTTGCACTACGAAATGAAGCAAATATATGGAAACAAGCACATACGAGTGCAAATCGTTATTACCAAACCCGCTTTCTTTTAAAGGAATGCAAAACGAATCCATCGATAGAGGACAGGTTCAGTCGTTAGAGATTGCAATGACCATTCAAAAATTGACCCTTAATCAATTTAAACAAAGTGATGACTGCATCAAAAGTGACATGGACACGTTAACAAACAGTGTGATGTGTGTATTGCAATGTAATCATTATACAACACAATATATAAAATAAAATTCAACTCAACATCAACCCCTTTATGACTTCATGCACGAATTAGGTTACATCTTTTTACAACTTTACATTTAATTAGTCGTGGGCTGGCTCTTTCTTTGAAAGGAATGGAAGCTAATGTTTTTTAATGGACGCAGAAAATAAAAGGACAAAGGTGTATCATATTGCTAAAATGTCATCTAGGTCAGCCTGCATGAGGGGGCAAGTGAAATGTCGCCACCACGTGTGTGTTGTGTTAATTGGCCTGTCGATGCATATTAGCCCTATTGCGACTCCATATTAAACGTTTTACAGATGCATCACGTAAAAATACGAGGCCGCTAGATGCAAGTCAAGTCGGGAGACAGCCGGACCTGTGCGTGCCAGTTTTATGCATGACGGCAGCTTGACCGCAGTTAGACAAGTTCATCTTACGAGCAAACGGCAGAAGGCTCCGGAGCGGCTGTCTGCTGGACGTGCAGATGGTCAGAGGGCGGAGGAGAAACGGGCGAGATCAATTGAAAGCGATGGTAGGGCGTACCAATGAAACCTTATTATCAAGAAAGTCACCGAGGCCTAAGGGGCGCATGTAATTGAGCGTAGCTTCAAACCACACATAAATTGTGGGAGCAATTGCTGTGAGAAAGAATGGAGACAATAATGTGTGGGGCCAGATTGGTGGGAAAAAAATACTTCCTCCATTCCAAAATTGTTGTCATCATTGACTTGTTTCATTACGTTTGATCATCCGTCTTTATCAAAATATTTGTTCAAATATAAAAAATTATAGGTCATATTCCAAGTTTCTTTAGTGATAAAACACAATCCAATAAAATATATGATATTTTCTAAAAAATAAGTTGAATAGGACGAATGGTCAAATGTAACGAAAAAAGGCAATGGTGACAATAATTTTGGAACGTAGTAGTAGGCTCTAAGCTTCATTTGACAATTAAAAGTGGTAAATAAGAGCTTGGGTAGGGTGTAAAATATTAATTGTAATCCTCTTGGTTGGAGTCCTACCCTGATACACCTCTGCAGTATGGCCTGTCTCGACATTACCTACGAATGTTTTATAAGTAATAATCGATCCAATTATAGTATACAACACCCGGCTAACTGGACCAGAGACGAGAGACGACTGCGCTTGTCCTATGAGTTGTACTTTGTTTTTTCAAGTGGTTACATGATTTGGTACTTAGTAGATGTTATGATGTATTTCTTTAGTCACATCCATATCTACCACTGAAAGTAGAAGCGTCTCTCGGTCATCCATTGTGTTACACAAAATATTTAGTTCTTTTACTGCTGTATGCATGTAGCTACCACTACAAAAGGAACCTTTTGTAGTAGTGTACACACCCCATCGTGCAGCAATTGTTATTGTTCCCGGTCAGAGAATGAATTAAGAACGAACTGAGACATCAATTTTAATAAGACACAGTAAGCCTTAATTTATACATTTGCGAAACCTTGGCTAGGTCTCCATCGGACGCTCGTTCAGTCAAACTCTGCATCTGTGCGACTGTGTTGTCCAGCCGATGTACAGATATTTCGTGGAACATGCTCAATGTTTTACGCGCTAGCTACCCGAATCGATCAAGTCACACCTTTAATTATTTGCACCTTGTAATTAACTATCCAGAGTGGTGTACTCTGATTCTCGAGATCTTCACCTCCACACATCCACACCAGCCAGCAAAAAAAAAAGGTATCGGTGGATTCAATTCGTCCCAAAATTTGATCGCGTGTGTGAGAGAATGTAATATTTTGGACTGTAAGCATTCGCTCCTTTTTCAAGTTTTCATGGTTGAATTTATTTTTGATACACTAATTGGATAGGGTCTCCTCACAAACAAACAAAAAAAAAAGATAGGGTCACCATAATAAAACTACAGACAGATGATACCACGCGCGTTGCCGCGGTATATTATATAATATGAAGAAAAAAACACTTTACAAACACCTAAAAAAGAAAGTAAATAGAAACGGAAAAGACATAGGAACAAAAGGTGGAGTAGTAATGGAGGTATTTGGAGACAATAGTTTCTCTACCTTAATTTGTGATGATCAGATAACATGAAGTGACATAAGGATATTGATGCATAGATGGATAGATGGGAGTCACAGGTGACAATCGAGAGTGCTAACTTTCTAGATGACATGACAGAGATTTGAAAAGTTCAAAATAGCTCATAATCGCCAACATTCAATTTTATCTAATGTTTAAAATTATTTGAGATGATGTGGCGCAATGTGGAGCTAGAGAAATAGCATTGAATGACTCTTAGTGGGTTGGAGATGATGTGACGCAACGTGAAGCTAGAAAAATAGCATTGAATAGCTCTTAGTGGGTTGCATCTTTTATATATAAGTAGATAAGCCATGCATACGGATACACATGCGCACAAATACTGCTTTAGTGTAGAGGGCAGACCAGTAGATATGCTTGTTGGGATCATAAAAATGGTTACGTTGTTCACGCTAAAGGACAAGACAAGATATCCTACCACCATTATTGGGCTGATCAATTAATCTGAATCGACCTAAAACTTTGTTTGTGTTATCCAGGGGCTGGCAAGTTGTTAGGTTTTTATTTAAATTTCTTTTTGTTTCTACGTATTTTTTTGGCGGCTGGCCAACCAGTGGTTAGACCTGCCCATGCCATACAAATTTTTCCATTCCCCTAATACTCAAACGTATACCATGCAAAAAAAAAATCAAACAATTGCATGACCATTGTATACAAGAACGAAGGCCGTTGAAGATAGATAAATAAAAACCTCCTGCCTCAGCCCTTGATAATCGGCCACACGCAATCGTCCAATCAAATGCCTATCCAACCGCAATGAAGAGCACATCAGTTGTTAAGAGATCTTGACATGGCCTATTAGTGTGTCCTAGCTTGCACTTACTCGAAGTTTCAACCAATCATTACAAGGGGCGTATCGTTCACACTTAGGTTTTCTTCCTCGAAACAATCTTGACGGTGCTTTGGCTAATGCTAGAATAGTTACGAACTTTTTTATTAAAAGAGCAGTTTCAACTTTAGTTTGTCTAGTGAAGCATCTTTTTTTGTGAAGGTAAAGCCGTTGAAAAATTAATTAAAGCCAGAAAGAATGGTTACGTCTCACTGTGTGTACGTCTCTCTCTCTCTCATAGTCTCGTATATGCAGTTGGTGTATAGTTTATGCCATATAAGCCAGAGTCAAAACTGTTTGTAAAACCGCTGCCAAAAGGGGGCCTAATAATATGCCGTACTACCCCGTTTAACGAACTGATTAGCATTCCATTCAGTGGTCCACGGCATGAGCTGTACGCAAACAGCCACATTCAACGCTGGCTTTCGTCCCCGACATGCCGACTTGCCGAGAGATAAACAAACATTGTGATGGAACCGCTCAGAAGAGCCTAGCTTATGCTATATAAATAGACGTGAGCAGGAGCACACTTCACCACACCTAAGTCTCACTCGTCTTAGCAATCAGCACCACCACAAGTTTCTGAGGTAGACGTTCAGCTCAAGCCGAGCAAGAATGGCGAGAAATGCAGCTGCTTTGCTCATCTCGTGCGCCTTGCTCGTGGCAGCGGCATGCCATCCAGCGGCCGCTGGGTACTACAAGCCTCTGAACCCTGCTACCTGCGGCCTGAAGGTGGGTTATTACCACGACAAGTGCCCGGCGGCGGAGGCCATCATCAAGCGTGTCGTCGGAGCCGCCGTACGTCAGAACCCCGGCATCGGCGCCGGCATTATCCGCATGCTCTTCCACGACTGCTTCGTCGAGGTATGTTAATTTACTCGAACACTAGCACAAATAGAGATGTAAAACATTGGGCACACCCGGACATAAGTTCAAATTGGTCGCAACGAAGTGATAGGAACTGAAGAAAAAATGTCGGTGCAATTTTGTATATTCGTGATGCAGCGATAATGTGACAAACCTAGTGGCATGCTGGAATCTACCTTGACCTTGCGTTTGCTGATGCATAAATGCAGGGCTGTGACGCCTCTGTCCTCCTGGACCCGACGCCGGCCAACCCGCAGCCGGAGAAGCTCGCCCCACCAAACTTCCCCAGCCTCCGCGGCTTCGAGGTCATCGACGCCGCCAAGGATGCCGTCGAGAAAGTCTGCCCGGGTGTTGTCTCCTGCGCCGACATCATCGCCTTCGCCGCCCGCGACGCCTCCTTCTTCCTCAGCAACCGCAAGGTCGACTTCGACATGCCTGCCGGCCGCCTGGACGGGCGCGTCTCCCTCGCCTCCCGCACCAGCTTCCTCCCGCCTCCAACATTTGGATTGTCCCAGCTCATCGACAGCTTCCGGGTCAAGGGTCTTAGCACGGAGGACATGGTTATACTCTCCGGTGCCCACACCGTCGGCCGCTCCCACTGCTCATCCTTCGTCCCCGACCGCCTCGCCGTGCCGTCCAACATGGACCCGGCCCTCGCTGCGTCTTTGAGGAGTCAGTGCCCGGCGAACCCGGACCCCAACGGCAACGACCCCACCGTTGTGCAGGACGTCGTGACGCCTGCCAAGCTGGACAACCAGTACTACAAGAACGTGCTGGCGAAGAAGGTGCTCTTCACGTCCGACGACGCGCTCGTGACCTCGCCGGACACGGCCAAGATGGTGGGCGACAACGCTTTTGTTCCCGGGTTGTGGGAGGACAAGTACAAGGCGGCCATGGTCAAGATGGCCAGCATCGAGGTCAAGACCGGCAGCGGTGGCGAGGTCAGGAGGAACTGCCGGGTTGTCAACTAGTTATGACCGTCCATTGGGAGCTTAATTCCTCCGACGCCCGCTTGAATAATGTCGTGTGTTAAGATCACAAGTTGTTGTGTTTCCATTGTTTCATTTCATTGTTATGTAAGTTTGTATCATAACTGGAGAGTTTGTATCATAACTGGAATTCAATCGCCCTTACAGCCGTAATTAATTGCCCTTTAGCTTCATGCACAAACTGTATTTCTACGTTCTACTGAAATATTAAATTTATAAAATATGATGTTTGTGCACTTAAAAAATCTATTAAATTCACTTGCATCTATAAAACATGATAAGCTTCAATTATTGTTGTGGGGTGAAGTTCTACGCTATTACCTCCACCATTGGCAGCAAAAGATCCTTACCTCGCTCATTCTTACTTTTACCTATTGTATTTCGTAAGTCGATCTGGGTAAGTGGAATTAGCCTCTTACAAGTACATATTCATCCTTACTTTTTTTTGCAAGGCATCCTTACTTTTACCTCCACCATGGCAGCAAAATAAAGCCTTGGGTGCCGAAAATTGGAGATCATCGTCATGGAGATCTTCGTAAAGTTTGGTTGGAAGTTTTCTAATCGAATCGAAGCCTAGCTCTTTCCATTCGTGCCTTATAGTTCATTATAGTTCAGTCCTAGTAGTGAGTGTGTGGTTGCTTCATCTGTTTCCTGCGTGTTACGGAGTTGTTTCCTATCTGAATTTTTGGTGTGAGTCTAAGAACTCTTGTTGTAAACTGTTGCTGTGTATACCTCTTTTGGATTGTAGAGGCAGGAATAATGTTCCGTTATCTAAAAAAAGTTCTTACCTGTACCCATTTTGACGTAATTCGGTAGTCATCATCGATCAATATTTAATTCTGGAAGCTGAAATGTGTTTCGATCATCAAGTACAGTATAATCCAATGTCGTGTCACTCTACATGGTACACTCACCACTACCAAAGTGATTTGTAGTGGGAAAAGGTATAAATTTTTAAATGGCTGGTACCTCAGAGCACCAACAAACGTTGAGTTCAACCGAACCGTCGTCCTCGGTGGCTGTTCGATGATCGAACCATGCACACTACAACCATCTAACCAAGCCATGAGAGAGAATAAAGCGAACCAAGTTTCAGATGCGAATCATGGGGAATAGAAAAATCCTTCGGGGTGCTCTAATGCTACAGCCGCATGCGCCTATGAACTCATCACGAAAGTAGTTGTTTAACAGCTCATGTGGGTCCTACCAATCGAACCAGCACTATAGAGGTACAACCATGATGAAAATCGATTTTTGCAGGGCAAACAGTGCAGTTTGGTTCGCACCAGCATTACTGCACTACGGGAGGATCGTCCTATGCCGTGTGCCGGAAGTGCACGGCAAAGACAGAAAAACACACGGCGAAGTCTTTGCCGTGCGCAGCACACGGTATAGACGGGACGGCAAAACAACCGTCGGCAAACGGCTCTTTGCCGTGTGCTTTCTGTCGAGCACACGGCAAAGGCTATGCCGTGTGCCTAATCGCATACACGGCACCATAAAGCTGTCGTTACCATGGCGGCACGGTAACGGCTGCTCTGTCGTGTGTCGTCCACGGGACACACGGCAAAGTGTGTACTGATTTGCCGTGTGCCTCCCGCCGTGCACACGGCATAGGTGCTATCTTTGTCGTGTGCCGCCCACCTGGCACACGGCACACCTGGCACACGGCATAGATGGAGAGTTTGCCGTGTGCCAGGTTGGCGGCACACGGCATAGATGGAGACTTTTCCGTGTGTATTGGACAAAGGCACACGGCAAACATGAAACCCTAGGTTGCCAGGTCCCAACCTTTGTTGTGTGCCTATGTCCAATACACACGACAAAGATGGTATCCCCTACACTCAAAAATCTATATTTAGGCGGCTCCGGACAAAAAAAAAAGCACCGATAATCATCATATCACATATTTCATCACAGACAATCACAAATTTCATCACAGGCAATCACATATTTCATCACAGGCATCTACAACATAAATATACCATAATTCTGCACATTGGTTCACAAATATGTTCGCAAGTACAAGTTAATGTTAAGAAGCATAGTTGTTATCCACGGTAGACCTCAGGAGTCCGATAAACACAAGGAAGACAATAGTAAGATAGAAAGTTCACTAACACATAATTCCCCTCATCCGAGACGACAACAAATTGTCCGGCCATCTTGCCGACCATCTGCCGGCGACAAGTCGACATCTTGATCCCCGTAGCAGGCCATTGACCCCAGGCATTCGATCCCGCCGATTGATTCTGCACAAATGAGATGTGTTGATTACTGATTAGTCTATCAACAAATAATTGTTGCTCTATTATGGACAAAATATGAACTAGAATGTTTTTACTCACAGGAGTACCCGTCGGCGTGGCCGCCGGAGGTGGCACAAAGAACGGCAGCGGTGGCAGTGGTGTACCTAAAGTCTGGCCAAGTGATATGCACCACCGATCAAGCTGCACCTACGCTGCTCCGAGCTAGTCTGCAATCCTCCTGGACACCTCCTGTTGGATTCTATCTTGCATGTTCTGCTCCGGATCGTGCCTTACCCTCCTCTCTCGATTCGAGCTGGGCCTACAATTTTTTATCTCACTGTGTCGTTAGGAAAAAGACGTGTAGAAACAATTAACCAGGGACGAATGTAAATGAAATTACCTCAAGTGCGTCCACCCGTCCCGTAGTAGTGCTAGGTCGAGGGCGTATAGCCGGGCTTGAGCTCGTGCTCCTCGCTCGTATATCGGAGAGTGTGTGCCCGTAGTTGAGTGAACCCTGTCCAATGTAGTACCGTCCATGCTTCTTGCCTCCACCCACTCTCATCACGACCTCTCCATCAAGATCCTCCGTGAAAGGATCCCACTCGGCCCGTGGATCTGTCTTCCCATCTCGGTGTACTCGTGAGGCGGCTGTGGACTGATGGATTGTTGTACGCCGAGGGTGGAGCATCCGGGATGTACTCGGTGTCGGGCGCTGTCGCCTTGCCCCTGTGGGCCATAGCCCATGCCGAGAACTGGGTGCAAGGACGGTCCTCGTGTGACTTTGACTGCAAAACATAATAGCGAGATGATTAGAAATTATATGACACTGGGTAAGAAATAAATGAATTCACATACCCATCTCTCCGCGTATTGCGTGAGTGAAAGGTTCCCTTGATGGTGTGCTGGACCTGGCATCATCAAACGCCGCTCCCGACAAGCATTATGTATCTCCTCCCAGCCCTCCGCACACCACTTGTCTACGATCTGTCCCCAAAGAACAAGATCGTTGTTGACCCACCACGCTGGCACCTACACGTCATGAAGTACAAAACACATATAAAAGAACAAGAATAAGGAATTAAGTTTTAGAAAAAAATACTAATATTTTATATTTACCTTCATGTACTCTTCTCTTGTAAGCTTCATGTTCCTTGCTTGAAGTTTAGCTTAATATTGAAGAAAATTGTTAACATACTATGAAAGAATAATAAAACATAATTTGAAATATTAAAGTATTGTAATAGTATATGTCAAAATAACTATTATCAACATCGGGAAAATATCAAAATCATACATGTTCATCTAGAAATAATCATCATCATCGGGATCAGCTGGATCATAATCCCCGTCATCACTTTCGCACAGGTCGATATCAACATCGATATCGGAAGGAACATGCTTGTCGGGAACACCCGAAAGTGATTCTTCAAGTTCACGTAAGTCAGCCGGATCATCAACCTCTTCTGCAACATCCTCATTGTCTACTTCCATATCGAACATTCCGAATATGTCTACCGCAAAGGTCCGTTCTAGCCCGTCATCTTGAAAGAACTCATGTTCGTGATATTGGTTTGGGTCTATGGTGTAATCGGCATCGTTTGGAAGAGGTAGTTTATTGTGTGGCCTTATCTTGTAGACAACATCTCAACCTTTGAGACATTTCTGGCATGGGTATGACACATAATATACTTGTGTGGCCTGTTGAGCCACGATATAGACATCGTCTCCGGGTAAGACGAAGGATTGTTGAATTTCAACCATCCCAATGCCAGGCGTCCGTCTCACTACTTGAGGGTCAAACCAATGACATTTGAAAATGATAGGAGTAAGAGGTTTGGAACCATGAAACTTGAGTTGGTATATCTCTTCAAGTATTCCATAATACTCGAGCCCATCTTGGCCTGGAGTAAAAACTCCGGTATTTGTGGTTCGTCGTCCCGGACGAGTCTCCTCGTACCATCTCGTGTGAAAGCGATATCCATTAACGTCATAACCTTTATAGCTCGTGACTCTATAGTCAAT
Organism: Chloris gayana; assembly: GCA_031894775.1. Lineage (NCBI taxonomy): Eukaryota > Viridiplantae > Streptophyta > Magnoliopsida > Poales > Poaceae > Chloris > Chloris gayana. Next base: position 35,544 of record JAUNZO010000601.1, read on the forward strand.
CTGTCTCGCGAGGGCACACGGCAAAGATCAATCTGTGTCGTGTGCTTATTTTGTGTCGTGTGCCTTTGTCTTGGCACACGGCGAAATGTTGTGTACGCCGTGTGCCCAACAAACGGCACACGGCGAAGTTTCCTGCACACGGGAAACTTGGTCTTTCCCGTAGTGCTGGTGCTCTCGGGGACCTAAACTTTTGACAAAAGGATATCAATCTGTCTCTTTATTACCTATCGGGAAATGCATGGAAATTCACAATAATGAAACATTTGGTATTGATTAAAAATAGGCCATCTAAGGGTGTGTTTGTAGAGCTTATGCTTATGCAGCTTATTGTTTACGATTCAACTTATCTATTATAATTGCTTATGTAGCTTATCCAACTTATTGTTGCATAAGCAATCAAGCTGTTTGGTAAAGCTTATTAAAAACTGCTTATGACTTGAAATGAGTGCATAAGTTGAAAAAAGCAAGATTTTGGTTGTTTTGCCTCTCTAGTACAGAAGAAAAAGCTGCTTATGGTATGTTTGGCATGCTTATGACTTCAACTTGGTACAGCTTATAGCTTATGCTAGCATAAGTTACCTCATAAGCCGATCCATAAGTTGTATCAAACACATCCTAACATAGATCCTTCATTATTTTTGTTGGTGTTCCCATCCATTGGATATATAAACTTGCATGTTGCCTTTCAACGGACTTCTAACATAGATCCGTGAGTATCTCTTCATCGTATTGTCTCCATTGCAAATCTACATGTACCACACCACCCTAGAGTCTCCCTTCACAAAATTCTCAGACAAATGCATCTTCATCCGCCTCCGGGCAAGTTCCCTATCGGTAAAAGAGAACCTGAGGACTACATCTATTATCCGTGGAAAATTTACTTAAGCGTCTAACGGGTTTTCCCGACTGCATGCTTCTACTGCAACTATTTAAAAACATTTTTCGACAGCTTATATGTTAGTTGACTGTAGCAAATGTTGGCAAAAGTGTGCAACGGTGTAGCCGGTAGCATACCTAAGATTGTAAGTACTTTTAGTACTGTTGCATAGACATATTACATATATATAAATTGCAATAATAAGTGATAATTTGTACCACATTAATAACTAAGTAATTAGAGAGAACTATAGGTTGATGGCAGACTTCTTTGCATGCAAAACTTTCCGGCTGAGTACAGCGTAGAACCTGCTCAAGGCTTCACGCGTAACCAACTCGATCAATCAAATATTTTATTACAACTTGAAACAAACATAACCAACTCAATCAATCAAATTACAACTTGAAATATATAACTACGTACCTAGGGCACTGATTGTTGCATTGACATTGATCTTTACCATTTATCATTGCATGAACCTCCAGCCCAGCAGAAATCAAATGGAAAAGAAAAGGCAACGCTCAACTTATTTTGTCCTGAATTGTCAACCCATTCATATTTCCCTGACTTTGATTGTGCACGCCTGTTTGCGATATACTATTCCACGTACACTAAATCGATACAGGTACTAGAAACAACTACTACAACATGTACCCATATAAATGGACAAATGCTGTAGTGCAGACTGCAGAAGCTAGCGGTCAAGGAATCCTAGTGGATGTTGTGTTTTTCTTACAAAATAGTTGGTCATGTCAATGGGCAAGACAACATATCTGACCACCATTATTGGGCTGATCGTATCAAATTAAATGAACCAACCAAAAACATTGTTGGGCTAATTGCTTTTTTTTTGCGGCTGTCCAACCAGTTGTTAGACCTGCCCATGCATGGATATATGTCAATTTTGTCATTTGTCTTACTCTGACAATTGAAATGTATGCCATGTAAAAATTGAACGATGATATATTGATGTCAACCAAATTATAGCATAGATTATTGGTTGTAGTTGTTATACAGGCATGACAAAAGGCTGTTGAAGACAGATAAATATATCAATTAAAACCCTTTCTCAGCCTTGTGACACAATCGTCCAACCAAATGTCTTTTACAAAATCCAGCCACAGTGAAGAATAAATTGATTGAGTCCATGCCTTGACTTTAGTCATAAGCTTGCACTTGCTTGACGCTTGAACCAACCATTACAGGGATATAATGTTTGGGCACTTGGTTCAGTTTGGCTTGAAACCGTCATGGCATGCAGACTTGCAGAGGACTCGCTTCATCCAAAGATAGATTTGGTTTTATCACTATATAAGAAGAAGCCTTTCTGATGAAAACCAAATCCATTTGAAACAGCGTTTAATAGATTCCCAAAGAAAACGTTTGATAAATGACTCTGTCTCTAGCTCATTTAATCGATATGTGAGGGAAAGGGAGGAGATCAAACCTGCGTACTAGAGAAAATGACCATTGTTTGAAATTCAAAACAACTTTTTTGTCTACTTTTGGGCATGAACCATTTTTCAGACATGTTTGATACACCTTATGCCACAGAGAAGAGTCAAAACTGTTTTAAGTACCTTATCAGAACCTAAATGATGATGGCAATCAATGCCACAAGCTTCTTCTCAGGGTAGACGACGATAACAGATTCCCAAAGAAAACTTTGATAAATGACTGTCTCTAGCTCATTTAATCGATATGTGAGGGAAAGGAGGAGATCAACCCGCGTACTAGAGAAAATGACCAGTTCATAGTTCGAAATTCAAAACAACTTCTTGTCTACTTTTGGGCATGAACCATTTTTTCAGACATGTTTGATACACCTTATGCCACAGAGAATAGCCAAAACTATTTTAAGTACCTTATCAAAAGCTAAATGGCGATGGCAATCAATGCCACAAGCTTCTTCTGAGGGTAGACGACGATAAGGTCAAGTCGAGAGAGCATGGTAAGAAATTTATCTGCTTTGCTTATCTCCTGTGCCTTGCTCTTGGCAGCAGCATGCCATCCAGCGGCAGCTGGTTACTACAAGTCTCCCAACCTGGCTACATGTGGCCTCCGAACCTGGTTATTACCAAGACAAGTTCCCAGCGGGGAGGCCTTCGTTAAGTGTGTCATCTCTTGTCGGAGCCGTCGTATGCCAGAACCTCGACCTTGGCACCAGCATCATCCGCATGCTCTTGGATGATTGGTTTGTTGAGGTACGTTAGTTTATGAGAAGTTTTTTCGTCCACAACATTGATCATTAGTTTTTCAAAACTACTGGCCAATAGTTTTATCCAACGGTAGAGATCTAACATCGAAATACACAACTACTAGTCAGTATTTTACCATATTGAGGGTAGTATCATCAAAGCAATAGATTTCTCATGATTAATTTTTATTTTTGTGATAATATAAAAAATTGTAATATAATTAATCTTTGATGTTAATAATGTGTTTGTTATTATTCTTACAATAAAGTTATGGTTCATATTTCAAAATTATAATTTATGGAAAAAATATAAATCTGTTAATTATTGGTGAAATTATATTTTACCAATATTGTGGACCGAAAAACTCCTATTGGTTTATTCGTGCACTTGCATAATTGCATCCTGTTATTGGTGAAAGATTCAAAGAGAAAAGATCAAACTTGGTCGCAGAAGGTCGGATCGTCAAACTTCCCCAGCCACGGTGAGTTCGAGCTCATTTATCAAGTCAACCTCCTCTTGTGTTATCGAGCCAATCAACGCTGTATATGTTTAGCTATTTCGCTGTACATGATCAAGGTTTCCCACGTTTCCGATTTAACCAACCTAAATCAGTCACAAATGTATTCAACTTATATATATATATAAAGCTAGGGCAGTACTTTGATTCTTGACATCTTCACCATTTAGCACTGCATGAATCTCCATAGCGCCAGCAAACATCTTCACCATTTGGCATGGTATTTGGATCGGTCGATACATTTTGATATTTTCTGAAGGAATGTTTATTTTGGATATTTATTTGAAGAGATGTTTAACATAAAACTCGGTCAATAGGGGAAAACCACCTCCACGGTGTTTTGTTCAAGAAGAGATCATCAACAGCCAGGCCAAGAAAAGTCACAAAAGCTGGTTCCCCTTGTAACACAAGGGTACATCCCGTGTGGATTAGATCTTCAAATATGCTTTGAGCCCACCCTAGCTACATGATGAAGTGGACCTTTTTACCTCCGTCTGAAAATTTGCTCCACGAGAATGCAAATCGAAACCCCCTGGGGTGCTACTAATAGTCTTTATGACTAGGTTATATTCAAACATAACTACAATCCATAATGACTACACATAATCGAGAGCAGTATAGCATCCCTACAATCCATTAGGCTGAGCAATCCGAGAAGAACGATTCGGGTCATACTCCATGACTCCATCCTTTCCATAATGCCAATAGAAAAAGTGGTTCTTTTATGGTCAATATTTCGTAGCAATAGCTCAATCCACCCCCTCATTGAAAAAGAGTAATACACCCTGAAGAATGCCTACCTGCGGACTTCATATCCATGCATCAATATATATGTACCTGCACAAATGCTACCTTTTAGGGATCTTAAAATATCGTTGTTCAGGCTAATGGATAAGACAACACATCCAACCGCAATTATTGGGATGATCAATTAACAGAACCAACGCAACCTAAAACCTTTGTTTGTGTTATCCATGGACCGGCAAGTTTGTCAGATTTGTTCTTCCGATTCCTTTTTGCTTCTATGTATTTTTTGGCGGCTGGCTATCCAGTTATTAGAACTGCCCATGAGTTCCAAATTTTCCCTCTACTGCTGCTATTGAAACGTAACCATACAAATCCAAACAATACGACGCAAGTCAACCAAATTGTAGTATAGGCTAATATACAAATCTAGTCTGTAGAAGTCTGTTGAAGACTGATAAATAAATCGCATCAGCACTTTTTAGTTGGGCACACGCAATCGTCCTTGTCTTTTACGAACCTAGCCTGATGACTTCAGTCCCTATCACACTTGCTCCACGCTTGAACCAATCAACACGGACATGTGTAGTTTTCGAACTTGCGTCGTTGTGGCTCGAAACCGTCCTCTTAGGAATATGTATGTTCTTATATTAATTTAACAATAAGCACCCCGTTTAACGTACTGGTTAACAACTTTACTCGCATTCTTCGGTCAACGACATGAGCTGTTCACAAAAAGCCGCATTCAGCGCTGGAATGGGCCCCGGAGACATGCCGACTTACCTGAGACATAAACAAATATTCCGAAGGAACCGTTCGGAAGGCTGGTAGCTCACACATTGCCACGCTATAAATAGACGTGAGCAGGAACAACACTTCACCACACCTCAGTCTCCTCAGCAATCAACGCCTCAAGCTTCTGAGTGTAGACGACGATCAGCTCAAGTCGGGCAAGCATGGCGAGAAATGCAGCTGCATTGCTCATCTCGTTCGCCTTGATCTTGGGAGCAGCATGCCATCCAGCGGCCGTTGGGTACTACAAGCCTCTGAACCCCGCTACATGCGGCCTGAAGGTGGGTTATTACCATGGCAAGTGCCCGGCTGCGGAGGCCATCATCAAGCGCGTCGTCGGAGCCGCCGTACGTCAGAACCCCGGCCTCGGCGCCGGCATCATCCGCATGCTGTTCCATGACTGCTTCGTAGAGGTATGTTAGATATTATTCCCATAGTGGCATGAGCTGAAAATGTAACGTGCAAAAAAAGAATTAGTATACTGGAAAAATCTCAGAAGAACAAAACAAAGGTAGTGACGTGGTGGAATTAATCGACCTTTACCGTGCAGGGTTGTGACGCCTCAGTCCTCCTGGACCCGACGCCGGCCAACCCGCAGCCGGAGAAGCTCGCCCCACCAAACAACCCGAGCCTGCGCGGCTTCGAGGTCATCGACGCCGCCAAGGCCGCCGTCGAGAAGGTCTGCCCGGGTGTAGTCTCCTGCGCCGACATCATCGCCTTCGCCGCCCGCGACGCATCCTTCTTCCTTAGCAACCGCAAGGTCGACTTCGACATGCCCGCCGGCCGCCTTGACGGGCGCGTCTCGCTCGCCTCCCGCACCAACTTCCTCCCGCCTCCAACCTTCGGCCTGTCCCAGCTCGTCGACAGCTTCCGGGTGAAGGGTCTTAGCACCGAGGACATGGTCGTGCTCTCCGGTGCCCACACCGTCGGCCGCTCCCACTGCTCATCCTTCGTTCCCGACCGCCTTGCCGTGCCCTCCAACATGGACCCGGCCCTTACCGCATCCTTGAGGCGTCAATGCCCAGCAAACCCAGACCCCAACGGCAACGACCCCACCGTTGTCCAGGATGTGGTGACACCAGCCAACCTGGACAACCAGTACTACAAGAATGTTCTGGCGAAGAAGGTGCTCTTCACGTCCGACGACGCGCTCGTGACCTCGCCGGAGACGTCAAAGATGGTACGCGACAATGCTTTCGTTCCCGGGCTGTGGGAGGAGAAGTACAAGGCGGCCATGGTCAAGATGGCCAGCATCGAGGTGAAAACCGGTAGCGGCGGCGAGGTCAGGAGGAACTGCCGGGTTGTCAACTAGCCCTGATCATCAGTTGCGAGCTTAATTCCGCCACGCCTGCTTGAATGTCATGTGTGAATATCACAAGTTGTTGTGCTCCATTGTTTCATTTCAATGTTATGTAAGTTTTTTTCTTTTTTGAGAAACATTGTTATGTAAGTTTTGTATCATGATTGGGACATTTCAAGTATATATCGAGCACTATTTGGCCATTCATCTGACTAGCCAGCTTCAGTAGTATATATTGTACAACGAATATGACATGAACAATGGATGATGACAGTTGTGAAGCAGATAAAATAGACACACACAAACACGTAAACAAACATCCTACTTCAGGTTGTAACATATATTACAAGCAAAGGTCACATGCACCGGAACGCTCCCACACACCTGCGGTTGCTCCCATGGATTAAATTTTCCCTTTTCTACGTGCAAACTATATTTTTATGCTCTATTGATAATACTAATTTATTAGAAGTGACACATGTCCCTTCAGAAAAATCTATTAAAAGCATTTGCTTGTGTAAATCATAATTTTGGCTCAAATCCTGATTGTTGAAGTTCTGCACTTGCACCTCCACCATGGCAGCAATTAAAAGGTTGTCGCTACCTCACTCAACCGTACTGGGTTCAACTGGGCACTTTGACGACTCATCTGTACGGACAGTTTTATAAGTGCCGGTTGGCATTGGTACGGTTGTTGCTTGATGATTACATTGGTGTCATACGTACAGCAGTTTTCTAAAAAGTACTATTGGCTCCTACTTAATGCAAAGCATGTCCAGACATGTTCTCGGAAAAAAATAACTCTTGGCGTCACTAGCTTAAATTACTACACATATAAACCATGCATGCATATATAAGCACAAATGCTCATCTATTAAAGAGTGCAGAAGCTAGAAGTCAACGAATCCCAGCAGACGATGTTGTGCTTATAGGGTTCTTACAAAATGCCTGTGCTCATGCAAATGGACAAGACAACTTATATCCCACCACCGTTATATTATTGGGCTGATCGATGAAATGGACTAATCCGATATTTATTCAAGTTTCTTTTTCTTTTTGTTTCTATGTAGTATGTTGTTTTGCCGATTTGCTCAGCCAGTTATATTAATTAGGCATGCATCCGAATTGTGTCATTTAGTGTACTCCTGCTATACCCAAACGTATATATATCCCATCCAAATTCGAACAATATGCATGTCAACCTAACTATAGTATAGGTTGGTAGATATAAAACATGATAGAAGGCTGTTGAAGACCGATAAATGAAAGCATGCCTCATCGCTCATCAGCCTTGTTAGTGGGTCACATGCAATCGTCCTACCACATGTTTTTTATTTATCCAACCGTATGCAGTGAAGAACAGATCGACAATTGTTAAGAGACAACCCTTGACTTCTGTTCCTAGCTTGCACTTGCTTGGAGCTTCATCCAATCACTGCAGGGATATGCTTTAAGCACTTGGGGTCATTTTGGCTCGAACCCCCTTTGGAAATGATTTGGCTCATGCTAAGGTAGCTTTAGTTTTGACTATCTCTAATGATGAAGCTCTCTTGTACAGCCAATGCCATTTTAAAGGTGTTTGGTAAAATGGCTCTTGTTGTGTCTTATTTAATGATATATGTGTGACGGGAAAGGGAGAAGAAGCCACGATAAGCCAGCGAAAATGACTCACAGCTTCAGTTCACAATCCAAAACGTACGGCTTTTCTATCTTTGTGCAGAACCATTTTCAGATGCACTTGATGCAGCTTATGCACAAAGGTGGAGCCAATTATGTTTAACTACCCTGACAAAAAGCAAAAGAAGGCTAATTAATGATAGACGCCGTTCGTACTTTCGTACGTATATACTTCTTCCGTTTTTAAATTGTTGACGCCGTTGACTTTTTCGTTACATTTGACCATTCATCTTATTCAAAAAAGTTTAAGAATTATCAAATATTTTATTATCATTTGTTCAATCATCAAGGAAAGTTGAAACGTGACTTATAATTTGATATATTTGAAAAAATATTTTGAATAAGACGAACGATCAAACATAAAGAAAAATTCAATGACGTCAACAATTTGAAAACGGAGGGAGTATTTAACAATCCCATTTAACCAACTTATTAGCATTGCATTCAGCGGTCAATGACCTTAGCTGTACCCACAAACAACCACATTCATCAATTGCTTGCATCCCCGACATGGCTACTTGCCGAGGGATAAACAAAAATATTACTAAGGAACCGCTAGAAAACCGCTCCCAGCAGACTCCCACTTCTCCTCCTTTGTCCCCGACTGTCGTACTGTCCCCTCGAACATCGAATCGGCTATAGCTGATCAAGTGGGCCAGGCTAAAAGGGCCTCCCTAGGCCCGTCTGGTTGGCACTGCAGGGCCCGTTTGGCTACTGGTTCGTTTAGCCCGTTATTGGGGCCGTGCTTCACGGGCCGGCACGGTCTGTTTGACCCGTTTATATTTAAAATAATTAAAATTAGCAAAAAAACTATTTTTTAACCCTGGATCGGCTCGGCACGGCACGACCCGTTTAGCCGTGGCCCGTTTAGCCCGTTTAAAATTCGTCGTGTCGTGCTTGAGCCTAGACGCAGGCCCGTTGTGCCAGCCCGGCACGACCCGTTTATTAGAAGGGTTGTGCCGGCCCGTTAAGAAAATGACCTGACCCGTCACGGGCTGGCCCGACACGACCTGGTGGCCAGCTATAGAACCGGCTCTCGCCGCGCTGCTGAGGCATAGGCATCAGTGCCCGGCGCACCCGGACCTCAGTGCCAGTGGAAACAACCAGTACTACAAGAACGTGCTGGCGAAGAAATATTGCTCAAACATTAGTGTGACTTGTGCTATGTCGCTGCCCGTCTCCTAATATGGCAACTGCAAAAGCTACTTAACTATCGAGAGATCACGGGTGGGTGGCTTGATTGATGAATCTTTAACCAAGCAACGTGGGTGGCTAACTTGCGGCCACCTGTTCACTCTCTGCTGCCCATTGAAGCGTGTACGACTGCCTATTGGCCTCAGATGAACTCATGAACATGCCAAATTCAACCAGGACCAGGACCACTGAAGATCGATTCAACCCTGGTGAGTGCTGAATGCCAAGTATGTATTGTACGATGCTGCTGGTCCAGATTGCATTTGTCATGATGCGCCCCATTTGCTACTTTACTGAGGTAAAAAAAACTAAAGTGTTGTTTCACATGGATGAGTTGGTCCTCAGATCAGAACTCTAATCATTGCATGGCTAGCTTGGAATAATGCATTGAGAATAATAACTGCAAACCATACCCATTCAATGGAAAGGCAAAAAAAAAACATGTTTTAGAAGTTTTAAAAATTATAAGAAAAACTAACATGTTGATGTGGTAGTGACCAAGGTGCATATACAGTTTTCTGTTTAACTCAATTCTTCGTAGATAAAATATGTGTTTCAGATTTTAATTCCAGATTCTAAAAATGGAGCAGCCCGTATAGGAAACCTCTTAACATTTAGTATATATGTTGTTTCTCAAATATTAGCCCTAAAAAATTTGTCATCTCTATTACACTTAGAGCTTGAAAGTTGTGACCTCTGTATGTAAGAATGATCATCTCTCAAACACGAATCTAGCTAGAAAAATTAAGTTAGAGTTAGAGTCAATGCATGAACTAAGATCAGAACCGGGTGACCTCCTTGTGATTGGAAAAAACAACATTTTGTATCAAGGTTGTAGTATTTGGTAATATAGCTATACCTTGTTTATTTTCCTTTTGGACTCGAAAAACATGGTCACGTCAATCTGAGTAGATTTTGGTGAATTTTTTAGTCCACGATGTAAATCCTCTAGATATCCTTTTTAGGATTTGATATATCTATGGCGGATCCGATGAAGATGATAGCAATAACGATAATGTCAACAACTTCCTCAACATGATGAGATGGGAGGGCACATGCCCTTATGCTCATAAAACTCACTCACATATAATTATGTCTTCGAATGGTGATATCAAGGCGGGAAGGATGTTGTTGTCGTGGAACAAAATTAATTCTATGATATATTCTGATTGGGTTTTGAGTTAGAATAATTGAGCATATATAATCTTCATATTCTTCAGCGGCACAATGAAGACACAAGAAAGTAGAAGATTATGTTTTTTGCTTATAGTAATGGTGTGAGCTGTTCTTTGGACATCTATTTTCAACATGTTTGTTGAATATTTGTATGTGTAGTCATCCATATGAATTGTTATAATGGGATTAGGATTGATACTTAGGGCTACACACTACGTAAATACCATCAAGATGAAGAGCAGCACATGATTGCACTTAGTTATAACTTCATTCTTTCCAAAGTATTTTTTGTAACATGAGGATGCACCCATCTACAAATTAATATAATTTTATACCACCTAAAAAAATATCACCCTTAGTGCGAGGTGTTGACGCTTTCCTTTCTTGACACCAATCAAATTGAAAAAACAAATGAGCCCCTACGATTTTAACAAGGGTAATAACGGCCAAGCTGACAGTTCTAAGTTGCATATGTATAAGCTGCCATATACTTTCTTGACACCAATCATAAATGAATTTAAAAAGAAATAGTTCCATTTTACATAAAAAAACAATGCAGAATTGAGAAAACAATCATACACCAAAAAAAGACATATACTATTAGTAGGGCTATACGGATTCGAACCGTAGACCTTCTCGGTAAAACAGATCAAACGAATTATTATCAAAATGATTCGAACTGTTTCAAAGACCCAACATGCATTTTTCTGCATTGGGCTCTTTCATCAACTGATGTAAAGATCAGTTAATCCGCCATTGCATACACAAATTAAGGATCCAGCACACAGAACGAAACTATATATATCTGATTCCGCTCTGCTGGTTAAAGGCAAACTGCATTACTCATTAAGCACATGGATGGACCATACTGATTAACGCGAGATCCGAAATAAGGTAGACAGATATGTAGCCAAGTAAAAAAAATATTACTCATTAAGACAAGAAAGTAGAAGATTATGCTTTCTGCTCATAGTAATGGTGTCAGGTGTTCTTTGGGAATCTATTTTCAACATGTTTGTTGAATATTTGCATGTGTAGGATTGATGCTTAGGGCTACACACTATGTAAATACCATGAAAATGAAGAGCAGCACATGATTGCACTTAGTTGTAACTTCATTCTTTCCAAAAAATATTTTTTGTAACATGAGGATGTACCCATCTACAAATTAATATAATTTTATACCACCTAAAAAAATTTCACCCTTAGTGTGAGGTGTCGACGCTTTCCTTTCTTGACACCAATCGAATTGAAAAAAAAATGAGCCCCTACGATTTTAACTAGGATAATAACAGCCAAGCTGACAGTTCTAAGCTGCATATGTATAAGCTGACATATATAGGAATGTGATGGGAATCATAAATGAGTTCAAAAAGAAATAGTTCAATTTTACATTAAAAAAAACAATGCAGGATTCAGAAAACAATCATACACCATACACAAATTAAGGATCCAGCACACAGAACGAAACTATATCTGATTCCGCTCTGGTTAAGGGAAAACTGCATTACTCATTAAGCACACAGAACGAAACCTCTATCTGATTAACGCGAGATCCGAAATAAGATAGACAGATATGTAGCCAAGTAGGTGTGACCTTGGCAAGAAGCCCGGACGTGTTGTGGAATCTAGAGTCGCAGCTCAAGGTCCGGTTCCTCACCGGCTGATTCGTCTGGCATGGTGTCGGTACTGGCTCCATCCTGCGAAGAAATAGAGGCGTGGTAAGCCCTTGTCCAGTTGAGCATGTCCACCGTGCGGACCTCCAGCCTCATATCAGGCTTGACGTCAGAGGTCGACGACGAGCTCGCCATGGTACCGCCGTGCGAGGCAATCCGGATGGGTGCGGTCACGGCATTGACACCGTGGCCAGGGGCAGCGGAGTTACTGGGGCCGTAAATGTAGGGGTTCCAGCCTCCGGCGGCAACGCGCTCCTTCTTGTGCGCGTTCTGGTGCCCGCCCAGCGCCTGCAGCTTGAGGAACTTCTTGTCGCAGAACAGGCACGGGAACAGCCGCATTTCATCGCCGCCGACAAGCACTGTTGATGGCTCTGCAACCGTGTCATCCTCAAGATGACCCGCCGGCGTCAAGGCCAGCGATAACTGCACAGCCGTCTGCGGTGGTAGCGGCGTCTTGGACGAGGGATCCATGCTAGCTCTGCCTTACTAGCCTGCCTAGCTAGTAGAAGTGGGAGGGCAGTGAACGGGAGACAGAGGGCATATAAGAGATGCCTGGTCTGGCCTTTGCCTTTCGATCTATGTATATATCCATTATTGTATCACAGTAAGACATCCAGAGATAGCCCGGTGCTTCTATTTTACGGTCATTTGCCTCCTCTTGAAATCAAAATTTAATCCCTTATGTTTCCACCACAGCAGTAGAAGAGGCCAACTGTAAAACGGCGCCGGATGGGCAAAATGCCAAAGAACTCTGATTGAAGAGGCCACTCTCTCTCCAATGCCAAGGATCGATCCAGTGATCAAGGTCCAGGCGCAAGGACAAGGACCACCTCTGCGTGCTTTGCGCTAGCAGAGGCAAAGGAAGACGACGACCACAGTGCGTGGGCTGTACGTGCTTCATTGCAGCGATAGTACTCCAGTTTCGTCAACTAGCAGCAGGAGCCATTCAACCGAGCGGCCATCAAAAAACTCCAAAACAAAGTGCGTGACTGGGCTAGAGGAGTTTAATTTCCAACATGTGTGAAAATCTTGCTCAACAAATTCGATTGTGTTGGTTTTACTGGAGAGATCTCCAGAATTTTCCACCTAGGTTATTATTAGTGCCCCATTATTATGTGCAGTCAGGGGTGGGAGGGGCTACCAAAAAATTTCAGAGTTAAGCACTCCCTTTGTGTAACAAAGCAGACCAGTTGCCGAGTAAGTCTGAAGGGCAAATCTCGGTGAGTGTGATACTGTAAATCTATAATAGCAACCACACTCAACTAGACCTGCAGCAACAGGAAGTGTCACTGCCATCATGCCACACTTATTGGAGTCGACAGCACCACAACAGTGTAGCTATCAGGTGCTTTGTCAAAAGCGGCGTCATATAAAAAAAGCATTAGAGAAAATCAGTTTCACATAATTGCTGGAGATCAAGCTGAGAAGACCACGTCAGCATGAGGATCAGGTTCGCTTGGCCGAAAGTGAGCACTGTTCATCTTTGGAGTGCCTGGTGACTGGTGAGGCTAAATTAAACTGGTACCTGTAAACGTTGAATTTTGGTCTTTTGCAATGCAAGTGGGGCCGGGTCAAAAACCAAGTGTATCATCTTTCCATTAAGACTTTCTCCAGAAACATCAACGTTTATTTTGTATCATTGTACATGACTCGAATTTTTTTTTTGTCAACGTTAAACTCGTTAGTGTTTGATAGTCTCTCCGCTCTGAGAAGCCAAACGTCAACAACACGATGTTTCTATTATAAATATATATAGCTCCAATGGAGCGAACAATAACATGGTAGTGATACTCAACAGCGGATTGAACGACAACGATGACACAGTGGCCTAATTACCCTTTACCTCAACGACCCTCACACAAATGACTAACACACAAATATAAAGAGACAGAACACGCACAAATACTGATCCTGATGGAGCGATACACTTATTGCTTCGGTTTCATATCAAAGGAACTGCCTCCTGCTGACGGCATAACCGTACCTTGCGTGCTGGTGCTGCCCTCAACTCCATTAGATGGCTGCATCAGTGTCTGAAAGCTCGAGAACCCATAATAATCCATGTTGGTCCCAAGAAGGTGATCGCCATTGCCGTATCCGTAGCTGGGATATTCTTGACCCAACCCGGGGCCATAAACTTCAGGAAGCGCCATCGTGTTGAAATGTTCATGCAGTGTTGGCTCCTGCAACATCATCGGGAACACTTCTGCTGGTTGGTTTAAGTTGTGAAGCATCACGTAGTCTGGGTTAAACATGTTGCTCTCTGTTTCAGCAAAAGGCATCATCAACATCTCCTGGTAAGACAGGGTTGATGCAGTGACAGAGCAATGCAACATGTGCATGTCTGGATCAGTGTTGACAACTTCTTCTCCTCCGAGAGGCGCCTGCATCAGCTCATGCTGGGGCTGCGGTGTTATTCCCATCGGAGGTCTCTGCACCAAATAAGCCTCCTGTCCCTGGGTCATCAGAGATCTCTTCACCAAATAAGTCTCCTGTTCCTGGGTCATCGGAGATCTCTGCACCAAATAAGCCTCCTGTCCATGGGCCACCAGAGATGACAGATAAGCCTCCTGTTCCTCCTGGGCTATCTCCTTCTTGGTCTTCCTCTTTTTCGTGCGGACGGCAGGCGGGCTGCCCTTGTCGCCTTTTTGCGGCCGACCTGCGTGCTCTTCTTCTCACTGCCACAGTTGCCCGTGTCCTGCTCTTTGGTCTTAGCACAGACCTGCGTGCTCTTCTGCTCACTGCCACAGTTGCCGGTGTCCTGATCTTTGGTCTTAGCACATCTTCGCTTCTTCTCACAAGGTGTGCCTTCCTGGTCCGCCTTCTTCCTCTTCTTGGTGCCCTCGCCCTCCTCGCCCTCCTCCTTGCTCTGATCGCAATGCTTCTTCTTCTGAATCGTGCAGAGCACCAGCTGATCTACCTACATATGCATGCACGAATAAAATTAGACCAACGTGAACATGACCATACCGCAGACCGATATAATATAATAACCGGACATGAAAATAGTAGAGGTACCGACCTTGCCTCCTCCCTTGCGTAGCTGAGCCTGGGACTGACGCGAAGTTCTCGTACTCGTACATGGTCCAATCTGTCTTCCCACTGTCCTCATCGTCCTCGGCGACGTCCCCCTTCTTCTTCTTGCGCGAGGCCTCGTAGAACACGAGCGTCGCGACGCACCCGACCAGCTTGCCGCCGTAGCGGATCGGCCTCTTGCTCCCCGTGGCGTTCCAGTGGCCGTTGGCCGGCGTGGTCCGGTTCGGGCGCTTCCCGCCCTCGTGCTTGCGCTCCCTCCTCGTGAAGAAGAACCACCGCTTCTCGCCGTACTCCCTGTACTTGTCTGCAGTCAAGTAATTACGCAACACCTCGTTAATTACTGATTATTTAAAATTCTTCTCATTGTTGACAGAGCTAAATAACAAAACAACTGATAAGATTGAATTTGCACGGCGGTGGTAGGTTCAGGTTGAATATTATTACCGACGAGTTGGTCCGGATGGTAATCGAGGACGCGCTCGTCGAAGAAGATGGGCAGCGGCAGCTCCTGGCCGGCGAGCCTAGGGCGCAGGAAGTGGAGGATGAGCTCGGCGTCTGTGGGGACGAAGCGGAAGCCCGGAGGCAGGTTCAGCGAGAACGCCGGCGAGGCAGCACCGCCATCTGTGGAACTAGAACCCGCAGGGCTGCCTGATGACGTCACAACAGAAGAAGAGGAAGCGGCAGCCGCGTCGGGAGGAGTCTCCATCACGCGGACGTCTGCTCTGCTCCGCATGCCCAAATCTCGCCTGCCTTTTATGTGCCGCGCCCAAGCCTGTTCCTTCTAGACAAGACACAAGAGAGTTTGGAGATTACAAGACTCTGCCTTTCCCCTTTATTTAAACGAGACGAGAAGAGTCCGGGCCGCGCACGCTCTTCGCTGGGCCCAACTGAAGAAGTATGCGAGAGGCGGCCCACTCGCGCCTCCTGCCCCGCCACCTCCGCTCCGCCGCCGCGCTCGCCGCCGCCGTGCAGGGCTTCATCAACGCGCACCCGCCGCGGGCCAAGGCGCAGTCCCTCCACGCGCAGCTCCTCGCCTCGGGGGTCCCCGCCACCGCCGACCTCGCCGTGAAGCTCCTCGTGCTGCACCTCCGATGCGGCTCCGTCCGCAACGCCCGCGCTGTGTTCGACGGAATGCCGAGGCCGACCAACGCCGCGCACAACTACCTCGCCGCGGGCTACTTCCGGAAGGGATTCCCCGGGGAGGCCTTGGCTGTCGTCCGGCGGCTCGCCGCGACCACGGGGCGCGCGGACGCCGTCGCGCTGTCCATGGCGCTGAAGCTCTCCGCGGCGCTCGCGCTTCCCCGCGCCGCGGCGCGGGAGGTCCACGCGCGCGTGGTCAGGTCCGTCGCCGAGCTCGACGAGGTGCTCGCCGCGGCGCTGGTGGACGCCTACGCCAAGACCGGGTCGCTGGGCTACGCGCGGCGCGTGCACGGCGCCATGCCCGCGCCCAGCGTGGTGTGCTCGACGGCGCTGCTCGTCGGGTGCATGGGCGAGGGGCTGCGCGACGAGGCCGAGGCCATTTTCCACGCCATGGACGACAAGGACGCCGTGGCGTACAACGCCATGGTGGAGGGGTACAGCGCCGCGGAGGACACGGCGGAGCGCTCGCTGGAGGTGTTCAAGGCGATGCAGCGCGCGGGGCACCGGCCCACGGTGTCCACGTTCGTCAGCGTGCTCGGCGCGTGCTCGCTGTTGTCGGCGCCGGAGCTCGGCGAGCAGGTGCACTGCCAGGCGGTCAAGGGAGCCTCGCCGCTGACATCAAGGCCGGGAGCGCGCTCGTCGACATGTACTCCAAGTGCGGCCGGGTCGAGGACGGCCGCCGGGTCTTCGACCGGATGCCGGCGACCAACGTCATCACTTGGACGTCCATGATCGACGGGTACGGGAAGAACGGCCTCTCCGAGGAGGCCCTCCAGCTGTTCGCCGAAATGCGGAGGCGGCGGCTCGTCCGGCCGAACCACGCCACCTTCTTGAGCGCCCTGTCGGCGTGCGCCCACGCCGGGCTGCTGGCCCAGGGCCAGGAGGTGTTCCAGAGCATGGAGAGCGAGTACTCGCTGCAGCCGCGGATGGAGCACTACGCCACCATGGTGGACCTGCTCGGCAGGTTCGGGAGCGTGCGACAGGCCTACGATTTCATCAGAGGTATACCGGCCACGCCCAACTCCGACGTGTGGGCGGCGCTGCTCGGGGCAGCCACGCTGCACGGGGACGTCGACATGGCAAACGTCGCGGCGAGGGAAGTGTTCGAGCTGAGCCGCGCGAGCAGACCAGGAGCCTACATGGCGTTCTCCAACACGCTCGCGGCGGCGGGGAAGTGGGACGGCGTGCATAATGTTAGAGAGATGATGAAACGACGAGGCGTGCTCAAAGACGCAGCCTGCAGCTGGGTCGGCTCTGACAACTCGCCGCTCTAATATATGTATAAAACCATGATTTACTTGGGGCTTTTGCCTTGCTCTGAAATTTGTCCAGGATTAACATTTTTTTATTTTGACAATTCATAGTATCGAAAAATGAAATACTTGCAGCAGAGAAGGGTATATATATATATATATATATATCCTGATAAGAACGGCAGAAGCCTCCGACTCACGTAAGTTTCCTGTAAAATGACTCAATAAATCATCTCTACTACATATACACAACCAGATGGGCCAGGGTGCACAAACAACAAAGGCCCAAAGCTAAGAAGTTCAAACTCCGTAACTAGTAGTCAACAAACAACATAAATACAAGTCAAAGAATTGTTACGTAGTATCTTACGGATAGCTACCGATTCACAAGCACTGAAGCTAGGCGAAACCTCCATGCACAAACACCTCAAAGACGTCTCAAAGCTTCAGACCACAACAATCTCCTGTTGTTGATTTGGTAATTTTGAGCAGGTGGGGCCAGTCCAGGAATGTCTGGGATGTCTTTGTTATGTGGATTGACAATCTGGACAAAGAAAAATGTAGTTTAATGACTCGATTCTCTTTTTTTTCCCACAGCAATATCAGGTGAGAATATCCATCTGAAAACAGATGATACACATGCATCACATACCTTAACAACAATTACAGCAATCACACCCAAAACGATCAGAAAGAGAAATGCCATGATACATTTGTCAGTGGCAACCTGCATGAAAGAGTTAACTTCAGATGTAGAGCATGCATCTATGATACTGTTTGCATGTTGGTGTAACAAGTACACAGGAGAGAGACCAAACCTGGCGACCAATCTCTTTCACTAGTTGGCTAGCTTTCTTCAGTGAAAAGTGGACAGAATCTAGCTCATTGCCAATCCTCTTCATCTGTTCTGTCTGTACATAAGACAATTTTTAGTGTCAGATCAGAAATTACTCATAATCTTCTTATATACTACTTCCTTACTAAATTGTTGTCGCCGTTGACTTTTTTGTTAAATTTGACCATTTATCTTATTCAAATAAAGTTTAACAAATATCATATATTTTGTTGGAATATGTTTTATCACTAAAGAAACTTGAAATGTAGCATATTACTTTTTGTATTTGAAGAAATTTTTTGAATAAAACGAATGGTCAACGCCACGAAAAAGTCAATGGCGACAACAATTTAGTAAAGGAGGAGTACAAACTTAGTTGTTATTGAAAGGAATGGTAATAAGATGATTGGTTTGGCTTATTGCCAAAGATCGACAGTCGACAGAAAAGCTTGGGCCATCCTACATTCAATCTAGGTAAGTGTCATCTGTTATTTATTTAAAGGAATGGCATGATGTGATGAAAAGAGTAAATCAGATTAATTGACAGAAAAATGGGTACATTTACAATAATTCGACAAGCTTACTAAGCCCATATACCATAAAGACAAAAACACACTTATGTATGATCTATGAAGGGAAAATTTTGTTATTCCAGTAAAAAGAGACATACTTGCTGTGTCAGTGCTGCAGCAGTTTGAGTTCCAGTCTCAACAGTTTGTGCTACAACCTACAGGAAGAATGTCCAGTCAACTTTGTTCTGAAAGTGCAGATGGAACAAATTGGAAGAAGCATAATAAGGGAAGCAAACCATTTTTGAACGTTCAATAGCTTGATCTGTTTGATCCATTTGGTTCCTTCCAGCATCAATGAGTTGTTGATTCGTCATGACTGCAAAGTCACCAGATAGACCAATTAAAATACCTCATGCCAGATCATTTTATTCCTTTTAGGGTTATGAACAACAGAACAAACTACTAAGACCACACTGGGTAATCCACACTGGATCTTCTCTTAGGACATATTTTACAGACACGACTCTTTGAGGTTTATTTTGTGAAGTGAGTTACGCATGAATGGAACAATACAACTAACAGGTCATCTGTTCCACTTCTGTTGTTTAGACTACAGTGCATCCTAACCAGGAAGAAATGAAGTAGTCACAATCTTCACTCACTCAAATCTCTCTTACTTTGTTAACAAAAACAACATATTTTTAATCATACAAATTTCGTAAGAGGGTCCTTCCAGAAAGCCTGTTTTGCAGGTAGCTGTTCTAAGATCACATATTCAACTATTTCGGGTGTGATTCTATGTTATTTGAGAAATTCCACAAAGCAACAACCAATAGCATAAGTATGTCACAGAGTTAGCAAATAATTTTACCTGATGCCATTTGAATATTGTCATCAGCAGCAGGCTCGCTACTTCCAGCACCCATATCAAAGAGCTCAACCCTCTTATTGTTGTTACCAAGGCTACTTTGGTATCTGCAAAAAAGCCTTACAACTTACTTAAATCTACCAAAGAGGCAAAAGATGTCCAGGGTCACAAGAGTTCAAACAAGAAGAGCAATTCACAACAACAACAAAGTTTTTAACCCCAAGCAAGTTGGAGTAGGCTAGAGATGAAACTTCATAACAAGGGGATGGAAAAGAGCAAAAGATAACCAAAGCAAAAAGGGGGAAAGAAAAGAAACTCTAATGGTAAAAAAAAAGTAATATGTGCAGACTGCAGACTTTTTTTACCGCAGACTGCAGACTGCGATCATGAAATAAACAGAACAAGGCAATGGCTTGCAGTGGCATAACTTACGTTTTCCTCAAGGTGACATACGAATTCAATTCTTTGATCTGTACAGCACAAAAGAAACATTACAAGAAGGAATGAGCAAGTGAAAAAATTGGAACACAGCAAAGTTACTGTCATGAGTCAACCAACCATGAACTGTTTTCTGTCATTCAGCTGCTTGTTGATCTCAGGAGGATTGTTTGACTCATCATCTTTGAGAATGCGATCAAACTCTTTGATCAAGCTGCAATAGTGGTACAAAATAAGTTAAATCTTTTCCAGAAGATAAAAGAATTAAAGATCAGATAATACAATACCATTCCTAATTCAACAGTTCATCCAAATTGAAAAATGATCTATAGGAGATTCAAGAGTAGTGTTCAGCTTCACCTACCGCTTACATTCCTTCATCTTCCCAGTGAGATCTTCCAGTTGTTTAGCTTGCCTATTCGAATCTTTAATCTTATCCATCTTTTGGAATCCATTTCTGCACAAAAGTACATATCATTAAATAAAGATCCCTGTTAGGAGTCAAGATTACACGAAGATTGTTCCTCAAGAGTATTTCAAAAGCAATCAAAAGAGGTTAAAAATTATGCAAGAAAAAGAACATTTAGTCCCTACATCAGAGTAAAGGTACCTGATGGCATGCAATGCTGGTATTGGCAACTTGAAATGTTGAACTGGAGTTCAGAGAGGGGCTGGACTTATAAAATATAGATTTACAGGGACGGTATTCATTGAGAATGAGGATACATGCGTTGAACTGCATAGCTAGAAATTAACAATCAAGATATGCCAAAAATAGCCTACATGAATTAGCAACAACTGGTACAATTCACATCAAATTGTACAGGGCAATATGGCAAGGATAAATATGTTTTATCTTATTGGATTAAACTGTATTCATAAATCGGAGGCATGCATCAAAATACATCCTGGCAATTGCAATGTGATAAAAGATTTTCAAGTTTCAGCAGCTCCTAATATAAAAAGGAGAATGCAGGTAAACAATTGAAACACATTTCATGTCTTGTGTGACCATAAAAGATAAGAAAGATAAAACATTCTCCATTCACTCAATCAAATCATCCACTAAAGAGAACCGATCAAACTTCAGTACATGATATCATTCAAGAAGAAGGATTTCCCAGTCCCAAACCAAATATAGGAATCAATGTAGATAAATATTTATCATTATAAGTTTATAACATAGAGAAAAAAATCTCGTTGGTAACAACGATCCACCATGAGCGAGCCTTTGAGACGATTGTGTTCAAGGGCATGATTATTTTGGATGTTTGGCAACGTGTGGCGCACGGAAATAAAGTGGGCTAAAGTGAAAAACAAAGACATGACAACCCAATGCTTTCACTGCAAAATTATGGAATCCACGCAGATGATTTGAATTGAACTGAAATTGAATAGATTTAGCTCCCGAACGTCAACGATCACATTTGCAGGACCGAACTTAAACTATATATTTTCCATGAGTCCATGAGAATGTATAGAAGCGGTAAAAGTACAGCAATCAACACCCATACCAGTCACATAACTGGCGGCATTCTTTAGTACCCTAATCGATGCCCCCAGCAAGCTAGATCAGACAATGACCTTGTTTCAACCTGTAATTACGCTTCCACAGCATTTTCGTGTTACTTCAGTGAATCATGAGCCCTAACTACTAAAGCCCTTCAAGTGAATTTACCACTTCCTCAGCCATAATTTTACTTTAGCCTGTGTGTGTCAGTTTTTACATTTGGCTGTATTCCGAGTTCTGGGAGGGGCACTAAATTATAAAGTAATACAGTATAAGTTTGCAGACCCACTTCTTTTTGTTGCTTTGATTTTAGTACTAAAATCCGACCACGGAGCAACAATTTCACAACCATCTGTCAGGATGCAGGTTCCACTAGTGGACAATTTCACAAGCAAAACCGGTCTCCAGGTTCCTCCCGTAACGCGTCGGCGAACGAAAGGCAGTAGAAAAGGGAGGAAGGCGGCGTGGGAGTTGGGACTCACTGGAGCGCGCGGAAGATGTCGTGGATCTCGCCGTCGATCTGCTCGAGCTCCGGGGTCATGGGCACGTCGCTCGCCATGGCGTCCACCGCCGCCGGTCCCTTCCCACTCCCGGCCCGAAACCCAACCCTAGCCCGTCGGAGGGCTCCTCACGCCGGCATCCGCGACGGGGCCCGGACTGAGGAGAGGAGGGCTGGAACCGACGGAGGAGCAGGGAGGGGGAAAGGGGGAATTGCGGGGGGAGGAGCAGTTGGTGAGGGGATTGATGGCCTAGGGCTTGGCTCCTGGCGGAGTGGTGCTAGCAGTGCTCTGGTTGGGGGTTTAGAATGGAATCTGGCGAAGCAGCGCGGGCGAAGAAAGCGACGACGCGGCGAGCGGGTAACTGACAGCTAGGACGACGTGGTAAACGTCGCCGTCGGGTTGACGTTTCCGTCTGCGTCAGGATGGACGGACACCTCGCACCGGCCAGGTTAGGCAGGCGTTGATGACAACTTGGTATGGAAAAAACTTTGCAAATTTCGGGAAATCACTCCACCACACCAAGGATTTCCATTCAATGTCCTATTTGCATTAGCTATGCTATGGAATTTAGAGGTTCCCAAAGTGGGGAGACTTCGTTGCCAAGGAACTACTGCCTCTCACAACAATAACAGGACACTAAGTAGAAGTGTAGAATCCACGGATTTTTACCAAGGTTTTAAATCTCTCGCTATAGTTGTCGCTATAGTCCGAGTATAGCCTTTTGAGACAAGTGTACACGCTATTCCTGTTCATGTCCAGCCGCTATCTCCCGCTATAGCCTGTTTTAGCTTCGTTATTAGTTGATTTAGAGACATACCGCTAAACCTCGTAACCCAGCTATTTAAAACATTGGTTTTTACTAGCATCAGCACCTATTTCCGGGTAGAAAAGGAAAAATGGAAACTATGGGCCGCATTGTTGGGAAGCGGCGCGGAAGAAAGTGGCGGGCCTGTCACAAAGTTACAATCGGACCGAACTGCGCAAGAGCAGAGGTCAGGTCTTTTGCTCTCTAACCGGCCCAAGCCAACTTACAATTCAGTCCTTCTGCAAATGGCTACAATTTCTTCTTTCCCTAAAGAAAACTACGGTTTCTTCATGTTATACTCTTTGGAGGCAAGTACGTACTCCATCAAATGAATTTTATAGCATCAAGTCAACTGCAGCCGAGCCCCAAATAGAAGCGTCAATGGCTTACATTTTCGGCCTTCCTGAAAGCAGTGTGAATAACTTTGATTGTACGAGCTCCATGTTTTCTAAGTTTTCCGATCCTAGTACTAGTTTTTCACTCGTTCCTCTTCCGTGTATCTTGCAGGCTTTACGAAAAACTGAGTAACGTGGTGTTCAAAAAAAAAAGCAGTGGCCATAAGCAATCTGAGTTACTTAGACGGACTAGTATCCCAATCGCTTCTAGCTAGGGAAACATACGCATTTCATGGCACGTGTACACAACTACTGTACGTTATTTCTAGACTCCAGGGTTGCTTTGTGCTGTCAACTAAACACTTGAACTTGAATTCGTTACAAGTCAGTTCTGCATGCTTCTGTATATGCCGTCCAGGACAAGGGTTCCATGCATGTGAACCATTGCACAAGAACTGAAATATTCGGCTGGAAATCATGTAGTACTCCTTAAGCATCTTCGACGTGTCGATTCACTCAACAGAACAGGAATCTTTTTTTTCCAGACTTGACAACACAATATATCTACTCACAGAAAAAAAATGTTTAGTAGTTGGTCAGGCCTTGTGCAGTGTGAGTCTTATAATTATAAGAATTGTAAGGATAAAACTTAATTTTCTACATAAGTTGTCTCTTATAACTCGGTTAGGAGTGAGGTGGCACTATTGCACAGGACCCTTCTCTCCTCTTTTATAAATACAAATAGACCCGGCTCTCATGTGTTTTTTTTAAAAAAAAAATAGTGTATCTAATGCAGATTGCGGACACGCGACGTCGAGCCCGAGGCATCGGGTATCCTCAAAATTCTCCGCTTGGCAACCACGCTAGCAACAATCTGCAGCCGAACTCGGCTTCCACTAGTGATTCAAGGATTCTCTCGGGGATTCAATCATCTTTCTCATCGTGTCTAGAACTTTATTCGATCGTTTTTAGGTGTCCATTTGTTCAACCCACCAGATGACTAGGAATCAACCATCCTGGGAATAAGATTCGTTTAGCTCTGTACCAACTTTAGAAGGGAAAATATTCGGTGCAAACCACTTATTCAGTGAAATCTTGAAAACCCTCTCAAAAAACATACTAAAAGTTTTCAAAATTTTTAAAACTTGGTGTACATGTACATGATACCACAGAGAACATGCAAACAAAATTTGAAGTCAAAATTCAACATCATTTAAAAGATACAAAATTAACAAATCAGGTAGAAGAGGACAAAAATTACACCAGTGCATTTTTTTGTCGTTTTCTCCGTATATATTCTTGATTTGTTATTTTTGTATCTTTTAAATGATGTTGAATCTTGACTTCAAATTTTGTGTGCATGTTTCCTATGGTATCATGTACATGTATACCACGTTTCAGAAATTTTGAAAATTTTTAAATATGTTTTTTGAGAGGGTTTTCACGATTTCACTTGAATAGGTGGTTTCTACCGAATATTTTCCCCCTTAAAATGCAGACATTGTCTCTTGGTTCGGCAGGCTCGCGGTTCATCTTTAAAAGATAACAGGCCCCTGTGATTTAAGTCCCTATACTAGAATTACAGTCTAGAGTGCACGGCTTCGGGGCTGTTGCCTAATTCACTGTTTGGTGGCTAAAACTTTCTTTGATTGGAACATTGGCATTGACGGTACAAAGAATATGTATCACTCAGTCACATTGTACGCTAGCGGGATGTCTCGGATCGATCTGTCAACCCGACGACCTCTTCTGCTGCTATGACAACTACGTGGCGTACGTAGGCGTGTAACCATCAGTAATACTATTCGTTACTAAATTATTGTCTTTGTTGACTTTTTGTTATGTTTGACTATTTATTTTTATTAATTTTTTTAAGAAATATCATATATTTTGTCAGAATGTGTTTTATCTCTAAAGAATTTGAAATATAGCATATAACTTTTTATATTTAATTCTTTAAAATAAGATGAATAGTAAAATGTCACGGAAAAGTCAATAACGATAATAATTTAGTGAATGAGAGAGTACCTAGTATTGGCTGTGCTCGTGATCCCAGTCACTTTCTGCAGGCCAGTTGTGGGATGTGGCTGAGTGACAACTTGGCAGCTTGGCTTTGCAGCATTAGTTGTGTTTGAACAAGGTTTGGAGCTGAAGTTGAAACCTCATCAAGATAAACCCGACCAAATAAGGACTTACTCTCGTAGAAAAAGAAAAAGAAAACGCAAACCACCGTGTCTCTGTGACCTCTGCTTTGCAGGTTACCGATGTGTGCTCTCTGACCTCTGCTTTACAGGTTCTAACAGTTGTTTCCAACCTTAATGCTGCTAGCTAGCCGGGTAAATGTCGTTTTCGTTTCGCACCGATGGTGGCTTATGTTAAGTGTAACATTATTGACCGTGGACGGGTACTACTATACTTTTGCGCTCACTTAGCTGATGTCGTTCTCATTTAGCAGCGATGGGTTACTAGTACTTTCACTCTCAACTCTGCTCGTATCGTTTTTCGCTTAGCAGCTATGGGTACCACTACTACTTTTACGGTCAACGTTTCCAGTTCGCTGCCGTCAACGTTCAATACTATTACTTTCAATATTTCCGTCCTCGTCCTCAACAACAACTCTATATCTTGTAATAAATTGAGATCAAATCAGTATTCACGCAAGCAAAGCATAATCAGTCGATGGTATTTGATGCCAACAGCATTTCTTCAAAACCTTTATTACCAAGACTAGATTGTGGTCTTCGTCCTAAGTACTAGTATATCTTAAGGACGCAAAACCAAGACTCAAGTTGCTGTTAGCGGTCAACATGTTAATATGCATCACGCACATTTAGTTGCAAGCCACACACGGTTCCATGTGAGGCACACCACATGTATAGTCTGGCCGGCACGAATCATCGAGCCCTGATGGATGAAGAATTCTGCACCTGTCGGTTCCCTACGGTTCGAAGAAGAGAGCATAGGGTGGGTTCGTTTCCTCCTCTAAAATTTAAGACTATCACATCAAAGAGAATCTTATTATTTATGAATATTTCAATCAATTTAATGACAAAATCCTATTGACAGATTGGTGTTAATTTTCGAGATGAATCTAATGAGCTTAATTAATCTATATTTTGCTAAAGTGATGCTACAGATAACCGTCCTCTAATCACGACTTAATTAACCTCATTAGATTCGTCTCAGTAAATTAGTCTAAGAATCTGTAATTTGTTTTATAATTAAATTTTATTTAATACTTCTTAAATAATAAGATTCTTTTCGATGTGACAATTCTAAAATTTAGACCTCGGAAACGAACACACCCATAGTCTTTTATTTCCCTGTCCTTTTTATTTTTCTTTTCGCAGACAAGACAGAAGGACACAATTTGACATCATCATAATGGGACCATCTAGTGTTGGTAGCAACACAAAGAACAAGAACATTTCCGTTGCACAGCCAAAACTCCACCGCCACATGCCCAAGACCAAGAGCTGTGCATCAATCTAAAATTCCGCCACATGCCGAAAATTATCTTGGATTTTTCAATATTCACACGGCTGCGCGGTTCATCGATCGTATCGTTAATTCGGTTCGCGGATCTGCTGGAGTACTTTGTTCTTCGGCTAGCTGCAGCAACATAATGCTGAACATATGCTCCGCGAATAAGAATATGTTGATCGATCGTCGTACGATCCGCTACATGTGCTAATTAAATATTTAATTTGTTCGGCACCTGGTAGAAACCATAAGTATTCCCTGATTCATATTTCACTTTAAACTTTGATCGTTCAAAGTTATCTACCAGTATCGAGTAAAACAAAAATCATATATCACCAAGGGGTTAACTTCTGTGTTCAGTTTCTGAAATCACGTGGAGCGCGCTAGGCTTTGGGCAACTTGATGATCATCTATGTAGACCTCGACTATTTTTCTGAGACTCCAGAAGACCTTGATCATGCGGAGTGTTCCCACCTAGAAGATTCTTGCCTGTGTGCATCAGTGCATGTGCCATCTAAGCACGATTACTGGTGCTTCAATTACTCGATCGGTTAACAAACTAATTGGTCCAACGAACGGTGGGAATGAGTAACCATTAAGCAATTGCTTCCTGGGTTCCTGCAAACAAAGACTAAGGCCCTGTTCATTCCTGCCCTCTAAAATTTAGCATTGTCACATCAAAGAGAATCTTACTATTTATCAATATTTCGATTAATTTAATGACAAAACTCTTTTACAGATTGGTGCTAATTTTCGAGATGAATCTAATGAGCTTGATTAATTTATGTTTTATTAAAGTGATGCTACAGTAACTGTCTTCTAATCATGACTTAATTAACCTCATTAGATTCGTCTCGTGAAATAGTCTAAGGACCTGTAATTTATTTTATAATTAAACTTTATTTAACACTCTTAAATACTTAAGATTCTTCGATGTGACAGTTATAAAGTTTAGACCTAGGAAACGAACACACCCTAACATCATCGGGTTGTCAAGAACAAGAATAGACTATCCCTTTCAGTTTTTTTTTCAAGGTGCTATGGTTAGTTCACAGTAAAACACCAAACAAACGCTATAGTAATATCCAGGCTCATGAGAAATTATTGGACATGGGGTCAATTAGGAATAGGATGATGAGCACACCAGAGCAGAGGAGAGATAACCGGATGTGACGTGCTCGGCAAAGGCCTCTCGCGGATGTGACGTGCCGTGTTTTTCTCATTCTGCAGCCGTGGATGGATTGGATTAGCCGGAAACAAGCGGCGCCTACTTGCAAATCCATCCGCCGTTTCGGCGTGCTCCGCGTCACCGGGCAAGTTACACCTTTTCTAATCGGGTGGTTACTGCCACGAGACTCCGGTTCTGCTTCTGCGAAGTGTGTATGTGTCAGCCATTCTGCGCCTGTCCTAGCTAAGCTACTCTGGCAAAGTATGTCAGAATGGCATGTTTCATAATTTATCTTACTATAAAAGGGATGAAAATGTTACACATTTTATTATAATAAATATGATTTATCTACTTATATTCTTATACTTCGTTAAATAAATGTAATGATCAAATATGACTGAAAAATTAATAAATATTTATATTTTAGAAATACTATGAAATAGTACTCGCGTTCGATGAACTAGTGGAGGAACAGAGAATGCCCTGGAAGGTTCGGAACATCAGCATCGCCCACCCGACATACCGCTAACCCGAGCATATGACTCGCCCGAACCGGACGTGGTCCCACCTGTCATGGACAGACCTTGTAACGGCTCCTGTCGTGCACTTCCCCAAGCGTCCCATCGCGAACTGCGAGGAATCCGTGCCGCGGGCCCACCTTTCTCTCCTCGGCGCGGATGGGCACCCGAGACGCTGACAGCCTGGCCCATAGTCCATGCCACTGACACGGCGGCCCCACCCACCTTGTGTTGCTTCGCCCTTCGGCCGGCGTCGCCTTGCAAACACACACACGCGTGACGCGCCTCCCATTTTAGCTATCCTCTTCCGTCACACCTCCGCCTTCCCTCTCTTCTCCTTCCTCCTCCTCCTCCACTCTCGCCAGTATTTATACGACGTCGATGCGCCGCAGCGGCGTGCTCACCGTCACGCCATCGTAGCCGTAGGGCAGACCGCCATTTCCCCACCACCAAGACCACCACCACAGCGCCGCCGGGACTAGGATGGCGTCGGAGCCGGTGGCGCGGGCGGTGGCGGAGGAGGTGGCGCGGTGGGGCGCGATGCGCCAGACCGGGGTCAGCCTGCGGTACATGATGGAGTTCGGGGCGCGCCCCACGGAGCGGACCCTCCTCCTCGCCGCGCAGTTCCTGCACAAGGAGCTCCCCATCCGCATCGCGCGACGGGCGCTCGACCTCGAGTCGCTCCCCTTTGGCCTCTCCTCCAAGCCCGCCATCCTCAAGGTTCCTTCCCTTCTCCTCTTCCCTCGACTCTCTCTGGTCGTCACCACCCTAATTTGGGCGGTTCTTCCTGCGTAACCGCTCTAGGTCGATTTGCCGGCGCTGTTATGCGTTTCCCTCTCTTCTGCCGTGATTGTTCCCGGGAATTTCCCTCTTTTCCGCGGAAGGATAATTAACCGTTTCGTTTTGTGAGCATACTCCGCCTCCTAGGATGTTTACCATTTTAAAATAATTCTTTTAGGATTCAGTGCTCTGCTCTTCCATTTCTTTTATATATTATAATATATAATAATGTGCCCGTTCCAATTTTTGTTGTATTCCTTGGGATCTTGGGAAAAGGAAAAAGGGGCATGCTCAGAGGAGAGACGGGCGGGCCAGATGGCCACTATTATTGTGAGCATGGCCCCATTTCCTGGATGACAAAACATATTGTACATTATTCAAAATTATCTGCTTCTTTCAGCCTGTTGTTTTCCATGGATTATAGCGATTCAATCAGTTTCCATTTAGCATTACAGCTGCAATGTCATTTTCTTCCTCTAAATTTGACAATTAAATCATCAGATCGTTCCATTAGTTCTGGCCTGGTAGCCTGAAAGTGAAAACTGGGAGCATTATTTTCCTGTCGCTTTTTTTTTTTTTTTTTGATCTTCTGTCGCTTTATATCTTGGAAGTGTAGCCTTGTTTTGTGTCCTAGGATAAGAAAAGAATTTTGGTATATTCTTCCTACCAACTTGCCTAAAAGTTGATGTGGACCCGTTTTCAATCATCTTGGTTTCTTGAACTTATCGTTTGAGGAATAAGAAGCACCACTGCCCTCAAGTTGCAAATATTTTTAATATAATTCCTCTGAATTGAACCAACCGATTCTTGTCAATCAATGTATTCATGCACAATTCTCAAAAAAAATGTATTCATGCACAGTGCTAACTCTTGGTTTATATCCTACTGTACAGGTGAGAGACTGGTACGTGGACTCCTTCCGTGAATTACGGAACTTCCCGGGGTTAGGAACGAGGAGGATGAGCTCGCATTCACCCAGATGATCAAGATGATCAGGGTCCGGCACACCAATGTGGTGCCCACCATCGCGTTGGGCGTGCAGCAGCTGAAGAAGGACCTGGGTGGGTCAAAGGCGTTTCCTCCTGGAATTCATGAGATCCATCAGTTCCTTGATCGCTTCTACATGTCGAGGATTGGGATCCGTATGCTAATAGGTCAGTCGACAAAGGTCCCATTTCTAGGAAAAGGCAGTGGTTACTCTTGATATATTTAGTTATCAATGCTGTGTTGATAGAAAATCAATCTGCTTCTGCCCAAACTCAACCATTCATTAGACAAGTTCACTGTATTTGATTCTTTGTTGCACAAAGGTGCATATCTGAACTTGTCACCTTCTTTGTGCTGCTTGTTTTCAGCCTAAATTTGTTTTTTGAAATAGTAGTTTAGGTTAAAAGGGATGCATCATGTTTTCCTCAAAATTTAGTAGTTAGTACTAGTTAATAAGAACAATATTTGTCTCTTAATCCTTTTCATTTTATAGGTGAAAAGACACACCATATTTTTCCTGAAATGCAGTAGTCAGTAGTAATTAATAAGAACAGTATTTGTTTCTTACTGCCTTCCATTTTATAAATGAAATCAGAGGGTGTCGTTAAATCTACTGGTTAGCGCTTACAATCATTATACTCCTTCATGTCAAAGAATATTGATTGCAATGCATTAGTGAATACAAAAAGATAAAATGAAAACACCATGCTACTGTGTTTGTCGTCACATACTAACCATGTGTCAATTTCGTTTGATTCAGGGCAGCATGTTGCTTTGCACGATCCTAATCCAGAACCTGGTGTGATAGGACTTATAAACACAAAGCTGTCTCCCATGACAGTTGCTCGAATTGCCAGTGAAGATGCACGTGCTATTTGCATGCGAGAGTATGGATCAGCTCCTGATGTTGACATATACGGAGATCCAGATTTTACATTTCCGTGAGTCTCTATTCTGCTTGCATGTTCTAACTCTTAGCTTTAGTATGTCACCACCAATATTTAGTTCAGATTTCACATGCACAATATCACATTTATATGCCGCCCATTTTGTTTATTGTCGTCTCCGGTGATTGTCATGCTCTAGTGCGTCTCATCTATATAGAAATATAAATTTCGGTTCTTTGCATCATCTATGCCTATGGACTAGAGAATCAATGTAGTTACAGATAGGTTACACCACGTTTGTCCTTCAGCTGATAGAAAAATAACACCTGAACTCTTAATTACAGATATGTTACACCACATCTACATCTCATGATGTTTGAATTGGTGAAGAACTCCCTCCGTGCGGTACAGGAACGATATATGGACTCTGATAAGCATGCACCTCCTGTTCGAATCATTGTTGCTGATGGAGCAGAGGACGTAACTATCAAGGTACTTGAGACTTCCCATTCTTTGTTCTATTGGAAAATTTGTAGATTCCCAGAAATTTTACAATTCAGAAGTTTAGAGTTTCCACTAATTTTATATATATGTATTAATTTGAGCTTGTATTACTAGTCATACCTGGGTAACAGGGGACTGTAGAGAATTTTTTTCAAGACAAACTTTAGAGTGGTTATTAATAGCATGATAGTAACCTACTAACCTTTGTAAGAAACATACCCCCCTGAAGGATAAATAGATACTATGGTGGTGTTATGAGGGAAATACCCTTCTACCATTCAATTAATCCTTGCTCGCTAAGGATAAGAACTTCATTAATAACCATTAAGCCATGCTAGCTGGCCTTTTTATCCCAGCCAAATGCAATTAACAGATGAGCAAAATCTTTTGCTCTTGACTGAAACTAACAGACAGCCAATCAAATTAATTGACCACAAGAAATTTCATTTGGACTCTCCTTGGCGATGTGTGTCAGTACCTGCTATCCAAAATACTTATGAATAGTACACACATGTACCACTTTTGGGGGTTTCTAGCTTCTGATAGTTCGACCAAATCCAAACTGCCGCCATGTTTCCAAGCATTAATAAGCCCTATCTATTATGTCACTTTCACTGGTTATACTTGCCTGCAAGTAGAAGTGTCTCGGTACGTTGAATTTGATGGCACCTTTATTTGATGTTCATTATTATTCTGCGTTGCCCATTAGCTATCTCATAGTAATTGGTACAGGAACTTGACTCTTCATTACAAATGTGATAATTTTCTTTTGCAGATAAGCGATGAAGGTGGTGGAATACCAAGGAGTGGCCTCTCAAGAATTTTTACATATCTCTACAGTACAGCAGAAAACCCTCCAGATCTAGATGGTCATAATGAAGGAGTGACTATGGCTGGATATGGTTATGGGATCCCTATTAGTCGTCTTTATGCTCGATATTTTGGTGGCGACCTGCAAATAATCTCTATGGAAGGTTATGGTATGTCCACCCAGTTTTTATGTGATTAATTTTGAATAATTTTACCATATCCTAATTTTGGGTTCTTCCCTTGCTTTAACGGTTTAACCATATACAATTTAGAATCATCGAAATGCTTCCTGACAGGTTGCATCAGCATTGCACCTACAAAATTGATATATTGATTGACTATATGGAAAAATACAGCATAGTAACACTTTGTTATTCAGTTGATTATATCTGAGTTTTTTTTTAACTTATTTTATGTAGGAACTGATGCTTATCTACACCTATCAAGGCTGGGTGACTCGGAGGAACCCTTGCCTTGAGCGATATGCTAGAAGCTTTAGCCTTGACGATCACGTGGTTCTTATCTTTACTGTAATTAGGATTCTCTAGCAAATTATTGTGCTTGTATGCAAATATAGTTGCAAAGGCCAGCCTCCTATATCTATGCTTTAGTCATTTCTGTTCTAGACTTTCTAGTTACAATTTCTATGTATTTATTCCTGAATCAGCAGAAATTCGCAAAGCAGAAGCATCTTGCTTCTGATTTCTATTGTCTATGATTGTTCGACCTCTAAAAGTAGATGCTCTTGAGCACCTGTCAGTTGCCAGGTGTTAGTTTGATTAATGGGATAGCCTTGACTCCAAAATCTAGCTTATTCAGTTCGATGGATGGAACAGAGGTATCAACGGATAAATGAAGTCAAATGGACTTTTTCTTGAGTTTTGGTGTATCCTGAACTAAACACCTCCACAAAAGACATACTACTCCCTTACTAAATTGTTGTCGCCGTTGACTTTTTTGTTAAGTTTGACTATTTATCTTATTCAAATAAAGTTTAACAAATGTCATATATTTTGTTGGAATATGTTTTATCACTAAAGAAACTTAAAATGTAGCATATTACTTTTTGTATTTGAAGAAATTTTTTGAATAAGACGAATGGTCAAAAGCCACGAAAAAGTCAATGACAACAACAATTTAGTAAAGGAGGGAGTATCATCGTTGCTTGGAGGGTGTGGTTTGATATTGTTCTTTTTTGTTTTCCCGGTGGCAGATGATTTTCAGCCGTTTCTCAGAGTCAGAGATGTCCATCAGATTCAGAATGGGGCGTTGTTGGCTTCCAGTTCTGCATCGAGAATTTGTGATACCCGTGCATTTTCTTGCGTGTGGCGTATTGGTGTCAGGCAATCTTCGTACTTCTCTGACAGATGATGAATATATATATCGATGTCTTTGTAATTGTCAGTAGATCCAAACTTATATTTGTATCTGACATCCACTGTGCTACATCATCTGAACTGGACATCAGCTTGTGTTTCTCGACGATGTCTTTGTAACCTTTTCTAAAGCGAAGATCATTTTAAGGACGATGCTATGTTTCTTTCTTTTCTCTTTTGACACCGACATTGTTGTCTTACAATTGGGGTGGTCCGGGCTGTGATATGAATATTATTTTAGGGACATTAGTATCTTTCAACAGGGGGATTTAACAAAATAGGGGCGTGACATGTGTCAGTTGGAAGACAGTGTTGGAACATGTTTTGAAAAATTATGCGACCTTTGGTTGATTTGGCACGTGTTTCATTTTTATTTTTACATTAAAAAATTCATGCATGCAATTCTTTACCAGAAAGCCTCCATTTGGTAGCATAGTTGCATTAAACTTTGGCCCCTATACCAGACATTTTTAGCTCTCGAGAGCTCCTTTTGAGTTTTAGGCCCATTTCTTGTGAGCCCTTATTATACCTGTCCAAACGGGCCGCCGGCACGGCACGGCCCGGGCCCGTTGAAGCACGGCACCATTATTTTCGGGCCGGCCCGGCACGTAATTCATTTCGTGCCGTGCTGGGCCAGCCCACGGGCTGGAGCGTCGGCCCACGGCACGGCACGAAATACGGTACCCGTGCCGGGCCGGCTCGAAAGCCCGACGACCGAAAGCCCTTTTTAGCCCGTTAAGCCCTAAAAGCCCGAAAATCAGAAAAGCACATGAAACCCTTTATTTTGCTCGGTTTCAAAACATGAATTGCAAACAGGCACATTCGAAACGAGACGAGAAAATTTGGCCAAAGGAAAAGTTGATATATTACTAACTTGAGTCGGTTGCCTCATTAAAAACCCTCGGCCTAGGGAAAAAGAGTACAACCAGCTCATTGGAAGTTCATGACAAGTTACAAATTACAACCACATCGAAGAGTACAATCTAATTGACAGTATCATGCTGCCCAGCACCATCGGGAAGAGAAACATCGACTTCAACATCGGAATCAACCACCACATCATCCATGTCCAGGTCTTTATATTGCACTTCAAGCTCCAAATGGTGATCCTCTACGATCTGCTGGAGTCGATCCTCACCCAGGTGCCAATCCTTCAAGCAAGTCAATATTTCCACCATCTCACTTGTCAAGCTCCTCCTCCTCTCCTCAAGTAACCTGCCGGAAAGATCGAAAACAGATTCCGAGCTAATGGTTGAAACGAGGAACCGTTAGAAGATCTTTAGCCAAGAGAGACAAGATGGGATATGTATGCTTGTGCTCAAGCCACCATCTTACAACATCAAACTCATCATCATTATACACCGATATGGGGTCACTATCAAGATAGATAGCTAACTCGGATAAGTGAGGAAAGGATGGCATAGGCTGCAATGGAGTACTAGTAGACTCACCATTATCATTGTCATTAGAAGCATAAATCTTACCCCATGAAGTTTTCTTCCTCCCATTGTTTGTTGGCTGAGTTGGCCTTTGGAGCCTAACAGCACCAAACTTGGTCTCATATGTGCCAAAAAGATTAGTCACGGTATTTCTCACAAGAATGGAGTAAGCGAGTAGTCAACCGCAGTGTTATCGGAAAGGAGCTTCAAAGCATTATTGAGGCCCTTCATTTTTCCTCTAGGATCAAGAACAAAAGCCAATGCATATAAGATGGGAATATCTTCCCAATACTTAAGGTATTTCTCTTTCATATGAACAACCACCCTTCTCAACAACTTGTCATTCTCATAAAGACTCAAGTGACCGAGAAATCTCAATGAGTTGATGCAAAACCAGATTGGATGTAGGATAGTAAACCCCGAGAGAGGATAACGGTTGATGCATAAAATTGTTCAAGGAAATCAACAACTTTCTTAGCAATATGCCAGTCATCTCGTGGACAATAATTCATGTCCATGCACTTTGTGATATTGGCTATTGATAAAGACAGAAAATGTGCTTCTATATGGAAGCAAATGTTTGAGCATAAGAAAAGTAGAATTCCACCTCACATCCATGTCCAGATTGAATTTTCTGGGTGGAACACCAAGTGCTAAACAATATTTCTTGTATGCAGCAATGCGGGCATTGGAAGAATTCAAGAAAGAAATAGCACATCTAAAATTCTCAACAACGAGGCTTCAAACGTTTCAAACCAGACTTGACAATAAGATTAATGATATGGCATGCACATCGTTGATGCAAAAAAAGAGAACCAACATAACCGAGAAAACAGAGGAGTCAAGATGTTCATAGCATTAGCATTAGCAGAGGCATTGTCAAGTGTAACAGAAAAGACTCGATCACGCAAACCAAACTCGGAAATCACAGCAAGAACACGTTCAGCAATGTTCTCTCCAGTATGCTTGACATCAATCAGCCTCATTCCAATAACCCTTTTCTCAAGAATCCATTCAGCATTAACAAAGTGAGCAACAACAGAAATATAGTCCTCTTTAGCTTTACTCGGACCAAATGTCCGATGTAAGCGCAACAGAGGACACACTAGTTTGCAAACATTTAATCAATTCAGTTTTAGATTCGGTAAAAAGCTTGCCAAAATCCCTAGTAGTAGTTTGCCTAGACACACTGCAAAAGCGGGGATTATGGGCAATCTTAATGTATCGTTCAAACGCATCGGTGCCACCAAACCCTAAAGGCGAGATCCAAAGAAACTATCAAACGACACAATTCATCGCGAGCGGTGCGTGAATCATACTCCCAAGAACGCACGGAACCATCGAGATTGAATGAAAGCACGGTCGAGCTTTAGCAGCCCGTTCAACCTTAGCCAAACAAGTTTGCTTGATGTCTAAGCAAGTGACCGAGTGCCTTTGCTTGATGTCGCAGATTAACTCGGCTTTGCAATGGCGACGGATAGCAGCATAAGTAACAAGGACACCATTTACCTCTTTGGTTACCTCATCGAAGTCATTCCAAGCCTTTGACGTTCGCTTCCTTCCCCTCTTCAACCCACGACGATTGCTTGTACTCTCGAGTCGAGTCGACATTGATGGGAGTTGAAGCAGGGGAAGGAGACGGCGTCGCGGACCTTGGAGGAGGCATGGCGGACCTTGGAGTCGCTGTCGCACCTTGGGAAGGGGTTGCAGGAGGAGGAGTCGGAGCCGGGCTCGAGTTTGGTGTAGCAGCCGCGCTCGAGCTTGGTGTAGCTCCCGCGCCGGAACCCGTCGTCGCCGCGACCGCCGAGCACGTACCCGCTGTCGCAACGCCCGTCCTCTTTCCCGCCGCGGCCCTAGCGCTCGGCCTCGGAGACGTCCACCGGCCACGGCCCGGAGCCGTCGGCGTACGAGCCTGAGCCGCCGCACCCGATTCCTCCCCTTGCGAATTCCCGAAGAGGAGGAAGTTCGCCGTGCGGAGGGCGTCCGGACTCGGATCCGGGCCGGACATTGAGCCGGCGGCCGGGGCACGGCCCCTACGACCGTGACCCCGCCGGATCTCGTCGGACCACCGCAAAGAGGAAACGGGGGTGCTTCCGGATCCACAAAGAGGAGACGAGAGGAGGACGCGACGGAGCGACGAGGAAAGAGGAGGGCGGCGACGAGCGAGGAGCAGCTGCGGCGCGAAGGCCACGGCGGGGAAGAGGAGAGGCGAGGCGAGCGAGAGGCGAGGAGATCCGGGGAAGAGGATAAGGTTTCGGGGAGGAGAGGAATGAGGAGGGGATAAGGTTAGGGTTACGGGGAGGGGTAGATTTTATAACCCCGGTGGATCGGACCGTTGCTTCGGGCCGGGGTGGGTAATCGGGCCGTGCCGGGCCTTCCAAACGTGCTCGGGCCGCCGACAGGCCTCAACGGGCCACGCCATAAACGGGCCGTGCCGTGCCCGCCCGTGGGCTCGGGTGACGGCCCAAGCACGGCACGACACCTCGGGCCGTGCCGGCCGGCCCGAAATTATTTCGGGCCGTGCCGTGCTTGGGCCGTGCTTTTTTGCGGGCTTGCGGGCGGCCCACGAAGCACGGCCCAAATGGCCAGCATTAGCCCTTATAGAGGTAAAATATGATAGAGGTCCTTTGATTTTTTAGGCCTGTATTTATAGACGTGAACGCTCCTTACATAATCATCGGGGAAAAGTTCATTTCACTACCCCATCCGAATAAAATGTTAGCTCGGTCTACTACCCCAAACAATTAAAGTTGGTGTAATTTACTCTCATGTAATTTATTTTTTTATTTCACTTCGTACGTTCGAGAATTTGAATATGAAATTTTGCACACAATAAATATCATATTGTCCTTCACTAAAAAAAATATAAGACGTATTTTAAGAATATGTATTATAGTTTTAATAGCATCAAATATTATGTAAACTACTATAGAGTTACGTCGGTGTGTGAGCACACCTCGAAATGGGGGCTGTCAAGGCTCCTTTCGGATAGGATCGGGGAAGGTCGGATTTACTTCGTCTAGCGCGGAAGATGAACAAACGAAGAACACGGTAGGTTTACCCGGGTTCGGGCCGCAAAAGATGCGTAATACCCTACGTCCTGCTGGTGCTGTATTGCTTGTTGTATATCCTTTTACAATGGGGGCACCCTCCCCTTTTATAGAGCGGGGAGAGGGGCATCGTACGAGTACCGGAGGGGTACCCGGACGCCTGAGGGGGTCCGGTCCCTCTTCGGGACATTCCGACGAGGATCCCGACAAAATACTGTTACAATCCCTTTGTTGGATTTGGACTCCAAGTATCTTCTCTTCGATTGGTCCCGAGTCCCCACGGCACTCGTAGCGGCGTGGCTTCCCGAGACGCGGCGCATGGGGAAGGCGCGCGCACGTCCGTCGGGTTGCGGCCGTCGCCGCGAGCACTTGAGTGCCGCATTAACTCCGGGTGGTTGGGGCGCCGGAGGAAGCTACCGGGAAGCTTCCTACCCCCGACGCTCCCACTCCTCCGGCTTTCGTGGGCTTCGTGGACTTCGTGGACTTCGTGGGCTTCCTCGTCCTGCGGCCATCACTTTCGTCCGTGGGCCGAAAGCGGCCCACGCGCGGTTAGGGGACCCCCAATCCCCCTACACCGACAGGAGCCCCGACCCGATCCAGCGGCCCGCGGGGTCGGAGCGGGGATTGGGGCCACTCGTCGGCGCCCGGCGCCGTTGGGTCACTCCGTGGCGCGGTTCGCGAGGGGGGGTGCCGCTTGGGCTGCCGAGGCACGCCCGCTCCGGTACGGCGCGTCGCTTTGGTTCGCGCGAAGTGGGCCCGCCTAGAGCCTGCGCTTAAGTACCGAGGCGGCCGGTTGCTCGGGGCACGTCCGCCACTCCGCCTTTCGCCTCCTCGTCTCCTCAACTCCTCTCTTCTGCTCTCCTCTTCGCCTTCCCTCTCCGCCGATCCGCGCCGCCGCTTCGCCGCCGCCGCTCCTCGCTGCTAGGATGCGCCGCCAACGGTGCGGTTGCCCGACCCCGGGTCGAGATGACGCGGCTTTCGCCATTCCTTCCGGTGGATGGCGATAAGGGCGTTCGCGTTGGGGAGCCTCTGCCGCCGTCGACCGGCGGACTGGAGATCCTCCATTTCTTGTCCTTCGTCGTGGCCGGCGCCGTTCCCCCGCCTTCTCCGATTTCTTCATGGAGGCGCTCCGGGCGTACGCGATCCGCATGGTGCACATTACGCCGAACGCGGTCGCGGCGCCGGCGGTGTTCGCCCATCCGTGCGAAGGATTCGTGGGGGTGCAGCCGTGCTTCCCTATCTTCCAACGCTACTTCAAGATGACACTCACCAACGCCGCGGAAGTGATCGGTTGCGTGCGGTTGACCGCCGGACCGAGAGCGGATACATCGAGTACTCGCCCGGCAACAAGGTGGAGGGATGGAAGAAGGCCTGGTTCGTAGTTCCGTACGAGAAGGACTTCCGCCGCCTCCGTGTCCCGCCGGTCCGGCTCGGCACTTGGCTATGCGGGATTACGTGCCCGGTCTCCCGATGGCATGATGCCGGTGGTTGACCGGATCGCGACGCTTGCCGCGGGCGGCTCGACTTTTCACGGGGTGGTGCACGACTTCCTCGAACGCAACATCGCGTCCCTCCGCCGGAGGTCACTCCCGTCCTGGCTGTACCGGGACTTCAACTCGCCGGCCGCACTCGCACGGGGCGGGCTCGGACCTACCCGACGCCTCGAAGCGGTTTGCCTACTCCACGGCGGCCGGGAAGAAGTGGCCCGCCTCCTTCGCGTATCCGGAGCGTGCCGGGCCTCTTCATCGGTCGGTGAACCGGCGCGCCATCCTCGACGAGCATGCCCGGGCCGGGACCGCTTGGGTTCCTCGCCACGGCTCCGGCTCCTACTCCCGGCCTCCGGGTGCCGGAGCCACGCCTCCCTCCAACCCGGGCGCGGCGGCAGCCCACGGGGTGCTTCCGGAGCTCGGGTGCCGGCCCGACGGCTGCGAGGCCGGCCCCGGCGCGCGCGACAAGGGCAAGGGGAAGAGATCTCCGTCGCCGCCCTCCTCCGATTCCTCCGGGCCCGCATGCTTTCCACGGAAGCGGGCTCGACAAGCCTCGCCGGCACCGGTGACGGGGGCCGCTCCACGGAGAAGCCCCCTGCGGCCGCACCGGTGCAAGCGGCCGGGTGGACGCGCGGCAGTACAAAGCTTCTCTCCCGTTACTGTTTAAGTCGTGAGCCGGGTGGAGCTGCGGACGGGCGCCGATCCGCTTTGACTATAGGGGCATCCGGATCGAGTTGGACCCGGACTTGGTCCCTCCGGACCCCAAGATCTCCGGTGGCTCCGCGCCGAGTTTGGAGGCAAGCCACTGCCGCCGTTGGGGCCGAAGCGCCCGGGCGGAGGCCGACGCGGAGGCAGCTGCGGGTGCCCCGAGGAGGGGGTTGCGGGTGCCCCGAGGAGGGGACCGCTGCTCCCGAGGAGGAGGTCGCGGGTGCTCCCGAAGAGGGGGTTGCGGGTGTCCGCGCGGAAGAGGCCGCGGGCATCCCCGCGGAGGAGTCCGCGGGTGATTCCGAGGAGGAGGCCGCGGTTGCCTCCGTCGGCGAGGACCTCGCCGGCCGTCCACTCCTCCCGTTGGCGACTTGCTGGATCTGCCGGCTACTTTCTCGGTTGGCGCCTCTAAGCGCCCGCCCGGGCTTCCATTCCCCGGCCGGGTACTAGCGCCGCTGCTCCTATAGTGTTGGAGGGGAACGATTCCCCTCCACGCGCTCGGTCGGAGCCGGGAGCGGTGGGCGGTGGAGATACCTCGTCGACGGCCGCCGCCGGAAGGGGTCGTGGGCGCGCTAGACGCGGCCGGAGCGCGTCGCTAATGAATCGCTCGGGTGGCTCCGCGCGCCCCGCATTGGCGACGTCCTTGGGGAGGTTACCGGTCGCTCGCCACGGTGAAGGCGGCTATGGAGGAGACGGACGCGTCTCCGGAGGACCGCGAGATCGCGGTGACCCGGCGCGAGGCCGAAGTGGCGGAGGCCCGGAAGGGCCTGGAGACGGCGGTGAAGCTTGCCGGCGGCAGCACCAACGCCGCATGGAAGAGGTCCGGCGAGGAGTTGGCCGGCGCCGCCGGCATTGCGGAGGAGGCCGGCGATAAGGCTGCGGGAGGCGGAGGCGAAGCTTCGTGACGCCATCGACCGCGAGAAGGAGAGCATCCACCGTCTCCGCGGTGTCGTAGCCCGGAAGCGGGACGCCAAGCTCCGAGACGCACGGCTAGAGGAGGGCGGCGTCGGCCGTGGCGATCCGCGAGGATGCCTTGACGCGGCGTGAGACGGCCGCGGTGGCCGGGAGGCCGAGTTGAAACGGCGGGCGGACGAGCTTGCTCTCCGGGAGGCGGCGTTGGCCGATCGGGAGCGCCAGCCGAGTGCCGGGAGGCGGAGCCGAAGCACCGCGAGGATGCCCTTGCCACCGGGATGAACAGGTCCGGCTTCGTGAAAACGAGGTCGCCGTTCGGAGGGAGGCCACGGAGACAGAGATCGGTCGCCTTGCCGAGACCGAGCAACACATCCGCGGCATCGCCGGGGAGATGGCGCGGCGCGTGCGCCGGGAGACGCTCGAGGAGGCCGGGAAGACCTTCGAGTCGGAGCCGAAGGCGATGGAGAATGCCGGGACGACTACCGTCGTCGTCTTCGAGCTGCTTGGAGGCCGGGCGAAGAAGCCCGGTCGCGGTGCTACTGCTGCGTCCGGCGGCGATGAGCTGAAGGCGCAGCTCGAAGAGGCGCGGTCCCAGCTCGGACGGTCCGAGGTTCGGCGCGTCGAGCCGAGCGAGCGGGTGACGAGCTGAAATCGCTGCCGACGTGCACAAGGAGGTCTCTTCGGCGCTGTTCGAGCTGGGCACGACCCGGCTTCCGAGCCCATCGACCGCGGCGCGGCCGGGTACGCGTTCGCCATGCGGGGAGTGGTCAACTCTCTGCGCGAGGCGAGGACCCGTGTGGCGGAGCTCATGGAGGAGGAAGGGCGGCAAACCATAGCCGCGGCCCTGGAGGAGGTGCCGACGAATGCCCTGGTGCTGGTGCCGGGTTCCCACTCCTGGCCGTGATGAATGGCGATATCCCCGCGGGTGAGCACGCCGTGGCGAAGGCGCGAGGCTCACGGCTGTTGCTCAAGCCTTCGCCGAGAGCTTCAAGCGGGGCTAAGTGCCGCTTCCTCCACTGCGAGTGGCTTATCGGCGCACTGTGCCCCTTTTATTTTGTTAAACTTGTTTTACTGCATGCAAGACTGTGGTTATCTTTAAATTTCGAGTATTAAAGAAACGCTTAAGTCTCTTGTTTCCCTTACGTTGGGCGTGATTGTCGCCATGCGTCGCTTAGTTTTAGGCCCTTGGTACTTTGTCGTTTCGCTAGAGCGAGACTTCCGCCACCGTGCCTTAACCGAGCGTGAACGCCCTCGGCTTCCGCCTTAGTCATTGATTTTTCTTACCCGAACGAGAGACTTAAGGACTCGAACGGATTCAAGCGGCAACCCTGCGGGTACTAGGAAAAAGAGCGACAAAGCGTTGTTCATTATATTAAGTCGTTAGTACAAAAGCCTTGGCGTCTGCGGCCGTGGCGATGCGGCTTCCGGGTACTACCGGGACCATTGGATACTGAGAATATTCTAAGGATAGAATTTCTTGAGATGCTCAATGTTCCGGGCGCTCGGTTCGGGTATCCATCCTCCGACTCCGAGCGAGCCGATCCTGGGCGCGTGACGGCGGTGACGACGAAGGGCCCTTCCCACATGGGGGTTAGCTTGTCCTTGCCTTCGCGCGTCCGAGCCCGCCGGAGGACGAGATCTCCCGCTTGCAACTCCCGCGGGCGTACGCGTCGCTGGTGGTAGCGGCGTAAGCCCTGGAGGTACCTCGCGTTGCGTAGTAGTACCCGCCGCCTTGCCTCTTTGAGGAGGTCGATGTCGTCGTGCCGCCGGGTGTCTTGGTCGGCTTCGTCAAACGCGGCGACTCGGGAGCTGTTGAACGGGGTCTCCGTTGGTAGCACCGCCTCCGCGCCGTACACGAGGAAGAAAGGCGTTTCGCCGTAGCTCGACTCGTCTGTAGTGCGGAGGGACCAAAGAACGGATTGGATCTCGTTACCCACTTTGCGCCTTTTTTCTTCAACGGGTCAAAGGATCTTGTCTTCAAACCCTTGAGGATTTCTCCGTTGGCGCGTTCGACTTGGCCGTTGCTTTGCGGGTGGGCTCTTGAGGCGAAACAGATCCGGGTGCCGAGGGTTTCACAATATGCTGCGAACGCATGGCTCGTGAATTGTGTCTCATTGTCCGTGATGATCCGCTGCGGCACCCCGAACCTTGCCGTTATGTTCTTCATAAATTTGACGGCCGAGTTACGGTCTATCTTCGTCACCGCTTCGGCCTCCACCCATTTCGTGAACTTGTCAATGGCCACGTATAGCCACTTGTATCCATCCGGAGCGATCGGAAAAGGCCCCACAATATCCAAGCCCCAAACCGCAAACGGCCGGGACGGTGGAATCGTTTGGAGGGCTTCGAGCGGGGAGGTGCGTTTGCTTGGCGTGGAAGCGGCATGCCTTGCATTGTTGCACCGGCCTGGTGGCGTCCTCGAGGGCTGTTGGCCGGTAGTAGCCTTGCCGAAAGCTTTCCCGACCGGCGTGCGGGGAGCGTGGTGACTCCCGCACTCACCCTCGTGGATCTCAACGAGTATGTCGTTGCCTTCTTCCGTTGTCACACACTTCGAGCAGAATGCCGCTTGCACCGCGCTTGTACAAGTTGCCATCGACGAT
The DNA here is from genome assembly GCA_031894775.1 of Chloris gayana. Classification (NCBI taxonomy): domain Eukaryota; kingdom Viridiplantae; phylum Streptophyta; class Magnoliopsida; order Poales; family Poaceae; genus Chloris; species Chloris gayana. The sequence goes on from JAUNZO010000601.1 coordinate 79,633, forward strand.
GGCATATCGCTTTGCTTGGCGGGCGAGGCGTTCCGCGTCCGTGTCGTCTTTCGGAAGGATGTCGTCACGCAGGTACCCGATGATGTCGCGCATCCGGCGGGTGTCCTGCGGCTCGGTGGCAAGCGCTTCTTCGCTATTCTGCGTGTGCTTGCAGATCCTGCGGGTGCGCTTGTGCTTTGTTGTCGCTGTGCTGGAGCTCGGTCGGCATCGGAGGCCGAAGGGGATGTCGGGATCTCCATGAACGTCCCGGGTGGGACTGGAGCTCGAGTGGAGGCCACCCGGGACGGTTCGTCGGCAATGTGGTTGTCGCCCCTGGGTACATGAAGCACCTCGAGGCCGTCAAATTTCTTCTCCATCCGCCCGACCGCTGCGAGGTATGCGGCCATTTGCGGGTCGTTGCATTGGTATTCCTTTGAGACTTGGTTGACGACGAGTTGCGAGCCCCCTTGGCCAATAGGCGCCTTACGCCTAGATCGGCGGCGATTCGCAACCACTGCCGGGAGTGCCTCGTACTCCGCCATGTTGTTCGTGCATCGGAAGTGCAGGCTGGACTACGTAGCGTAGCTCGTCGCCGGTTGGTGATAACGGGAGCACCCTGCCCCTGCGCCATTGAGTGTGAGGGAGCCGTCGAAGAACATTGTCCGGTGGTCGCCGGGCGCGTCATGCTGCTGCACCCGGGTGCTCAATTCGTCGCGCTCGACCTCGGAGGTGGGTGTCCACTCAGCCACGAACTCGGCTAGAGCCCGGCTCTTGATGATGTGCGTGTCGAGGAAGGTCAAGTCGAACTCTCCCGGCTCCACGGCCCATTTAGCCACCCGTCCGGTCGCTTCCCTGTTGCGGAGGATGGTCTCCGGCGGCGCCGTCGTCACCACTCGGATGGGATGGCCTTGGAAGTAGTGTCGCAGCTTTCGGGATGCGATAAGCACCGCGTAGAGCATCTTCCGGTGCTGCGGGTGCCGGGTCTTCGCGTCCGTAGGACTTCAGCGATGAAGTATGCGGCCGTTGGATGAGCCGCGTGCGGGGTTCCGGTTACGGCGGAGCAGATCCCGCTTCGTCCTCGTTCGTCGTGGTGGCCGGGGCTGGAGCCCCGGGTGGGGCGGGCACGCCACGCCCCTTCTCGCTGGATTGGCCGCGGCTTCCGCTTCGGTTGTCCCGTCGATGGTGGTCGGAGCCGGAGCCCCGAGCGAAGTGGGAAGGCCGTGGCGGCGATGCCGGAGGTAGTCGGGCGGATCCCACTCCACCTATGTCTGGAGCGTGGTCGGAGCCGGAGCCCCGGGTGGGGTGGGATCGACGCGCCCGTTGCGGCTTCTCCGTCCGTGGCCTCGGCTTCACCCAAACGCAGCGACGAGGTCGGAGCCGCAGCCCCGGGTGAAGCTCGAGAGCCACGACGCTCGTGGGACTCGACGCGCCGGCTGCGTTGCGCTGTCCGCCGAGTGGTCCACCCGGAGAGGCCGGGGTGGCTGTGTCGCAAGCCGTGTTGTGAGTGGAGGCCGCAGCCCCGGGTGGTGCAGGGGTCGCGAGCCGGCGGGGCCGGAGCCCCGAGCCCGTCGGGGCCGCTGCCTCCGCGCCATCGAGGCGCCGACGCTTGCCGGTTCGCCGTGAGTCGTGAGGCGCTTGTTCCGGGCGCTCGACCACCGGGGCCGCGCCGACCACTTGCGGGTTAGCTGCTATGTACAATAGCGGTGGCTCACCCGGCTCCGGGCGACCGAACGGGTGCCGAGGACGGGTAGCGCTTGAGATCGTGCGGTGCTTCGTCGGCCTCCTGCGTCCACTCGAACTTGTCCGCCCTCTTCATTAATTTGAACAAGGGAAGGGCCCGCTCACCCGGGCGCGAAATGAATCGGCCAAGGGCCGCCATGCTCCCGACCAAGCGCTGCACATCCTTGAGTCGCCTTGGGGGTGGATTAGCTCGATGGCCCGGATCTTCTCCGGGTTCGCTTCGATCCGCGGTGCGAGACCAAGAAGCCGAGTAGCTTCCCTGCGGGTACGCCGAAGACACACTTCTCCGAGTTGAGCTTCACGCGGTTGCGGCGCAGATTGGAGAAGGTCTCCTCTAAGTCGAACGGGAGGGAAGGCGCCTTGCGGCTCTTAACGACTAGGTCGTCGACATACGCCTCCACATTCCTCCCGATCTGCGACTCTAGGGTGAGGCGCATGGCTCGTTGGAACGTGGGGCCTGCATTTTCGGACCAAAAGGCATGCTCACGTAGCAAAAGCTCCCTGCGGGAGTCATAAAAGCGGTCTTCTCCTCATCCTCCTTAGCCATACAAATTTGATGGTACCGGAGTACGCATCCAACATACAAAGCAGGTCGCGACTGCGGTGGAGTCTACTACGGAGTCTATCCGGGGCAGCGGGAACGGGTCCTTCGGGCACGCCTTGTTCGGATCCGTGTAGTCCACGCACATCCGCATCTTGCCGTTGTTCTTGGGCACGACCACGGGATTGGCCGGCCACGTGGGATGCGTGACCTTCCCGATGAATCCGGCTTCCGGGAGCCTCTTGACTTCGGCTACGATGAATTCTTCGCGCTCGGGGGCTTGACGCGGTGGGGTCAACCTTGAGTTGGTGCTCAATCACCTTCCTTGGTATGCCCGACACGTCCGAAGGATGCCAGGGCAAACACATCGCTGTTCGCTCGGAGGAAGGCGATCGGCGCGAGTTCCTATTTCGGGTCGAGGTCGCCACCGATGGTGGTGGTCTTGTCTTCCGAGCCCCAGAGTGCAATCTTCTTGGTGGTGACCTCCCCGGGTGCCGAGAGCTTCGGACGCTTGGAGCCGGATTGTGCAGCGAGGCTTCTGCGGGGTGCCACGCGCCCTCTTCCCGCCGGTGCCCTCCTCTGCCGCCATCTCGGCCGCCAAGATGTCCTCGAGGCAAGCCATCGCCTTGACGAGCATCCGCCCTCTCCACGATGACACCCTTGGGACCCGGCATCTTCGAGCGTGAGGAACGCGTGGTGCGGGATAGCCATGAAGCTGGTTTATGCCGGGTCTCCCAATGATGGCGTTGTAGGGGAGGCCGATGTCGGCGACGTCGAAGAGGAGCTTCTCCGTGCGGAAGTTGCTCCGGGTGCCAAAGGTAACCGGGAGCTCAATCCTGCCCAAGGGGCGGGAGCTACCGGGAGCACACCGGAGAAAGGGCGCGAGGGCTGCAGGTCGGCGCGCGCCCACTGCGAGAGTCGTAGACCTTCGGGGTGATGAGGTTGAGGCTCGCGCCTCCGTCGATGAGGGTGCGCCCCACCTTCTTGTTGCGAGATGGTGGCCGATACGACCGAGAGGGATCTTGCCCTTGGTGTTGTCCGGGCCCACCATGTCGCTCTTGTCGAAGGTGATGGGGACGTCCGCCCACTTCAGCGAGAGGGACCGAGGTCTTGCCGGCGGAAACGCTTGGCCTCGCCCTTGGACGCGAAGGCTGGAGGAGCCTCCGATGATGACGGCGATGGAGTCGTCCGCGCTGCGGTACGCCTCGACTTCTTCCTTCTCCCTCTCCTTCTCCTTCTCGACCTTCTCGGCCGCCCGCCGCTCGTCGCGTCGCTTAATGCTCGTCCGGATGTAGCGGCACTGCGGCCGGTCGTGGTCGTTGGTGCGGTGGAAGTAGCACGCGAACGTCCTAGGAGACTTGGCTGGTGACTTGCCGGCACCCGCGGGGCGGCTGTCGCGCTCCCACGGGAGACGGGCCCCGGCCGCGGCTATCTCTTCCGCCCTGCGCTTGCGCGCAAGGTTCTTCTTACGGTTCTTGGAGAGGGTGCCCTCGGGCTTGGGAGAGGTGGTGCCCGGGTTGGCCTTCGCGGACGTGTCGTGCCACGCTTGGGCCTCCTGGCGGCGGGCACACTTGTCGGCCAAGCGGAAGAGGTGCCGTGACCGTCTCCGGCTGGTGCACACCCGGCTCACCCGGGATGTCCTTGTCTCGAACGCCGTGGCGAAGGCGGAGAGTACCGGGAGGGATCGATGCGCGGGATGGTGTTGCGGACTTGGCCGAAGCGCTGCATGAACGCTCGCGGCGTCTCGCCGGCTTACGGACGATGCGGTCCGGGTCGATCCGGCTCCCCGGGCGCTTCGCCGTCCCCGGAAGTTGGCCATGAACTCCCGGCACAAGCTCTTCCAGGAGGCGATGGACTCCGGCGCCGGGTTCATGAACCACGGCCGGGCCGAGTCCTTGAGGGCCAGGTGGAAGTATTTGGCCATGATGTCCTCCGAGCCGCCGGCGGCTTTGACGGCGGTGGAGTAGATCTGTAGGAACTCGTCGGGGGAGCGGTGCCGTCGTACCTCTCTGGGAGGTCCGGGCGAAACTTGCTGGGTCACGTGACCCTACGCAAGCGCTTCGAGAGGGCCGCGCAGCCCCGAGGAACGAGGGGTCAAGCTCCTTTCTCTTGCGCTTGGGGTGGCGCTCGGGGACGACTCCGCGTCCGTGCCGTCGTCGTTATGGGCGAAGGTGCGCTCACGTTCGCGTCCCGCTCGCGCGAGCGCTCGATGCTCGACGCGTGCGTCTTCCCCTCGCGGCGGCGTCGGTTGAGGTCGTTGCGCAGGTCGCGGTGCCCCGCACTTGCGGGAGTGGATGGAGAGCGAAGCCGCCGGCGGCGTGCGTCCCTGGCGCGGTTGGCGCGGCGGTTGTTGTTGGTCGGCGGCTGCGGCGGTTGGCGGGACGGACCCGCTCGGCGCCCGGCCTGCGCCGTGTCTAGGAGCTTACCTACTCCGGTGAGCCACTCTTTCGCTCTGCTGTCCCCCGCCGGCCCGCCGGCGGGTTGTTGAGCATGGTCTTCACGGCGGTCAAGGGGTCGTCCCCTTCTTCCTCCTGGAAAAGGCGACGCGCGGTGGCGCGCTCGGACGCGAGCGGCGTGACGGCCCGGCGTCGCGGTCGGCGCCGTGCTGGTCCTCTGCAGCATGCTCGGCCGCCGAAGCGCCGGGACGGTCGCCGTGCTGCGGCGGCCCGCGCGACGACGGTTGCGGCGACGACGCCCGTGGACGCTCTGGCTGGAGACGCTGTCCGCCGTCCGGGCGTGTCCGTGGATCTCTGCATGGTCGTGCGGAAGTTCCGCAGCGCAAAGCGAAATCTACGACAACTTCCCCTTCCTGGCGCGCCAAATGTCGGTGTGTGAGCACACCTCCAAATGGGGGCTGTCAAGGCTCCCTTCGGATAGGATCGGGGAAGGTCGGATTTACTTCGTCTAGCGCGGAAGATGAACAAACGAAGAACACGGTAGGTTTACCCGGGTTCGGGCCGCAAAAGATGCGTAATACCCTACGTCCTACTGGTGTGTATTGCTTGTTGTATATCCTTTTACAATGGGGGCACCCTCCCCTTTTATAGAGCGGGGAGAGGGAGCACTGCATGCAGTACCGGAGGGGTACCGGACGCCGGGGGTCCGGTCCCTCTTCGGGACATTCCGACAGGATCCGACAAAATCGTTACAATCCCTTTGTTGGATTTGGACTCCAAGTATCTTCTCTCCGATTGGTCCCGAGTCTCCCGGCACTCTGTAGCGGCGTGGCTTCCCGAGACGCGGCGCATGGGGAAGGCGCGCGCACGTCCCGTCGGATTGCGACCGTCGCCGCGAGGCACTTGAGTGCCGCATTAACTCCGGGTGGTTGGGGCGTCGGAGGAAGCTACCGGGAAGCTTCCTACCCCACGACGCTCCCACTCCTCCGGCTTTCGTGGGCTTCGTGGACTTCGTGGGCTTCGTGGGCTTCCTCGTCCTGCGGCCATCACTTTCGTCCGTGGGCCGAAAGCGGCCACGCGCGGTTAGGGGGACCCCAATCCCCCTACACCGACAAGTTCCAACCTTATCCGAACAATATTTATAAAAAGCATACAAGATATTTAATTATACATAGAGACTGATGCATATATCATCACATAAAATTTGAGTTTCAAGTTTAAAACGTACAAAGTGAAATAAAAAAAGATAATTTGCATAAGGGAGTACATTGCACCAACTAAATTGTTTGAGCCAGTAAAATAAGATAATATTTTGTTCGGGTACTAAATTGGTTCAAAATGAATTATTTAGGATAGTAAAATAGACTTTTTCCTAATAATTTTGTCTTTTTGAAGAAAATTATTTTTGTTAAATGATCAATAAAACTCTATTCTTCCCGACAAATGAAAATGAAAAGGGAACTACTGTAGACAACCCGATCGTTCAACTTTCTTCCGATTGGATGAATATATGGTAACTAAGTGTTTAAAGTTTCCAAATGATAATGTCTAGTTTCTACAATAGATTGAATTGTACATGACTAGGACATTCGGGTTGGACCTATAGCATTACTCAAAAGAAAAAAGAGCGCTTTAAACAGGTCTGCAAAAATGATGTGAAAAGAGTTCTCCATCCGTTACACATTAACACGCCGAAAAGGATTAACGGATCAAATTTGATTTGACCTATTTCAATTTTAACCAGAGTCTCCCGTCGATCTCCGATTTCCCACTTTCTTTCCTTGGCGGTTTTGGCGCCGTCTCCGCATGTCTCCACCACCGTGCGGCGCGGGCTAAACCCTAGCCGAGCTCCTCTAGTCCACGGCCCAAGCAAATGGGGGAGTGCTTGTCATCGGCGGCGAAGACGTCAACAAGTGTGTGGTGCCCCGCGGCCGCGCCGACCCGCATCACATCGCTTACGACATCATCGACGCCCTTGCCATCACGGGGTACAGGGGACCTGTCTCGATCGCCGCTCGTGTCGCCCCGCCCGTTTTGCACGCCCTGTCCGCCACTGGCATTTGCCTCACCCATGTCCCCACCGGTAACGACCCTCCCCCTTCTCTTCCATCGCTGGTGCCTAATCAGAGTTGTTGCTAATTAGATTCGCTTCACCCTAAACTGTTGATAGGCAGCAAGGACACGAATGATAAGAGGATGCTCGTCGACATGTTGTTTTGGGCATTTGATAATCCTCCTCCGGGGAATTTCCTGCTTATCTTGGGTGATCGGGACTTCTCTGACCTCCTTCATCGGCTGAGGATGAAGAGCTACAATATCCTGCTAGTGCTTCCTTCGGATGCATCTTCTGAAGTACTTGCTGTTGCAACTAAGATGGTGTGGCTCTGGGAGAGTATTGCAGCTGGAGAGGTGCTGCGACCCGAGTCGTCACCTGCGAGTAGCATGCTAGGTTGCAAGCTGAATGTGCATAATGCAAGTGACGTGCGAGGTTGCAAGCCAAATTTGAATAATTTGGATCCATTGAAGTGTTCACAGAACAAGATTCTCTTGGAGCATGATAAGGGTAATGGCAATGTCAAGGCAAGTAATCATTGTAGATTGAAGCCACTTCAAAAATATGTAAAGAAGTCAATTGGTGCATCTAGTCCCATAGAAAATCAAGATCCAGTTGAGTCAGTTGGAGGAGTTTCTAAAAGTTCTATAGGGACCAATCTTCCACTCCATCATCGTCATCGTGAAGTTGTAATTCAAATGAAGGTGTGTGCAAGCCAAATTTGAATATTTCGGAGCCAGTGAAGTGTTCACATAACAAGAGTCTCAAGTATGGTAAGGGTCATGAAAATGTCAAGGCAAGAAATCTTTTGAAGCCACTTCAAAAGTATGTGAAGAAGGCAACTAGTTCTTCTATCCCCATAGGAAATCGAGATCGAGTTGAGCCAGCTGGACGAGTTTCTAAACTTCTACAGGGAGCACATCGAATGAGCTAGACCACTCTTCTGTTCCATCATCATCATCAAGCTGCCATTCGAATGAAGGTGTGAGTAGCTTAGTTTGCTTTGTCAAAGTCATCAACTCAGTTGTCCACTCAACTACAACAAATGGAAGCAACAAACAGATCTATCCTTGGTGAGAGGCCTAGCACATCAACTGAACATGTGGTAAGAAATGAGACTCTTGGTTTTGGTACTAATATAAAACATTATTGTCAAAATTTTCAGCACCAGAATGAGCTTCAACCTCAGTTTAGAATAGGTGATAATAATGGCAAGGCATCCAATCAATAAAAAGCGAAACCACTTCAGAAATATATAAAGAAGAGAAATACCATATTTTGCTCTGCTAGCAATCAAGTGGATTTGGTTCAAATTCCTGGATGCCCTAAAGGAAGCACTAAGATTTTGCTAAATGGATCTTCAGTTTCATCATCGCTACCTTTATCAAGTTCTGAGATACTCAAGGTAGCAAAAGCAGAAATCTCGGGTCAACTAGGATCATCTACTCTGTCCCATTCATCATCTAAAAAGTCTGTAGCATGTGCTCGTATGCATCAAGTAAGAGCATCACATCACATCTTTATTAAGAAGCCTATCATATCAGTTGAGCATGCATCAAGAAGGGGAGGTACTGGTTTTAATGTTAGTGCTGTCGACTATCATCTAACACCTCAACAATCCAAATCTTCTGAATCACAGAACAAGATTCATTCTCATTCCAATGTGGGTGGTAATAACTGAAAATCAGGTATTGGATACAAGCTCAATCAACAACAAATGTATGTAGAAAAGGAAGATGTCTCATCTGCTTCAAGCAATGCAATTACTCCAGTTCATGTATTTCCTGGTAATCCTAGAGAAAGAACTTTGAGCCATCCAAGTCAATCTATGTCAGTATCTTCTAGCTCTGAAACAACTCATACTGCAAAGTTGAATCAATCACCTGCAGCCACTGATAATTTGCATCAAGACTATTCAGGTTTCATTTTTGCTAAGAAGGATGTCACTTCAGTCGAGTGCACATCCTAAAATGGAACTTTTGCATTTGGTTTCGATAATAGTCATTGTCATCCAACATATCAGCAATCTCAGTCTTTGCTACCAAAAAAAATATTTCAAGTATTCCTCATCCTCATGATGCATTTGGTCATTCTCACTTAGTAAATTCTCAAATAGGAGGTTCTACCCAATCATCAGCAGTATTTAATGTTGTTTCTTCTACACAAATCCAAGCATTGTCAAGTAGCTCAACTTTTCAAGGTTTGGATGATATTTGTCATGGTAGACTAAATATTTCTGAATGCTCACAAGAAACTAGTGAGGTCAAGCCCCTGTTTCAAGGTGCACCTACTAGTAATAGTTCTACTGGAATGGCAAGTATATCTGGACATTCCAACGAACTTCCAGAGACAAGATCCTGTCTTCACCCTGATTCAGACACGAGCTGCTCTCTGAGTCACTCTAATGATTCTCAAACTGGCCAACCTCTATGCAGTGATTATACATGCAGAAATCTGCATCCACCCCCACCCAGTGACATGCAAAATCCTGGATAGCATGGAGAGAACCCAAGATATGTGCCAAATTCTCCTGATTCTGAATATAATAAAGGACATATATTACATGCATTGAACATACTAAAGGCTAAAAAGATATTACCAACAAAATCAATATTGTAGATTGCATACATTATGGACAGATGAATTTAAGAGGGTTTGATAGTAAGAAGGCTCTTGAACTTGCCATTCGACATCAAGTTGTCGTTATGAAAAAGTTACTAAATGATATGCCACTATTTGTACCAAAAGGTGAGAGCCTTTGAAAATGTGTGAATGTTACAAATAGCAAAGCAAAGAATCTCATAGAAACTCTGGACACAGTTCAGAAGTATATATCATCCGCTGATGGCCATTCAGCAATAAAAAAACTTCGAATCAAGGTTGGGCTTTGAACTTCTGGATTATGTTAATCATTCCTCTTTTATTAATTTTGTTACCCACTTACCCATCTGAATCACCCTTTGCAGGTATCAAGCTGCAACAATCTTGAAGGAATCATGTTTACAACACTATGCGCTTGGTGATGTTCTCCAGATTTTGCACATTATAATTGTTAGGAAGAAGTGGCTTATGCCTCATTCTTCAGGCTGGCAACCACTGTCCTTGAACACAAAATGTTCTTTCACTTTGCCAGCGTTGGATGGATATCTTGATGCTTTGTCGAGTGGTACAACATAATTTAGTGCCTTGCGGATCTACATCCATCTGAAGATTTGTTGGATGTTGCTTGATTGTCAGTGAGCAAAATTTGTGTTCTACAATAAACAATGATATTTCACCAATAGTTTAGAAGCTAGTCAACTAGAGTAATGTGTCATATATAGGAGAGGGAGTTCTGCGTCCCAAAGAAGGCAGTAGATATCCCTTCGAATTTTGTTATAGGGAGGGAGCAACAATTCCTTCTATATGTACATTTAGAGGCGATAGCCCAATACTTAGCAAGTTTATTCATTCCAAGATGTATAAATTATTACTAGTCTCTCTGTTTTTAAATTGTTGTCAGTAGGACAGGAATTTCAGTTTAAATTTGAACTGGATTTGTTGTACTAATGACAAAACATTAAGAACGGAGGGAGGTTGCTATATGCTGCTGGGCTTCGTGATGTTTTGATAGTCTTGTCACTTAAGGGCAAACCCGAACAGCAGTGTGATAGTTTATGGCTGTGGTACATCGCTTTTATGTTCTGTAAGTTTTTAAGGGGCAGTCTAGTTGATATCTGGCTTAGCTTGGCAGGTAATTTCTGAATTTTGAGCAGCAGTCAGAACGAAAACAAAATGTTCTGGTGGCAGTATGCAATGTTTGAACACGAAATAAGTGCAAGGAAAAAGCTTGTCAGTTTATTACCCATGGGCTGAAGATTTTCTGATACACCAGTGACGAGAGGCATGGTGATGCACTTTGCTCATACGTCGTGTGTTGGTGGAGCTGCTTGATGATGCAATGAAAGTGTAACTGATGTTCCATGTGCGTGAACAGTGAACAGGATCCACTCGTGCAGATGGTAAGCACTTCACATGCTTTTTCGCTCAACAAAGGCACAAGACGACATGGTAATCTTTTTATAAATCATATATGTATATATAAATTAGAAAGGCGAAGCTCAAGTCTGACAGAAAACCGGAGGAATTACAGACGAAAACCCTGCTGTCGAAGCCTAAACAAATCTACCAGTAAGTAAATCCTGTTCTTATGGACCGATGGGTGCTATCTGCAAGAAGACTGCAAAGCTGAAGCAGGAATGATTCATGTGTTCATGCCTCCAGCTCCAGGATGCGGCGGTGCGGATCTGAGCTCCTCCAGCGCCGCCCGCGCCTGGTCCTGCAGCAGGGCGATCCGGCGCAGGTACACCTCCAGCTCCAGAATCTGCTGCTGCCGCCATTTCTCCCCTTCCATGGACACTCCCGGGATCGCCGGCGGCGGCTCTAGGCCCAGCGGCGCGGAGCTGGCGCCGATGTTGAGCATCGCGCGGATCATCTCTTTGAACAGCGGCGCCAGGATGGGGCTCTCGCCGCTGAAGGGGGTCGCGGCTGAGAGCCCGGCGCCGGTAGCCGCCGCGGCTGATAGCGCCGCCGGCAGCCCGGCGGCGGCGGGGTCCATGGTAATGGTGCCGTCCATGGCCGTCGGCTGAGGGAAGGACGGCAGCGCGTCCTCGGTGGTCAACGCCGGCATGGGCGCCGGGGGAGCGCCTCCGCCGACGCATCGGCGGCGGGGAAATCGCCCGTGCGGCGGCGGCGGCTGCGGCGCGACTTGGAGGAGGGGGACTTAGCGGACTCCCCTCCGTTGACCCTAGCTCCAGCAGCCGCAGCGGCAGCCGCGGCGGCGGCGGCTGCGTCGATGGCGAGCGCCTCCTCGTTGTTGCCCTCGTCGTCGGAGTCGCGGCCGTGCTTGTCGGACGCGGGGCGCCAGATGGTGCGCGCGATCTCGAAGATGGCCTGCTCGTGCGGGGAGCGGAAGGAGAAGTTGGCCCCGGCGACGCGGAGGCGGTCGACGCAGTTGCGGTACTTGCGCTTGAGGCGGCGGAGCTTCTCGACGAGCTGGCTCTTGGTGAAGTCGGTCTGGAGGCGGCCGCGCATGTCCTCGTAGAAGGGGGTGGTGTCGTACTGGTGGGACGCGAAGGAGGTGCCGCGCTGCGCCGTGAACTCGGCGAACGCGCGCAGGATCACGATCTCGTCCTCGTCCGTCCACAGCCGCTGGAACAGCGGCCGCCGCTCGCCCGATCCGGCGGCGCCGCCGCCCACCGAGGCCGCGGCGGCGGCGGCGGTGGCGGGGGCCGCGGAGAAGGAGGCGTTGGAGTTGGGGTCGGCGGCGAAGTCGAGGTCGTCGGAGTCACCGTTGCCGTAGGCGTCGGCGTCGGGGAAGGAGGAGACCATGGCGCTGGCGCCGGCGGCGGAGGGGTCGTCGACCATGGGGAACATGGGTCAGATCGGATCGGATCGGGGATGGGTGGGCTCGGGACTAGGGTTGCGGACGGACGGGGGTTTTCCGATGGATTGGTTTGGTTTGGTTGGGTTGGAATTGGACTCGACCGATCCGCCGGGCTCTCTGGTTTAGGCGAACCGGACCAGGGTTACCTCGCCCCGTCCTTCCCGTGAGTCGTTGGCTCGCGCAGGCACGACTGCAGCTGGGCCCATCATTTCTTTCTCTCCCGTTCTCTCTCCCAGAGCAGCCACCTGTAACGCGGACGCGGTATCCAGACCTTGTGGCCGTTTTTTTTTCTTTTTTGAGGGCGACAGAGACCAGGGCGGGGCTACATAGGTTACATTATCCTCTTCCTCTGAAGATTAATAGGCATGAATTTTTTTTCAAAAAACTTAAGATTGGCACCACATTCCACATGCCATGGCGATAACTAAAAGACAGATGGAAAATGGTCATTTTCTTTGTGGATTTTTTAGAGTTCTAACAAATGTTTTTTTAAAGTATATCAGTTACATAAGTATTTTGTTATTTGAGCACTCCCTCCTTTCGTAAATTGTTGTCATTGTTAGTTAGTTTAATCATTCATCTTACTTAAAAAGTATGCAATATATTTTTTATATTGAAAATTAAATAAAAACATATAATTTTACAATTGAAACTAATATTTTGAATACAATAAATGATCTAGCGTAACTAAAAAAGTCAATAATGATAGCAATATATATATATATATATATATATATATATATAGGAAGCGTTTTTTCTACTCCCAGGTGTAGTTACTCCCATGTGTGTATCTTACAAATTAGGAGGTATCTTTTCATACTTGAGGTTTCTAAATAAAGTATGTATACATACTTGAATTTTAAAAGTGGTATGTAGACATACTCCTTTTTTATAAGAGGATAAATCAAGTATATATACATACTCCTTTTATATGTAGGAAATGCAATATATAACAAGGTGCATAGAAATAATATTTTCACACAAATTTTTTCATGGTTATCATTTTGAAAATTCTTGTTTTAGGTATGTACACATACTCAAAATGATAAATGGGTATGTACACATACCCAAGGTAGTTTTTTGAACATGGGAGTAACTACACCCGGGAGTAAAATATAATTACCCTATATATATATATATATATATATATATATATATATATCTTCTTATCTTTTAAAAGTGCAACCCACTAACAAGCTTTAATACATATTTCTCTCGAAACCACAGCAAGTCACGTCATCCTTTTTTGTGCACCGTCCGATTTACTAAGAAGAACAAATCGTGACCGCCGTTTCTCTTCTTCCCCACCGGCAATTCTTCTCCAGTTCAGATTCTTAAGGCCACGTCCTCCCTCCCATCGGTTCCCTCCCATAAATGACTTTCAATAGAGAAACTGCAGACACCACCCAAATCGTTACCATTGCTTCTCTTCTTCCTTTGCTGGCAAGTCTTCCCTAGCTCCAACACGGTGTCTGAAGTCCACGTCCTCCCTCCCATCAATGGTTTTCATTCCTTTCAATGGAGAAACTGCAACCACCACCCAATCAATGGCGCAGCCACCATTTGAGGCCATCGGAGATCGTTCCCCTTCTTTGCCGCCCTTATTTACTCAAGCTTCACTCCTCCGGTCTCCCGATGTTTGAAGCTCCCCACTCCATTGCACCTCCTTCTGTTGAGGTATTTTTTTTTCTATTGTCCGATGCCTAAAGCTTGCCACTTTGTTCATTTGCCTCTTACATTTCACCCTCTACTCAATGAGGTTCTCCAATTTCTCCAATACCAATTCTTCTACTTTGCACGAAGTATGTTCCATCCATGTCCATGGTTTTCTGCACCAAACCTGTTCGATGAAATGTAGCTTAGAAACTCATCTGCATTTTTTTACCTATTCCATTATTTGTTGCCTATAATATGTTTTAGTCCCGCTGCAACGCGCGGGGTTATCAACTAGTATATATAAATGTTGCAACCCACTAGCAGGTCTTAATGCATTTTTCTTTCGATCGACGTTGCACCACATCATCACAATTAATTTCAACTATTAGGTAAAGAATGAATGTTAGAGATTAACGCCATTTCTATGTTTTTTTGGCCATTTGTAGCCACACGAACATCATCTTCCCTAGCAGAATCAATTACAAATTATCTACGATCTGATTATGTATTTAGTCTCATCGTATCCATTTGATCCTCTAACCCATTTTCTTCAAACGCTTCTCAACATTGAAGGCAATTGAATGCACCTGACTCTTCAATCCCCATCTCTTTGAGTGTCGATTAATTAAAATAAAGAAGAAGAAACACCTCATTGTCTTGCTCATCCTATCGACACCAACCTTATATATGCAACAACCAATGGCTACTCTTTTATGCCACCAATTTGTCACCCATAATGCTGGGAACGAGCAAAGCAATGTATCCCTTCTCTGCAGCGAGCCAATGAACCAATTTTCTCTGCAGCGAGCGACACCACTTTATCGCTATAGTTGTCGTGTTGGAGCATATAACACAAAACATTGCCTTACGCAGTGCTTGGTCCTTACAATGTTTTATTGATGCGCTTGCTCTTAAATCTATTTAAGGTCTCATAGGACAATCAACCAATTTGGCTTTAAGTCAAGGTGTGTCTAGACTATATGCATCATTCAATTATCCATCCAATTTATTTGTGTTCTGCTGCAACAGAAAAAAAATAACATCGTAATCACAGGTGTTTTTGTATTTCATCCGATTCACTTTTATAAAGAGGTTTTGCATGTGCTTTCATTAATACAAAATTAATTTTTCATATCCTTTCCTTCTTATATGTATATAATATAACTGTCGAGATATTCCTTTGCCTTTTTCTTTTCAATGTACAATTGTAGGTAGAATTCAACATTTAGGTGAGACATAAACGTGAATTCTTACTCCGATGCATGTAACTATGTTTTCTTAGTCACTTAACTACTTATCAGTTCAAGATTTTAATTTTAAAGTTAATATCTTTTAGTCACGCTACAACATGCAGGGTTATCAACTAATTTTAAGAATGGATGGAGTATATATTTGTGGTTAGTATAGCAAATTAATTAGAGTCTATATTTTCAGATTGATTATTAAAGTATAGTTATGTTTCTATCATTTTTCTAACCATGATGGTAAAAATGCATAAAAAATTGTAAAATGGAACAGACACAAATAAGCAACTATTTCCCAGGACATAAATCTAAAGGGAAATATTTCGGTGAACTTATGGGCATGTGCTCACCCTAGCCTTTTTAAATTATTATTAAATATAAACATTGAATCTCTAATTATACTACATGTTAGACTAGTTAGATATATGTTATCAAATCATAAATAGAAGTACAAAAATATCACATCCCGACAAATTCATGACATTCAGTTAAATTTGATGAATTTGTCGGAATTTGATATTTTTTCTTCAATTAATGATTTGACAACATATCTACAACTAGTATGACATGTTTAATAGTATAATCAGATATTAAATATTTGTATTCAACCATAATTAACAAAAAAGGAAGGGTGGGCACATGTCCCTATGCCCACAAAAGTCATTCTAAAATCTAAAAGGTAAAATTAGTGTCTTGTTTGGATCTATAAGAACTAATTGTTAGCTAAATTAACTTTCATCTTTAAAGAATCCAAATAGATGGACTAATTGTTGGTAAAGATACAAAGGCTAATTCTTGTAGTGATAACCATGAGAATTTAACTAAGGCCATTCTCAATGGTCCTTTCATATGGCTTTCATTCTCAGTTAATGGCATGACACTTAAGCAAAAATGATGATGTGTCACAAATTTTATGAAGGGAGAGAGGAGTTTCCTTTCATTAGGATGAAAAGAGGTTTCACGTTTACCTAAACTTTGACGAGTGAAATAAAAGTCCACTGAGAGAGTCTTGCTTTCATCTTCACACGTTCACCTCTTCTTATTGGTCACCTAGAGGAGGCATTTAATTGCTATGGAAATATATGAAACCGTGAAATAAAATTTTGCATTGAGAGTCTTACTTTCATTCATCAACTTAATACTCTCTAGATGACGTGTCACTCTTGGAAATCACGCAATGAAAGATTGCACTGAGAATGTCCTAATAAAACCTAATTTATCCCACAAAAAGTGAAAAAATGACTGTGACCCTTATCTAAATTCCAAATATACTCGAAAATTAATCAGGATGCAAACGGCCTCATATTAACAACTAGTTGGAGGCAACACAAATTTTTCATAGCTATATGGGCTGACAATTAGTTATACTCTAAACAAACATATAATTAATGATTAGCTAATGATGTGTTGTTACTGCTTATGAAACTATTTATTTGAATTGCTTATGCTTAATAAGCACTTTCGAGTGTCAAACAACAAAATAGAAAAACTGCTTATCAAGTATAAGCATCTACAAGCATTTTAGACAAAGCAACAAAACATAGCTATAGTGCTTATGGGTAAGAATAAATAATTTTGATAGATAAGAATAAGTAGTTTTACAAAATGAGTTGAATACTTATGCTACAATAAACGCTATAAGCAAATGAGTAATTTTTACAGAACGACATAAGATAAGCATAATCAAACACATTCTAATTATCAGTCCCAGCTTAATACTAGTTACCACTGCAGATTCAAACAGGGCTAAAAAATATATTAAAAGATTCCTTGAGCGAACTCAAGTTAATGCAAAATACTAGAGAAAATCAATGTGCACGAAGGCAAGGTCCATTTATTTATTTTGAATGGCAGCGCTTTGTTAGTTTTGCACTTGAATGACGCACATAAATTACTTAATAAGAAACATGAGATAAATTTAGGCTTAACGTCAAATTTTAGGAATTAATATGGTTTGTTTCAAAACTCCAACACGGGTTTGGTCTGTTTGGTTTTGATCTTTTGTTTGGAGGCACGACGCACGGAAACAAGGCATAAGCAGTTGTGAAAACTAGAACCAAGCACCAAGGATAACTTTTTCTTTGAAATGCATTTAAAATCCAAAGTACAAAAATGGCTGAGGCATTTTTTTTGAACAAAGGGCAGGAGTACTACCCTTTCATTAAGGTAGGAAAAGAATCATATAGTTTACATAAAGTATTTGTTACATATCCGATTAAGGACTCTCATTGCTCCCTAGCACAAAGGAGTCAGGCATTAATTGGCGTCCCGCACACCCGTCTTGCGTAGTGCCATGTTTTCTTTAATCAGCCTGAACACTCTGTGGGCCGCTTTCTGGTGTTTGGCATAAAAATTTCCAGCCACCTAAACTTTCCGGATTTCCCTACAAAAATCTGAACTTTGAGAATTGACCCGCTGCTGGTCTCAAGGCGATGACTTGCAGGGCCAGCCAAGACGATCCTGGAACTGAACCTGATGGAGGACGGATGGTTTCCCGGTATCGAGAATCTACACTACAGGGCAAGCGGCCGTGCCGGGCGTAACGTCTCAAGAAAACTTGTCAAATGACCACAGGAACTTGCGCCGCGGAAGCTGGCAGCGACCGGTGGGGCAGTAACGGGCCTCCCCGTAACGGATCATCAGAGAAAAGAGGCTCGAAATCGTGCTAAAATAAATAAAAGCTCGCGCCCACCGACCCACGGCAGCTGAAAGCACGATATACTTCTTTTTCTTGAGACGAAAAGCACGATATACTTACCTCGATGACACGAGCCGGCCATGTTATTATATCTGGCTTCTAGGTAGGTAGCTAGTGTGGTCTATTGTCCAACAAAACGGCAGCTGCTTTTGCAGCAGAGATTGTAAGAGCAAGTAGTGGAGTCAAATCAGCTAGCCTAATGACTTGCGATCTCACTTGAATCTGAGGTGGAGGAAAGAGAAAGCTAGAGAGAGAACAGGACTGGCGACTCACCGCTCGCTAGCTTAAAAGCAACATAACCGAGGTAAAGCGCTCGTTCCTGGTCCGCGCATGCCACTCACACGAGGGCATGTACAAATAAGAGTCCACTGTGGTCTTTTGGGCACATGTATCCAAGTAAAGAGACACGAAACAACTCTAGTCAATACAAAGGAGAGACTCTACGTGATGTCTTTTAATAAATACATATTATTAATGATTGCATGACATAAGTCGTCTCTTCACATGTACAACGGTGCTCGTAGTTGTCTCTTACATCGAAACACGTGATAGAGACCGTCTCTTCGTCAAGAGACCATCCAGCCGTCTCTTCAAGGGTTGGAGGGGTTATTTGTAAAAATACATTGCCACATCAGCTCAAGAGCCCGCTCATTTATTAGCGTTGTACATGCCTCGACGCCGCCTGCTCTCCCATTCGTTGCTGAAATATACAAGTAATTAGCCAGTTGCTAGCAACACTATGCAAAATCAAGAGAGGACTTGAAGGCACCGTACCCACCTCACAGTAAGGTCCTCACTGACTACAGATCGATTTGGTTGATTTGCAATAAAACTCTGGGAAAAAATGAAACAATTAAGCTTAAGCTTAGGTAAACCCTGTCATTTCGTTGCCATGACACAAAGTCGACCAAGAAGCCAAAAAATTAGGTAAGCTCAAATTATGAGACGTGACTAAATTTAGGCAGGGTAGTATCAGGCCCGGCTCAGTTCCGTCAGGTGCAATCGTCACCTGGTCTTGCTAAGAGTCCCTAGAATCAGGCCGAGAAGAGCATACACCCAATGGGCTCTATTGAGGGGCTTATCAGTTGATCAGTAGGTAGCACTATCGTCCTAACTGAAAAAATGGCAAGCATTAAAATCATTTACTCGATTCTAAAAAAAATCATGTACTCTCTTGGATATTTTTATTTTGGTGTTGATTAGCTCCGTTTTTCTTTACTATTATTTAAAAAAAACAAAGGGAGTACTTTGCAGCAGAGATTACGGACGATGCATCCGCGCCTTCCTATCCTTCCCCAATTAAGTGAAATCGTAACTTAGAAGAAAAAACAACACTAATCCCACATCATATTCAGGCAGACTGACAGCAGAAACCAATGGGCCACTCGCACTCGGCTGTTCTCTATTACTAGTCGTTACGTCATTTCTTTCACGCAAGTAATTACTACAACGATGCAACCCATGCCGTCCACTTCGGAAAGCAAAAGCGAGACCGAGAGGCTGATGACATATATCCACACAACAAAGAACGCCATAAAGAATTCTGGGGTGCCGGAAATCAAAACCGTCACTGGAAACGGGCCAGCAAGCAAGCAGTGTCATCCCTGCTTGAAGCATGCAAAAAGGCCACCGATCGATATTCGATCCAGACATGTCGCCCAGGAGTGCAAGCAAACCAAGGACCGCCGGCCCCGGAAACAAATGCTTCCAAGCAACCGTTTCGATTTTACTCGCTGATGCCCGGGCGTCCACAAGATGCATGCAGAGGCTCCGCAATCTCGCATGTACGAGCTCACTATAAATCGGGACGCATTTGCCATTAAATCGGGACACATTTGCCATTTGCTGTTGTTCAAACACTGCCCACGCAACGCAGCAAGAACACAGCACGCACAAGCAGCTAATTGCTGGAGCTAGAGCGTCTGGTCGGTGTCGATCAAGAAAGGGGAAAACAAAGAAAAATGGCGGCGCCGCGGAGCCTGAGCGTGGCGGACCGCGCGCTGCGCGGGATGTCCGACCTGATCAAGCTCCTCCCCAGCGGCACGGTGTTCCTGTTCCAGTTCCTGTCGCCGCTGGTGACCAACAACGGCCACTGCGCCGTGTTCAACAAGGTCCTCAGCGGCGCGCTGGTGGCGCTCTGCGGCGGCTTCTGCGCCTTCTCCTCCTTCACCGACAGCTACGTGGGCGCCGACGGCCGCGTCTACTACGGCGTGGTCACGCGCCGCGGCATGCGCACCTTCGCCTCCGACCCCGGCGCCGCCTCCAGGGACATGTCCGCGTACCGCCTCCGCGCCGGGGACTTCGTGCACGCGGGCCTCTCGCTGCTCGTCTTCGCCACCATCGCGCTGCTCGACACCGACACCGTGTCATGCCTCTACCCGGCGCTCGAGGTCAGCGAGCGCACCATGATGGCCGTGCTGCCGCCGGTCGTCGGCGGCGTCGCGGGATACGTCTTCATGATGTTCCCCAACAACCGCCACGGCATCGGCTACCAGCCGCCGGCGATCGCCGCCTCTACTGACGACGACATCGACGACCACAAGTACTAGCTAGCTCGCTGACTGATGAGCTAGCTCATATAGTAGCCGTGTCTTAATCTGATTCTGCGTCTTGTTAATTACTTGATCGATTGGTGTGTGTTTGCAACTTTGCATTGATCGATTGTTTGGGATTTTAATTTCTTTGGGTGTACTAACTGACTCAGGTCAAAGTGTGTCAGTTTCAGGGTCTACTAAATACGTGTCGTCACCTCAATGATATATCAAAACTTGGATTGCCTTTGCCGGCCAGCAAGATCCTCCTTTCGACGCGTCCTTTTCCCTCAACTTAATTATTCCGAAATAAAATGGCGGAATCAACGTCGTCACACAACATGGCAGTATGCTCATTAAGATTTTCTGATGCATGGACAAACATGTTTATAACTACAGTTTCTCCATTGTATATTACAGAAAAAAATTGAAACTAGCATCAATAAATATCAATATGTTTCTTTTAGACAAATTGTTTACATAAACCTGAAAGAAAAAAATTGTGTACGCTATGTCCATAACTCGATAACCAAAAATTCAAAGAACACACGTATGGAACCTACTCAAATCCTATATTTGACATGGATATTGCATCAACTAACACTGCAACAAATTGGTTCTATAGAGACGGTGCAAAAAAAAAAGACTGCAGTGATGGGGATAGTAGCTCGCCGCTATGCCACCGTAGCTAAAAATAAATGGCAACAATGGCGGTTGCATGACAACCACCATAGGAAATATTACCATAGCCCCGGAAAGAAACACTGTCGACCGCTATAAATAAACCAACAAAATGTTTGAGGCTTTTTGTTGGTGCATCATCCTGGGCTATTTGTTGGTGCATGGGCTGCAGGTTGTTGTTTGTCTGTAAAAAAATAATTCCCGTTTCAGGGTTGTTTCAAGCTTTGAGCTGAGCACAAGTTGAACTAGACATTAGACAGTATATGTATGCACAAAATTCTAGACCCCTCCTAGGATTGGGCCCTAGGCTGTCGCACTCATGGCCTAGTCCTAGAGCCGACAGTAGGGTAGGGCTGCGCGGGTGAGGAAGAGGGGAACGACATGACTCTAGGATAAGGATAAGAGCGTGGGGTTGCGGATTATGTCAAAATTTTTATGTTATGTCCACTGCTATATGTAGATGTATGGAGTTTATCCTATATTAAAACTGATTCAAACTAAACCATAATCATGTATCCATATTAAATATTTGATGATATTCGCTTCTCAATAACCATCCTACAAATCCATGGTATTTCTTGTAGTCTTGGTATGTACAAGTTATTTACTAATAGTTATTAGTATATATTCCAGCGAATATCCACACTAGTAATTATACTTATCATTGTGATGTGATATAACTAAAAACATGGATTTGCAGGATGTTACAAAAAATAAATACATATTTGACTATCTGATATTAGACATTTTAAGAATTTCATGGCACACGTTAACCTTGATTTGGAAGTACTTATTTTCATATAGTTCCATATGTTGTATATTTGAAAAGATCTATGGTACCATGTTTAAAGGGATATTTTATAAATATATATTTTTAAGAATAACTTCATTAGGCAATTCATATGTGGCATTATTGTAATGAACTAACACCTAGCTAGATATGAATGGGTAAGAATCACCTAGAAGAAACCTTCATAATATGTATATATGTTAATTAAGTTGACACGTATGCTACAACTATACATATGAGGACAACTACCTAGAAGAGTTTAGGTGCTAAAATATTGTTAATTCTACACGTGTTGATCCTATTCCTATGGAGTCTTAGGCCTTGTTCTTTCACAAATAATCTAGAAGGACAATAAATCATTTTTAAGATTTCAGTATATTGGTAAATTATAACTTGGCACCCAATTTGAAAGATGATTATGTGGAAAGGGTGGACGAATAGATCTTATACCTAGAGATAACTAACGAATGGTTGAGTTGAAACAACTATAGTCACACATATACATATTATTTTTCTATCATGAATATAAAGTAAAATTTTGTTTTTGATGTATCGTAAACAACTTAAAGATTTACCATGCAATGTTCAAAGATAGTTATCCTAAAATAGTGGAATATTTTGATCTTATATTATTTCAAATCCATTGATATTGTTACATAGATGAATGTCACTAGATGTGGTGTGTTCTGCATGTTGCAACATATTTGCAATTCGATGACATCATGACCAAGGGGTTGACAACCAATTTGTTTGAAGATTTTCGATCCAATTTTTCCATCACTGATGATACATAAACTAAGGGGTGTAGAAATAGCTGACAATACAGCGCACACTTAGTTAACTATTTGTTCGTCTTGGTCGGCCGCGCATGCATTTATATTGTGCACATGCGGCTCTTGTTGCTCGACTGCTCGACTTCGCCACCATAATGCTTCGTAACACGGAAACCATTTCATGCATGTGCCCCCGGTGCTCTAGAGGCAGCAAGCGTGCCATGATGGCCACTGGTGGCGTTATGGGATACTTGTTCATGGTGTTCCCTAACAATCGACACTGCATATGACATACATCTATGTACTAGCCTCCTGCCATCGGCTCCTACTGAGGATGGTGTCAACCACAAGTACATGTAGTTGTGCTTAATCTGATCGATGTGTTGTTTATTTGGGACTTTTCTTTGGGACTCATGGCTCAAATGTGTTCAGTTTCAGTACCTACATACGTGACATCTCAATGATGTATAAGCTCCATTGTTATTGCCTTTGCTGGCCAGCAAGATCCTTAATGATTTTTTTTGTTGGACTTCTAGCTAAATAAAATCACGTTGCAATGAATCAACACCATGCTTCGAGTCCTCTTGTTCAGGGTACGTCATCACGAACTGCATGAGCCTTGCAATGATAGCAAAAATTAAACTGCACCCCAAAACAAGTTTTGAATCTACAGATGCGGTGAATCGCTTAGTCCTATAACAGTTAACGTGTGTATCTCTTTCATCCGAAAACTGCGGTTTGAGAAGAAAACAAGATCAACTTTACTCCTAATGTACAATAATGTCTTGAACGATCCAGCTACGTAATCAAGATGAACTACTCCTTGATGATTACCCAGACGGCGTAGATGATCCCCGGCAGGTAGCCAAAGAAGGAAAGAATGAGGCAGGTCCAGAACTCAATCTGCAGCAGAAATAAATGGGATCGATCAGAGCATGAATTATGAAACAATGGCGTGTGCTAGCTAACGGTTGGAAATGAACGTACCTTGATGCCGTACTTGAGGAAGACGCCGAGCGGCGGGAGGATGATGGCGAGGATGAGGTCCACGAAGGTTGCCGCGTTGTCCCTGTCCGCCATTGTTGGTCCAACGCCGGGCGATCGATGGACGCCAGGACCAACAAGCCGTATGTAGGCGACGATGGAATTTTTACCTGATGTGCTGCGCACAACGCGCAATGGAGATGGGTCAACGGCGATCCTTGCAGCGTGTAGTCAGGCGCTGGGAGCCACGGGGATGATGCATGGACAAAGAGAGGTTTTTTTTTTGCTTCGGTTTGGAGAGAAGACGGCCTAGTTTGGAGGAGGTTGAGAAAGGACAGGGGCAAAACCAAAATGAATGGCTACAATCACACCCAACAAAAGTTGCTCCGTATTTCACCATCCAGTCTCACACGTGGCACGTAGGTACCTCTACGGCTCTGCCTAAAACAAGAGTTGCCCGCGAGAAAACGTCGACGTGTTTGGTTGCTAATTGCAATCGCAATCGGTAATGGAATCAGAAAACACCGTAATTACAATCGATGTATCATAATATGGATTTTGTTTGGTTCTACTCTAGTAATGTATTCCGGACCTACTGTTGCTGTAATTGTCCATCTGCCATCCATCACCGCTTGACAACCCCCTCGGAACCTTCAGAAATTTCAGACATTCTCCAGTGGAATCAAAGTAAACCTAACACATATTTCACAGAGATCTAAAACCAATTGCAGCAGCATCCTTTTTTCGATCGAATCATTCATGCATCACAGGTTGAGCGAACCATTGGGGCTCCACTAGTCAATAATTAGGGGTGGCGGCCCTCACTCGGTTGTTGAGGGAGCAGAGGTGGCCGGTTTACTGTAGGCTCGATAGGTCGCTGAGGAAGATGCAGGCTGGGGATAGACGACGACTCAGAGGAAGAGATCGCTAACGCCATGTTAGGATGTGATTTCGGTGGGGGAAGGACTGTTTCGGGGTTGAATAGGCCCGATTCTGATTACGTCGTATCCGATTACGAAGTTGTTCAAAAAAACACGATTTATCGAAATCTGTTTACGCTGCAATGCGAATCCGTTACAAAGTGCTGAAGCAAACACATGGTGACAGTGTTTCAGCCAAACCAGATTGTCCAATGGTAGAGCTAAAATAATCTCACCCATCCTTGGTTCTTGTTTCAGCCTTTTATTTTGGACTCTGCCCAAAA
The DNA here is from genome assembly GCA_031894775.1 of Chloris gayana. Taxonomy (NCBI): domain Eukaryota; kingdom Viridiplantae; phylum Streptophyta; class Magnoliopsida; order Poales; family Poaceae; genus Chloris; species Chloris gayana. The sequence goes on from JAUNZO010000601.1 coordinate 104,328, forward strand.
ACCAGACCAACTGAGCATTGATGTCTTGCAGTGTGGAACTAGGGGGAGCATGCATGCATATGGATTTTGGCTTCGGTCTCTTTAAGTCTTTGTTTTCTTTCCGAAAAAATGGGAGGAACTTTATGGTACTCCATCATACAAGTGGGAACTATTATTGTAATTATGAACTAAATCATACCCCTTGAATTAGTTATTAGGTCATTTCAGGCGTGACTTGTGATTTCGTGAATGACAAAACACGGCAGCCGCCACCGCCGTTCTACTGTAATCGTCGATGGATTGCCGCATTGGCTAAACGTATCCTCGCCGGTGTTGTACAGAACAGAAGGCTGGATCGTGGCGATTGCCTCCTTCCATATCAAACTGTCCCGAGAATTATCTCCATCGATTTAGTTGTACTCGTCTTGGCCAGGATGCGCTACCATGTGTGGCTTAAATAATCATCATCACTGAGATCGATTACAGCTTAGGAGAACCAAACATTCATGAAGGGTCGTGATCTCATTCACGAATGGCGCGACGATAGGGTGTCGCCCTATGAGGAGTCACTAGATCGATCGACCGGGGGCGACTAGAGCTCGTCGAACATGATGATTCTGACCTGCGATCATGCAGCCTCTGATCGGCAATGCAACCGTGATGAATTGTAGTGAAGATTAACGATGACATTTGAATCAGCCTAAGCATAATAAAATTACAAATTTATAATACTACCCAATGATACTTATGATTCTTAGATATGATACCCATGAGACATGTGTGTGAAAGTATCGTAATGAGGATATGAGCCGTTGGATTAACAAAATAGATGACATGCATTCATTTTGGAGTACTGTAAAACTAACTCCTCAAAAATGGAGATAAAGTTTGTGTTCGTTTCCCGTGGTCTAAACTTTATAGCTGTCACATCAAAAAGAATCTTATTATTTAAGAGTACTAAATAAAGTTTAATTATAAAATAAATTACAGGCCCCTAGACTAATTTACGAGACGAATCTAATGAGGTTAATTAAGTCATTATTAGAAGACGGTTACTTGTAGCATCACTTTAGCAAAACATAAATTAATTAAGCTCATTAGATTCATCTCGAAAATTAGCATCAATCTGTCAATAGGGTTTTGTCATTAAATTGATCGAAATATTCATAAATAAGTAAGATTCTCTTCGATGTGACAATCGCTAAATTTTAGAGGACAGGAAACGAACGGGCCAAAATCAGTTGCAGCGGTCCAGGATGGTACCCGTCGTTTTCTTTCTGGGCATGAGAGATGAAGGGGCTTCTTTTTAGGGTTTTTTAAAATAAGGGTAATGGTGGGTAATAAGAAAGTAAATATAAGAGTATTTTAGTTAGTTTTTTCATAATAGCAGTGGTGAGTACTATTTTTCTTTTTTTTTCTATGATTAACGTGATAATTTTTAGCCTTTGAGAACGAACTTGGCTTCAACCTCTTTGTTTTCTTTCCGGAGAAACGGAGACAAAATCAGTTGCAGCGGTGGAGAATGGGACCCCTTCTTTCCTTGCTGGGCATGAGAGATCAAGCGGCTACTAAGCTGCAGCCGCACCGGATCCACAATAAACTACACAGAAATAGTCTTTTGCCTTCGGCTGATATTAAAGCCAACTTGTTTGGCTGGTTTTCTTTTATAAAATAAGTTAACTTATCACTTTATATACTTCTAGAAACTTAAAGCCAGCTGAAAAACTGCCGAACAAGGCCTTTGTTTTGAATAATCACCCCACCAAAGCATCTGTAAGAAGGAATCAATTTTGGAAATAGGCGGCCGTAGCAATTACTCGTCTCCATCGTACCGTGCTAGTCCCGAAGTCCGCGCCAAGCCAAAGAAAAATCGAGTCACGCGAGTCGTCGTTCCTGGCGGCCACTGCCTGTCTGCCTCTCTCTCTCTCGACAGAGAGGCAATTCAAGATACGTCTCGCACACGGAGCTCCATCATCCCAGTTCTTCCCTGCCCGGCCCGCACCGCCGATCAAGAACAGAAAGATCATCAGATATCTTTGCTTTCTTTCCCCTAGTAGTCCAATCGAGGGCCATGGCGCCCCACGGTCTCCTGCTCCAGGTCTCGGCCGCGCTGCTGTCTCTCGCGGCCACGTGGCTGCTGATTCGCGCCTTGGTGCGGCTGGTGTGGCGGCCCCGCGCCATGGCCGCGAGGTTCCGGGCGCAGGGGGTCCGTGGCCCGCCCTACCGGTTCCTGAGGGGCAGCCTGGACGAGATGAGGAGGATGAAGGCGGAGGGGAGAAGCTGGCGCTCGACGTCCGCGACCACGACATCCTTCCCAGGATCCTGCCCCATTTCGCCAAGTGGAAGGATCAGTACGGTATGGCCCAGTTCTCAGGCACTTCCTCCTGCCGTCCACCTTCCTCTGTTCCTCTGTTTTGCGGATGCTCTGTCCCCGCCGTGCTCTGGTCTGTTCAGTACAGGACGGTCAATCAGTTAAATTTCTGTCTTACTAACTCTGTACAGACCCTAATAAAGAAACTCTGTAGAGTTCAAAGATGTGCGTTGGTGATCTTTCTGTCAATTCTCCTTGTTCTGCTCTGTTCTTGTTCTGCTCGTGCTTGACATGGTGCTGCTGCGCTCCCTCTATTATGGCTAGTCTATGTCAAATGAACTCTAAAGATGTATACTCTCTCCATTCCTTAATTGTTATTGCTATTGATTTTTTTTCGTTTGACTATTTGTCTTATTCAAAAATTTATTTAAATAAAAAAGTTATATGCTTATATTTTAAATTTCTCTAGTGATAGAACATATTCGAATAAAATATATGATATTTTTTAAAAAAACTTTAAAAGACGAATAGTCAAACGAAAAAGGTCAACTGCGATATAACAATTTAGAAACTGAGTAGTATCATTATGAAGTCTGTTTCTCATACATACTCATTTTCTATGGATTTTTTTCTTTGACCGGTGTCACAGGAGCGCCATTTCTGTATTGGTTTGGTCCGCAGCCTCGGATCTTCATATCGGATTACGAGTCAGTACGGCAGATCCTTTCCAACAAGTCTGGGCATTTCTTGAAGAACGATGCGCACCCGACTGTTCTGGCCATGCTCGGCAAAGGTCTTGTATTGGTGGAGGGCACGGACTGGGTGCGGCATCGAAGGGTTGTCAACCCAGCTTTCGCCATGGACAAGCTCAAGGTGATTGCAAATCTGCTTCATTCTCAACTCGGTTCCAGTCCCCCAATGAATACCATGTCTCAAAATGCCTTTTACATATGTTTTCACTATGTAGATGATGACAACAACAATGGTCAGCTGCGCTGAAGGCTTGATCAAGCAGTGGGAAGGTGAGGCGTCCAGCAACGCGGGCAGAGAAACAGAAGTGGAGTTTAGTAAGCAGTTTCAGGAATTGACAGCAGATGTCATATCCCGTACTGCTTTCGGAAGCAGTTATAAAGAGGGCAAGGAAGTCTTCCATGCACAGAAGAGGCTCCTGGCCATTACCATGGCGACTCTCCTCAATGTGCAGCTACCAGGATTCAAGTAAGTCGATGTCTAGAATTACACAAATACAATCTCTCTGTCTTTGTTAATCAGTGGGGCGATCACTTTGTCTAGGTATCTTCCTACTAGAATAAATAGAACCAAGTGGATGCTAGAAAAGAAGCTCAAGACGACACTCATGGACATCATACAGTCTCGATTAGCATCAAAAGAAGGTGGATATGGAAACGATCTGCTCGGTGCGATGCTTGAGGCTTGCTTCACAACGGAACATGGAGAGAAACGGGATGAGCTGGTCTTGACCATGGATGAAATCATAGATGAATGCAAGACGTTCTTCTTTGCGGGGCATGAGACCACATCCCATTTGCTTACCTGGACAATGTTCTTGCTCAGCGTGTATCCAGAATGGCAGGAGCGGCTGAGAGAGGAGGTTCTGAGAGAATGTGGAAAGGAAAATCCCAGCGCAGATATGCTTAGCAGGTTTAAAGAGGTTAGCACTTTCATTGATTCCCTAATTTAAAATTTATATAGGTTTTCTTATCACAATGTTTTCTTTTTTAAAAAAAAAACTCGACATGGATGTCTGTTGTGCAATTTTAGGTTGTAGCTAATGTTGATGATTGCCATTGTAGATGACAATGGTGCTTCTTGAGACGCTGAGACTCTATGGCCCTGTTATTTTCATGCTAAGAAAGCCTATCTCCGATATCAGAGTGGGAAGCCTCGTTATACCTAAAGGAATCGGAATCGCGATACCCATTCCAATGCTGCACCGAGACAAGGAGGTTTGGGGTGACAATGCTAATGAGTTTGATCCACTAAGATTCGAGAATGGGGTCACAAAGGCAGCAAAGACCCCGCAAGCTTTTATAGCATTCTCGATAGGGCCGAGATCATGCATCGGTCAGAACTTTGCGATGTTAGAAGCAAAGTCGGTGATGGCCATGATCCTACAGAAATTCTCCTTCACACTTTCCCCGAAGTATGTGCATGCACCGGCAGATCTGTTAACCGTCCAACCTAAGTTCGGCCTGCCCATAGTGTTGAGGCCACTGGATGTATGATGCCAGGTGGTGTATTCATAATCACCACTAGCAGAATTCATAATAATGTTTAAGCACGCTTGATGCCCGAGTGCTTGTACGTGGACTTGCAGTTTCGTACATCAAACAGTAGAGCTAAAAGTTAATTTGTTGAGGCTGGCTAGCAATGTAATCGCCATTAGCTTGATAAATAAATGTGGTAGGCCGGCTTTCTTGCAGCGTGTGGGCAGGTTTTTGGGGGCCACGCGCGGGGACAATGCATAGATGAAGAAGATGAAGGGAAAAGACAGACACCACAGCTTCGGCTTGGAGAGAAATGACGGCCTAGTTTGCCATGTCCTTGTAGAATGGCAGATATCTCAGGGCCAGCGCTAAGACTCAATAAATAAATAAAAAGCAACTTCAAATTTCCATTTTCCGTCCCATGTTGATGACAGGATTGTCCGGCGTTGGACACAGGGAACATCCTCGACAAAGACAGCCTTTGATATGTATGTCTGCCGTACCACGCAAAGTTGCTCTGGAAAGCTCGGGCGCGACCAAAGGTCAAGCTGTAAGCTGTTCATGTATTTCGACACATGCATAGGGTGCAAGATGACGATGTTTGTGTTTTATGTGAGCAAGAGACTGAACCTGTCAACCTTACATTGCCCCATTTACAAATACTCTGCTTCATGCATCTCAACAAAAGAATGGTGAAACCGGTCACGATCTCTGGCAGCCATACTCCCACATTTATTTATTATTTATTTATCAAGCTCAAGGCAACCGGATCAGTTACCACACCACTCCACTCCACTGCACTACCAGACCCACGGCCATGGCGCACACTCTCCTTCTATTCTCCGCCGCCGTCCTGGTGCTAGCGGCATCATGGCTGCTGGGCCGCGCCTTGGTGCGGCTCGTGTGGCGGCCCTGCGTCGTGGTCGGCTTATTTCTGATAACATTCTCATTGCTTATGAAATGACACATTATTTGATGCATAAGAGGAGTGGGGACATGGATTATGCAGCCATTAAGCTTGATATGAGTAAGGCCTATGACAGGGTGGAATGGAATTTCCTGGAAGATATGATGAGAGGGTTGGGTTTTGCAAAACAGTGGATATCTCTCATAATGGAGTGCGTAACGACGGTCTCCTATCGGATCAAAGTTAACGGCCCAGTTTGTTAGGTGGAAGGATCAGTACGGTATGCTCCAGTTTGTGGCATCCTCGTCTTCGTGGCTTCCTAGTCCCTACTCTGCTTTCCAGAACTGAATTTTGATGCCGTCCATGTTTCTTTCTTTCTGTTGCACCCAACGTTGTTTCGTGAACTCGAGGTGTTAATTTTTTTACGAAGTAAGATCCCTACCTATTTTTTTATCAAAATTTAAGAATATTTACATATATTACAAAACCGTAGGCTCAAGATGAAATGTTAAAAAAGGTCATGTCAGATTACAACTCGAGGTGTTGTTGCCGTATATAATGCCAGAATTAGACCGTTGTTCTATTGGCAATATCAACTGCAGCCAGCCAGACCAGACTATTGAATTTTACCACCTGACACCACCAGAAGGACAATCCACCCATTTGCATAGTGGTTCTGCCAGATCAGAGACACCCAAGGGAGGTTCTTTCACTATTTCTCTGTTTTACCCTTGCACTCACTATCAAGCAATCTGATTACTTCAAAAAATATTGGGAAAATTATGTATTTACCATCACTTTGAAGGCCAATTGTGATTCTAACCCTGAATCTGCATTTTTGTGATTTTACCATCACTTTTTTGAACTGAAGCTACCATTCACCATTAGTTTCAATCTCCCATGAGATGAAAGAAAAAATCAATTTAAAACAATGAAAAACGTGATAGAGACTAAACTACATGGACTGCCATGGCAGTGAGTCATGAAACCCATGTCCGAAAGAAATATTTGTCCAAATTTAGCAAATTTTATCAGAACTTTAAAATTGCTACAAATCTATTCAAATTTGTCAAATTTTCCTTTTAAAAACATTACACTTTGAATATATATTGTATGTGAGTTAACGTCAAAAGTTATGTTAAAATTACAAAAGGATGATTAATTTTTCTCGTGTAGTTAGTACCATCAAAGTGCTTCCAACAGAATTATTTTAAAAGCTTGTTTCAGTTCAAAAAAGCTATGGTAAAATCACAAAATTTCAGATTCAGGGGTAAAATCACAACTGCAGATGAAAATGATGGTAGAAATGCAATTGCCCCAAAAATATTTATTCATTCGAATTCTAGGCATCCGGTCCTACCCCTGCCTCATCTACCCTGCTCTTTTTTTAGAAAATAGAACAAGTTCGGGCCTCTACTAAAGTATACAACCTCTAATTATTACAAGTTTTTCAGCTATCACCGCTGACAACAGGGGTACACCCCAAGAGTATTTCTAAGGATAGAGATGAGAGAGGAGTAGCAGCACAAGATGCACGTTGCTAGTGTGAGAAAAATGCGAGGGGCGAGATAGTGATGGCATACTAGGTCTGTGCACGCTGACCGCGATGCAAAGGAAGGGCGTGCATGGTGACATGAAGGCATCGCGCCCATTGGATGCGTGCGGAGGCAACATCTCTCTCTCTCTCTCTCAGGCAAGGAATGGAACAAGAACTAGAGACATCCCGTCGTGCCCCACGTCATTGCTTTCTTCAACCTCATGACGACTCTAACTTCTGCGACGTGCCCGCTCCCACACAGCCGGCCCGGCACACCGCCAGCCTACCGCACCACCATGTTAATTACAGGCCTCCAGAACCTTCCATGACAGTCGGAATGAAGTTCCTCTCCCGAAAAACCAGATACCTAAGCCCCCAGCTGTAACCGTCGCCGGTGATGCGATGGTGCCCGCACGAGCGCCACGTTATGCCTCCATCATATCGCTATGCTTTGTCGCCGGCGATAACCACTTTCAACAACACCTCGCCATCTCGTCACGCCGCCCTCTTTGATCTGTGCTACTTGGGACTCTAAGACTCTATTGCCCTGCAATTTTCATGATAAGAAAGCCTATCTCCGATGCAAGATTGGGAAGCCTCATTGTACCTAAAGGAAATGGAATTGTGGTACCCATTCCAATGCTGCACCGAGACAAGGAGATTTGGGGTGACAATGCCAATGAGTTTGAGCCATTAAGGTTTGAGAAAGGTGTCACAAAAGCAATGGAGAATGCAATGAAGGCTTGTGGAATCTTTGCGGCTCTTTACCGACTCTGTTGATATGCAGGGCCTAGGGGCCAAAATTGCTACAACTTTTTCCGCTTTTGTGAACGGGTCGAAGCAGTGTTCGACGTACCTGAGACAACATTATCACTTTTAGCTTTAGATTGCATTAGATGAATAGTACATATGAGATGTCTCTAGCACGTAAATAACAGAGAATATGCTGGCCCCTATCCCCTATACGCCATGGATAGACTACTGGTCAAAAATAGATGCTTTATGTGTGAAGAAACTAAAAATAAATCATGTACACATACTCAATCCTAAGAGACAAATAAGAAATGGATCATCTGTGGTTTTCAGATTGATTGTTCTAGAAGTTGGAGATGAAGCATAGTTAGAACTGGAACAGTGTACATAACATGGAGAAACCTCCATTATGCATGATAGGAGGATGGAAACATTGGTCTCTACAAATAAGTTCCATCTATATGGTGAAAGGGATAGATTTCAGATGTGCTTACAGTTTATTTTGATTAAAATAAGTCCCTTTAGATCAAATGGGACACTCGACTACTAGCTACCATTGTGTGCTATATTTGCCAATTCTTCTGGAAGTGGATAAATTTCAAGACTGAATGGGGGCTTTTCTTCCATAAATTTCAAGACATCTGTAATGCTTAAGGCAGACGTCTATGTGTGTAATGTTGTGTGGCTGTCCAATTTTATAAGAAATGATGCTATTAAATGGTTAAGCATTATAGATGTGATTCCTCAAGAAAGCGGAGTATAAGAGTTTCAAATCGAACGTCGGCAACGCTCTAACAAACAATAGGTTTATAGCCCTTTTTTTCTCTTATTGAAGGATAAGCTTGTATCAACTACGAGGATATAAAAGCAAGAAATGGAGGCTTGTACTCTGGACAAGTCGTTCAATTGTGAGGGGAAGCAGAACAAATTTAATGTGAGGCTGGAGTATTTAAACACCCGCGTCTTAATCCTGACGATGCCGCGTACTAATTAATCCTTTCCTTTCTTGGAAGTTCCCATCGTCACTTTCTCCCGACGGCCGGCAGTAGTGTACTGAATTCTTTTTATTTTCCAATGGCATAGGTGGCAAACCTGCACACAAGTAGAGTAAGGGTTTCCTTGCTATTGCACTCAAACTAGAACTCTGTAGTAGCAAAGCATAACTAGCCAATGTACATGTAACGACTTATAAGCAAGCGTGCTGGATATCGTGTCATGTGCTTGCTAGGTGCCAAACTGCACCGTCCAAAATCTTTATTCCTTGGTGTGGGCAAAGATCCAACTCCTTGCATCAGCTAGTACATAAAAAATTAAAAATAACAGGGACATAGCACACCCCCATCTTCTACCCAGCCTCTTCCTCTTCCCATGCTCATATCTCCAGTCCATGGCCTTCCTAGCGCCCCTGTTTATCGTTGCCCTAATAGTAGTTGCCGCCACATGGCTATGGGATTACATAATCATGCGCCTCATATGGAGACCTTACACCATATCGAAGGAGTTCAGGGAACAAGGTATCCATGGACCCGCCTACAAGTTCATCAAGGGTTGCAAACTGGACATAAAGAAAATGAAGGAGGAGGCCGACACTCTTGTGTTGGATGTTCGCAACCACAACTACCTTCCACTGATCGCACCACACTACCTCAAATGGAGATCACAGTATGGTATATCTTCTGCTTAATTTCTTTTTTGTCACATGTCTCTCTTCTTGTATTTGACCATTGTTTCCCACTGCTGCAAACTAGTAAAGTACAAATTCCTGGAAAAATAGGAGGGACGCCTATCTTTGTACCAAAAAGATGCAGACATCTGAAAAACACAAGGGGGAGGGGGCATAAACATCAAGAATTAATAGACTCCAGATTAGCGACGGTAGAACACTTGTTACCTTCCTATGAAACATAAAAGGGATGAGAAAATTTACATAGAACGACATGAAGAATCAGGCAATATGGCAATTATCCGATGAAGACTTGCAGAGAAATATAATTGTTGCAAAAATTATGTTTCTAGGAAACATAATAATTGGACGACCTTTCCACCATGTAACTAAAATCAGAGCCTAAGTTTTGTATGAATATAAAATCATGATTAGGAAATTTGAATGATTTGCAGGAGAACCATTTCTCCACTGGTTTGGGCCACAGCCTCGCATTTGTATCTTTGATTATGAGTTGGCTAGGCAAATTCTTTCAAGCAAGTCAGGACATTTTGTGAAGAATGATCCACCAGAGACCTTGGTAGCTGCGGTTGGCAAGGGTCTTGCATTGTTGGATGGCAAAGACTGGGTGCGTCATCGTAGGGTAATAAACCCTGCCTTCGCCATGGATAAGCTCAAGGTAATACCTGAAGATCTTGCAATCATGCTAAATTGCTAAAAGACTTTTTGTGATATGAGCGCCAATTTTAATCTAAATTATGGTACGACAAGAAGACAAAGAAAAAGCATATCTCAAAACAGGCTAAAGGGAATAAAGGAAAAAAAAACTAGAGAAGTGCTCCCTCCATATTTTTATTGTTGTTGTTCAGACAACATTGCTAGTTCAAATTTAGTTCATCTGGGCTGTCCGAACGTCAATAGTTCAAGTCCAGAGGTAGTAGCATTTTACGTGTTTCTAAGAAATTATCTTCATGCTGCACATTGTGAAACACAGATGATGACAGAAACAATGTTAGCTTGTTCTCAAAACATGATCTGGAAAACCAAGCATCTGAAAGCAAGAATGGAGAAATAGAAGTGGATATCAGCAAAGAGTTCAGAGAACTATCGGCTGATGTTATATCCCATACCGCCTTTGGAAGCAGCTATAAATTAGGAAAACAAGTCTTCCAGACACAACATGAACTGGTGGCAATCAACATGGCAAGCTTCCTTGATGTGCAGATACCCGGATTGAAGTAAAACCACTACTTCCTTCTGTCTTGAACTTGTAGAAGAGCACTTGATTGAATTTATATAAATCTTATGCATTGCCAATGTACCATTTTTCAATACAGGTATCTTCCTACTCAAAGAAATCGGCGCAAGTGGGTGCTTGAAAAAAATCTTAGGAGCTCACTTCTGCAGATTATACAACCCCGATTAGCATCTACCAATAAGGAGTACGGAAATGATCTGCTCGGTCTGATGCTTCAAACTTGCATAGCAACCGAGCAAGGAGGGAAGGACGGGAGTCTCCACTTGAGCACTGATGAGATTATAAATGAGTGCAAAATGTTCTTCTTTGCTGGTCATGACACCACGGCACTTCTTCTAACTTGGACAGTATTCTTGCTCAGCGTATATCCAGAATGGTAAGAAAGGCTCCGGAAGGAGGTTTTGAGGGAATTAGGATCAGAACATCACAATGCCGATGACCTTAGCAAATTGAAAGAGGCAAGGAAAAATGGGACCCTTTCCCTGGATATTTTTGTTTTGTTTTTCTTTAGTATATTCGAGTAACTGATTCGTTCGAGTATATTGCAGATGCAAATGGTGCTCCTTGAGACGTTGAGGCTCTACTGCCCTGCTCTTTTCATGCAAAGAAAGCCCATTACTGATATCACATTGGGAGCAATAAAACTTCCCAAAGGTGTCACAGTCGTGATTCCTATTCCAATTATGCACCGAGACAAGGAGGTTTGGGGTGACGATGCAGATGAATTCAATCCACTAAGATTTGAGAATGGGGTTACAAGAGCAGCAACGATTCCACACGCTCTATTAGCTTTTGCAATGGGACCAAGATCATGCATCGGTCAGAATTTTGCATTGCTTGAAGCAAAGGCAGTACTGGCTGTGCTCCTTCAGAAGTTCTCGCTCATAATTTCTCCTAATTATGTCCATGCGCCTGCGGACCTATTTATGTTGAGACCTAGGTTTGGTCTTCCTGTAACTCTGAGGCAGCTGGATGTATGCAATTATACCATTTGACAAGCAGAAAAGTTATACTGTCAAAAATTAGAAGCCTGAATTGTCTTGCCTTAGTTGCCTATGATGATAGCCGGTGAACTCAGCACATGTATATGTGGAAAACAAATATTGTAATGCGGTTTACTGAATAACTGAAGCCTATCAGAATATACTATTTTTCCTTGAGGAAGAAAAAACTTAGCAAAAGAAACACCACCTACTTTGAAGAAACGGCAGTGATTATTATTCTGTGCATATAAAGCAAGCCTCCTGCAATTTGGAGGCTGTTTGGATTCTACGAAATTGCTTATCCAATCGATGCGGAAGTCAGTTTCCATCCAAAAAAATACCATAATTTGTATAATCTCACATAAACATGTCGAAGTCATGAGCTCTTAATGATTTGTCAAAGAGTCGATTCAGTATGGTGCGAGTTGGTATATACATGCAAGCTACCATACGATGGAAGAGGTGATTCACTATGGGTTCCAAGGGCATCTCACCTCTTCTTCTATTCTATGTTCCCAAGTCCTTGCCCTGCTCCTGCACGGGGACAAACTCACAAAAGGCAGGAGAATTCACCGCCACCGGCCGCCGGTCGCCGCCCAATGCCTTGCGCTGCGGCGCCCATCAAGGCCGCCCACGTCGGGCTCGGTCTCCTCTCCGCTTGGCTAGGAGCCTAGGACAATGGCGGATTCGTGTGGTTGGTTTGGTTGGATCATCTTGGGCCGTGGGAGACTCCAAGTCCAATATCGTGAGTTCGCGATATGGCTCGTGCTGGCCAACCGGGCCGTGCTATCTGGTCCAGAGCTAAAGCAGCCGTGCTGGCTGGGCACGAGGCTATGGGCGATTTTTCTTATTAATAATGTTTTTATTAGTTATTTAATATATATAACTGTCTGATCTATAAAAATTACAAAATAGTCGCTCTTTCGTCCAACAACTACGGTCAATTAAAATAGTTAGTGTTCCAAATACAATCAATAATACTTTGAATTTAAATTCAAATTTAAACCCTATTTACACAACTTGCAATTATGAAATACTCCCTCAGTTCACTATTACATGTCGTTTTAGAGTTGGACACGAGAATTAATGAGAAGTAGAGAGATAGAGATAGAGGAGTAGTGAAAAGAGGGAATATTGCATTAGGAAGAGGGAAAGGTGTGTTGCGAAGCGAGAATGACATGTAATTAGAGAAAAGTGAGGAATGCTAGAATGATATGTAAATGTGAATGGAGGGAGTACAACCTAATCTAACAAAATTATGTGTTGATACTACTATAGATACAATGAACTTTGGTTATTTTCCATAATTTTTCAAGAAGGTTTTGATGACTTAAAAATTCAATTATCTCTTAATAACTATCTCAATTTAGGAATTTTTATTTTATATTGTCACCATATTTGGGATCGTACAAAGCTAAAACAGATGCTTCAACATATACTTATCATAAAAAAATTGATATTATTTTTTGAGCTGTAAAAATATTTTCAATTGAGTGTTAGGAAGGCTTAACAGTTAAGGCAGAAAAAATTGAAACAAATGGAACAAACTAGCATAGGTATCTCCCCATGGCTGGGGGATGAGTCCCACCACACGTCCTTGTCGCCCTCCAGTCAAGAGATAGGTATTTGTCGCATGTTGAATGGACAACAGAGCTATTATTTTTGTAATTTTACAGATCGGGTGGTTACTTTTAAATAAATAATAAAAAGATTAGAAATAGAAAAAGCACGACTCGTTTATGCTATATATCAAATAATATAATATTCAATATATATACAAATGAGGTAAAGTAGCTCAGAGGTAAGGTAATTCCACTTAGGATGAGAGGTCTTCAATTCCCTACCTTTCATAATTTTTACTTATTTTGTACCTCTATAGTAGCTTAATGGGCCAGATTTCAGTTTCGGGTCCGTTGTTATAAAAGGCCGACCCTGGTATGTGTGGCCTATACCATGGACCGGCACAATACAAAGCCGAAATGCGAGCTCAAAATTAAATTGGCCGAGCCATTTCGTGTCTAGGTTGTGTCATAGTGAGCAGTCTATTTGGCTACTTCTAGACAAAGGGAAAAATCTATTTTACTCTCCTGAACAATCCATTATGTCCAAATTACACACCGAACAAAATCTTGATTCACTTTACTCTCTCAAACAATTTAAGTTAGCTCAGTTTGCTCCCTTGCGTAATTTTTCTTTTTTATTTCTCTTTGTACGATTTGAATTTGAAGCTCAAATTTTGCTTGGTGATAGATGGTACCATTCTCTATATAAAAGAAAATATTATATATCTGTTCTTAAATATTTTGTATACAATTTTAGAACTATATGATTAACATGGTATTACATGCTATTAAACTATAAAAATATGTTTAAAATATATATTATATTTTTAACGTAAGATTCAATGAGAACTATCCTTGTGCAAAATTTGAGCATCAAACTTAGCTCGAACAAAGAGAAATAAGAAAGAGAAATTACATAAGAGGGTAAATCGTACCAACTTAAATTGTATGAGGGAGTAAAGTGAGTTCCGATTTTATTCAAGGTGTAATTTGGACAAAGTGAATTGTTCGAAAAGAAAAATGGACCTTTTCCTCTGGACATACCATTCTGAGCTGAGGCGAAGTGTTGTCAGTCAGCCTACATCAAAGATGCTCATCAGTACGCGTGCTTGACAGCCCCTATATAGGCCACAACTAAAGTTCTTTCACCAGTTGTAGGAAATAGGCTTAAAGTTAAGATTCAAAGAAGCCTAATAAGTCTAATAAGTTGAGAGAGAGAGAGAGAGAGAGAGTATTGCAGGTGTTAGAGACTTGTATAATAGACATGTTTGGCATGGTTCACAAATTCCAAAAAAATCATGAAATTTTTGAAGCTGTTTGTACAACTTCAGAAATTATTGAACCCTTTGCAAAAGAAATTATATTAAGGAAACAAGTGCTACAATTCATTTTTTTAGCTGAAAGTGCTAGAATACTTGATCCCACCTGTTATCTATCCTGTCAACCCCCAAAATTTGCCGATCTATGAAGGCATGCTGAAGCTTAGGCCTTTAAAAAATGTAGGGAACAAAGCCATTAGGTTTGACTCGATTTTAACTTGGGTGTGTTCGTTTCCTGGGGTCTAAATTTTATAGCTGTCACATCAAAAAGAATCTTACTATTTAAGAGTACTAAATAAAATTTAATTATCAAATAAATTACAGGCGCCTAGACTAAATTACGAGACGAATCTAATGAGGTTAATTAAGTCATGATTAGAAGACAGTTACTGTAGCATCACTTTAGCAAAACCTAAATTAATTAAGCTCATTAGATTCATCTTGAAAATTAGCACCAATATGTCAATAGGGTTTTGTCATTAAATTGATCAAAATATTCATAAATAGTAAGATTCTCTTTGATGTGACGAGTGCTAAATTTTAGGGGACAGGAAACGAACAGGGCCTTAGAACAAAAGGAGGATAATAGATAAGGAAACCAGATTTGAGTAGAGATACACTATGGATCCTGCCATCTGAGGAGTTTCTAGACAATAAATATGTAAGTCCCCAAATGAGGACACACAACGGGCATTGCGATATATAGCAATATGGTCGTCTCATAATACACCACAACTGAACATATGGCTTTTATGGACTACCAGAAATCCGCACTATAGTGGCAGTAGAAAATTTCACGTAGCGGCAGGTCCAAAAAAATCGCCGTTATAAAAAAAGTTTGAAATTTTAGCGGCGGTTCATTTTAAGGCCGCCACTACAAATAAATCCAATTTTTTAGTGACGCTCTATGTGTCCACCCGTTGTTACCCATTAGCCCATTAACTATCATGGCTCATTAACTCCTCAGCTAGTATAAAAAGAGAAGAAACCCTAGTCTTCTCCCACCACCTCCTCTCCCAACCGCTGCCTCTCTCTCTCTCTCTCTCTCTCTCTCTCTCTCTCTCTCTCTCTCTCTCGCGCCGGGGCCGTGGCAGGAGGAGGGGCAACAACATGTGTGTTCGCATCCGACAGGGTGCCCCCTCCTGTCCCTCACCAGGAGGAGGGACAACAGCATGTGCGGTCGCATCCGACCGGGCGCCCCTCCGCTCCGATGCCAATGTTGACCGGATCTGGCTGGAGGAGGGCGGCAACACGTTGATCGGATCCCCTCCTCTCCCTCGCCGACATTGACCGGTCCGGTCGGGGTAGGGGCAGCTGCATACAACCAGGCGACCCCTCCTCTCCCTCGCATCCAACCGCGTGCTCGGTCTTGCGGATCCCACGCGTACCCATTTTTTGCATTTCGTTTGTAGCAGCGAGTGTCCTTACCCGCCGCTATAAAATTTTTATTCTTAGCTACATTAACGTAGCGGAAGGTGTCCTTACCCTCTTCCCCTCCGCGTTAAAGTACTTTTTGACCCGCTGCTACAGTGAATCATTCTGGTAGTGATCCTTCGGAGGCTTCTTGCCGTGAGATTGATCTCACTGAAGTTGTATATCCTCAAGTCGATCTAAAATATATGTTAATACCTTTTTGAGCGTAGACACATACAATGCAATAAAAGTTGTAGTTTTCTAAAATAGACTTTAAAAGTTGTGGTTTCGTGATACATGGGTATAAATAGTTGTAGCTTCCTCAAATTTACTTAAAAACCTTTGACAAATAGACAGTTCCTAATGATAACATTTCAATGATGATATGGTGCATGTAATGAGATTTCAGTTTTAGCACGAGTGCATTTTGGCAAGACGTGTTGCCGTGATGGCTGTAAACTCCAAGTATGTTAGTTTACATAAGCATCGTGAGTTGTCCTTTGCTGTAATAAGAGTTTGGTGTTGCGTCCTGATCTTGTGACCATTCTCGAAAGATTGTGGTTTTAAGCGTCTTTTTTACAACTCTGCTGAGAGTAATTTGCCCAAACTATTTTCCCTACATGAGCAAATCTGATTTCCTCATGCTCTGAAGAAATTTGTTGTGCAGTTTCTTTCAGTTTTTTGGCATCACCCATCATTCCATCGATTGAAACACGATGGGCGGTCTACAGATAGGACCACACAGCAGGTTTCTTGCTTCTCTTGCTTGGTTGCATTAGCATTATTGATGTACCACACGTGATGTTGATTTACCAATCACCAGCACTATAGCTACAACGTCTCTAGTGGCTTGTGAATGATGCCACTGAGGGATACTTCTTCTTTGCTTTAAGCAAATCCCACACTGATTTCTCGGGACCATCTAGCGTGAAGAACCCACATCTATAAATGTGGACGAGGAACTTACACGAATAAATGTTCTTTCTCTATAAGCGTAGAGGCTTTTGTAGGGACGTATATATACAGAAATGTTCGTAAAGATAGCCAGCAGTTTGGTTTCTCACGGAAGAGAAGATTGAAGCCTGTGGCTATATCGGATCCAGGTATCCCAAAGTCAAGATCTACAGTGATGTGAAGGAAGCAGCTTTTGTCCTCTCCTGTAAGCACACTGCTTCCTTCACATCACTGTTTTCTGCTCTAATTGTTGCGTGCTCGGCACCATATATTTTTATTTAACGGTGCCTCAACACTTCCTTTCTTCTAAGAAAAATATATCAAGGCACATTTAAAAGAAAAGTGACACAAAATACAGACCATTTGTGTAGTGGCTATGCTCAGCTTGTTAATTTCTCTGTGTTTGAACCAATCTAACGATTTCAAACTTTATATTTGACACATGTGTTGTTTTATGAAGGATACTTGTTTAAGTAGCAGACAAAATGCCCATCGATGGCGAGATGTTTGTCGTGATTTTGTGAATCTCTAAATCAAGTCAATCTAGCTTTATAGAGATGCACATAAGTGTAGTATATTTGTGCTTGCATTTATAGAGGTCGATACTCATATGTCTGTCTATATTACGTTCTATTCGTGTAGAGAGAGAGAGAGAGAGAGGGAGAGAGGGAGAGAGAGAGTTACGCCCACCACCATATCCTTAGAAAGAACAAGGACAAAGAGAGGTCACCATCTATAGAAAAATGACATATAGCCACCAAAATATTATCAAGAAAATGGAGACCACAAAATTTGAGCGCTAGAGATATAACAAACATATACAGTGACAATTAACCTATGTAGTAGAAGTTTCACTACTACAATAGAGGTTTTTACTGGTGGGGTTTGCCCATCACTTTTCTATTTAGAATAAACAATAAAAAAAGTCAACACTAGTAGATTAGGCCCACCACTTCCACCTTTCACGCCAACAGAGAAAGGGTGGTAGCCTAGTACTAACTCGGATGGGTTTGATACTGTGCCTTATCGTCGGATCTGGGCATTAGGAAGGTGTTGCCTCCGCACCCCACCTCAGGTGGATCCGCTCGTCGGCATGGGCAAAACGGATGGGAGGGGTGCCATCGACCGGATCCATCCTCCCCCCACCACCACCACAACGCAGTCGAGCCGGCGTGGAGGAAGTGATGGGAGGGGCACTGCCGACCACATCCACCCACTGCCCATGAACTTGGTGGTGGCAGCCCTAAACCAGAGCTAGCCGCACCTGGCCATTGATGGATTGTCCGTCATGAGGATAAGGAGGACTCATGCTCCTCCGACGGGATCTATCATCTCCTTGAGCTTTGGGCCGCCGTATGTAGACCCTACGCCACTCAGGGTCACTGCCTATTCCAGAGAAGGCGGATCATTGTAGAGAGAGAGAGAGAGAGAGAGAGAGAGAGAGAGAGGGACTGGGTGGCCAGATTAGGTACTAAAAATCAATTTTTAGTGGCGGACTCTTTTGGAAAGTCGCATTTTTACAATGCCTGCCATTATGCATTAAATGGTGAACATCACTAAAAATAATTTTTGTAGTTGTGCTTCCTCTGCGGAGCATGGAAAACACATAACAAATCATGCATATGGAATTAACTCCTCTATTTTCAATCTAGGGAGCTGAAGGAAAAGTTGGATTCTCACCGACGACCATCTGGCACATTCAAGCCTTTGCAGTGAAGAACATGCTTATCGTTGAAGTTATTCACGTGCTTGTTATGCTAGGGGGACTATATATGTTTCCTCTAGGAAACGGTAGGAGACTCCTCACCACCTAGAATAATAATGGATGACATGCATCTCCGGGGTACCTACCGTGGAAGAAGAAAAATGGCGCCAATACTGTCAATCCATGCTAGACACATGCAATTCAACTAACCACGTGGTGCCTTTCTGCATATATAAACTGTAAACGCAGCCGCTGCGGCCAGCAGCTTCTATGACACCCCTCTGGAGAAAGGCTACCAGCCTCGAGAGCAACAAGGAGAGAAGCATCCGACCTGCTCGTCGCAGTAGTTCAATTGGCAGCTTACCTCTTGCCGGCATGACGGGGGCTGCTGGCATGGCGTGCGCGGTCCTGCAGCTGGGCTTGCTCCTGGCGCTGCCGCTCGCGCTGTGGTATCTGGTGCTGCGGCCGCGCGCCGTGGCGCGGTCGTTCGCGAGGCAGGGGGTCAGGGGCCCGGCCTACACGTTCCTGGCCGGGTCGATGCCGGAGGCGAAGCGGCTGGTGGCGGCCGGCCGGATAGGGGTGCCGCCGCTGGACGCCGGCTGCCACGACATCATCCCGCTCGTGCTGCCGCAGTTCCACAGATGGGTCGCCGAGTATGGTAAACCGATTGCACTCTAACACCATCCTCAGCTTTATCTTGTTCGATCGGAATACATGAAGAAAAAGTTCATGATTTCATCGTGCCAGTCAGTTGGTCTTTAGGGGAAAAAAATTGACGTAATAAAACAAAATTGTAGCCCGTGTTTTTTTTTTGGTGGTTGGGGGGGGGGGTGGTGGCGGGCGGTTCTAACACTAAAAAAACGAAATGAAATACAAGTTCTTTTGTACTAGTTCATCCGTTTGATTATCACAAGGTGGTTAGTTCAAAATATTATGGTTTCTAATAGTAGTGCAGAAGGGCCTGAATTTTGGTTTCAACTCCTCTCTCTCTCTTTTTTTTAAACGGAACAAGGTTACTACTCTGTTTTTACTAGAGAAGAACATGTTCACCCAAACCGTTGGATATGTTCACAATCTCAGCTTCCTCGATTGAAGCCTAGCTCCTAGCCATATCCATATGTCACCCCTGACTCAGGTTTCTGTATCATCTTTAATATTGAATGATCTAGAAACTGCTATGTTACCCTCTACAACAATACCGTCCAAACATAAGAGTCACTAGGTTTGATCTCAGCCTGTCATAGTTGATAAGGTTTGCTAGGTGAAGTGCGAGCCTACTTGCTTAATGATTGAACTAGCAAAATAGAGTACCAGTGAATTTGATTTATTTTAGATTAATTATTACAGAAGCCTAATCTCCCAATGAATTGGGAATGGATGATCCTTCACGTCTGATCCATTTGTACGTCCTTGTTGTACGACTGTACATATAAACGTTTTAAACCGCAGTGGCTCACCACCAAAGTAATTCAAACCATCGCCTTTGGTTGTACAACACACTGTCGTACTCGTACGAATGGCTGAATATAGAGCAGTACTCATTTGAACTTTTGGTCTGAAACACATTTGATCTGTTAAAACAGAGAGATTTAATGCGCTGCTCTAGCACTAATAAAACAAAGAAATAGGTGCTGATTGTTTTGGGTTTTTTTAGGGAAAACGTTCCTGTTCTGGATTGGGCCGATCCCTGCGATCCTCTCCCTTGATCTTGAGTTGATCAAGCAGGTGCTGGCAGACAGGACGGGCCTATTCCCCAAGGATTTCATGATCCCCGTTCTGAAAATCCTATTCGGCAACGGGGTCATCTTGATAAACGGAGACGACTGGAAACGGCACCGGAAAGTGGTTCTTCCAGCTTTCAACCACGACAAGCTCAAGGTCACGAGATCTTTTCCAAACTAGGAACAGCGACGGAACGGTACGGCGACTGACTTTTGGTTGCGTTTTCAGAGTATGACAGTGGTGGCCTCCCAAGTCACGGAGCAGATGATACAGCGATGGCGCAACAAGATACAGCAAAGCCAGACGGCTGAAATAGACGTGAATGTTGCCTTCTGCGACCTGACCGAAGAAATCATCGGCCGCGTCGCCTTCGGCACGAGCCAAAACCACCCGGAAGCCAGGGAGGTTGTCGTTGCGATGCGCGAGATGCAGAAGCTTGGCACTGCGGCCACCATGGATCCTCCGATACTGTGGTAGGAAAAGTGCAACATGTGCGTTTGAATTTATTCCTATGTTTCAAGATTATCAGAAGAAGTACATACATATTCTTAATTAATTAGGTACCTGCCTACCCGCCGTAACTTGAGGGTAAAACATCTGGACAAGCTGTTGAAGACCAAGATTATGACCATCATGCAAGAACGAGTGGCCTCCAAGGACGGCAAGTGCGGCGGCGGCTACGGGGACGACCTGGTGGGTCTGTTGCTGGAAGCATGGTCGCCGGAGCAGCAAGGAAAAAGGGGTGAGGTGCTCACCACCCAGGAGGTGATCGACGAGTGGAAGACCTTCTTCGCGGCAGGGCAGGAAACCACGGCCACCCTTCTTGTCTGGGCCATGTTCCTGCTCAGCGTGCACCCACAATGGCAGGATAAGGTCCGGGAGGAGATCCTGCGAGAATGCGGCAATGGTGAGGTCTTCAACGCCGAAGTCCTCGGTAAACTGAAGCTGGTATGTGTTAGCAGCTTATTGACTTGCCGCAGATACCACCATGGATTATGATTTGATGATTTGTTGGTATGTAAAAACTTGTCGGTACTCATGCATATGCAGCTTCACATGGTTGTGCTGGAGACGTCGAGGCTGTACCCACCGATCGAGTATATACAACGGAGGGCGGCCTCGGATGTGCGGCTCAAAGAGCTCAGTGTGCCCCGGGGAACAGTGATATCCATCCCCATTGGCATGCTGCACCGTGACAAGGACGTATGGGGCCCTGACGCCGACGAGTTCAACCCCATGAGGTTCCAGAATGGCATCTCCAGAGCGGCCAAGGACCCCAAGGCGCTGCTGTCCTTCTCCCTGGGCCCGAGAGCCTGCACGGGCCAGAGCTTCGGCATCATGGAAGCGCAGGTTGTGATGGCCATGATCCTCAGGAAGTTCTCATTCTCCCTCTCCCCAAAGTATGTCCACAAGCCCAAGTACCTCCTCTCGTTGGCTCCCAGGAGTGGGATGCCTCTCATCTTGAGGACTATAGATGGGTGAGACAAGGGCGTAGCACAAGTTTTTAATCTATGTATCAGTAGGAGGACACACATACATATTGGTCTATAACAAAGTTTTTACGATTACTTAGAAGTTTTAGTCTATATATATTGCTGCTACTATGATTAGCAAAAAATTAAAGTTTAAAATACTTCACTAAATTTAAAGTAACAAACAGAATGAATATACCATCACATTTTCCAACTGTATTAGTTTTAATGGAATTATATCAATAATTGAGCACAAGGCTTTCTTGAACAAACAATCCCTCGCATGACGCGTATAGATTGCATCTTTTGCACGCCAAATTGGGAGGAAATTTATGTGCAGCCGGTCATCTAGCCTTTAATTAACTTCATCGGTTTCGGATCACTATCCGTATCCGCTTTTTCTAGCCTCGCTCAAACAGTCAAACCTGAACCGCTCCCACCTGCACCACGAGACACTAGGTTCAGGTTTGAGACATTCTCGCTCCACATGCCGGGGTACTTGGAGTGTGTGTAGCACGGGCCTCGGATCACCAGGAAGTGCCCAGGAAGAAACCCGTTCATGCACCTTCACATCAAGCTGAGCAGCACGGTGGAAACACTCACTATGAGGCCAGTCTCAGTCTTTAATTGGATGCCATATCAGCATTTTTGATGATGTGGCAAAAAATTTAATAGGAAAGAGAGGGACTTCGTTTCATCCCAGTGAAACGATCTCAGCACCGTTTCCAAAAATATGAAATGCGTAGCAACCTGACTGAGGGGCTCCGGTGTCATTGTCAATGAAAATTCCGATCCAGTACACCGGCACTCCGCTCCCAGCCTCCCGCATACACATAGCTCCTGATCCCGCCTCCCGTGCGCACCCAGCTCCCGCTCCCGCCTCCCGCGCACGCACCCGCTCCCGCTCCAACGCCATTCTCCCGCTCCCGCGCGCGCCCGTCTGTCTCTGTCCCCAATTTCCTCCTCCTGTGCGTGGAGCCGGAATCAATCTGCTGCGCCCACCCCCAATCTTTTTCGCCTCCCTCGCAACTCCACCTTCTCCGCATCCCTGCGCGTGGATCCATCGATCTGCCCCATCGTCCTCTATCTGCTCTGCCCTGGCATCATCCATGGAGGTTGGACGGCGTGGAGGTGGCAGTAGAGGTAGTACCACAACGAATCAATTGGGCGGAACCCAACATCTACGGACCGACGCGAATCTCCTCCAAGTAGTTCGTTGTCTCCAACACAAGCTGTGGCACAGGAATTCATCAATCCATGGCCTGGATCTGGAGCTACCAACACCTCGAAATTTCGGTATGACAGGAATCCTTCGTTTTGGTTTTTGCAAAATTATTCCAGCTCAATTTGTTACCTGCCACAGACCATGACATATTAGTCTTGATTTGTGAAGTCAATATTATTACCCCTCACCGACAAAGACAAGTTATTTGCAGAGCATCAAGAAGGGAAGAGAAAGGACATTGAGCGAGCATTTGGTGTCTTGCAACGTCGGTTTTGTATTTTGAAGTGACCGGCTCGCCTATATGACCGAGGACAGCTTGAGAAAACTGTGAAAGCGTGCATCATTCTTCATAATATGATAGTTGAAGATGAAAAGCCAGATGATATTGAAGAGATTCTAGATTTGAATGAAGCTCCAAGTGCTACAATAGTCCAAGAATCGGAATTACCACCGAAACAAAATGCTCCATTCAGAAGAGTGCTAGAAAAAAAAATCAAGATATTCGATATCACTCAACTCATGTACAACTTAAGAATGACTTGATTGAGCATATTTGGCACAAATTCGGAACCCCTTAAACTATGTAATTTCATTCATATTTGAAGTAAAACTATCTATTTATATGTTGGCTACAAAATTTGTATGACACATTTGATCACAACACTATGCAACAATTTAATGGTCTGTATGACCTATGAAAATGTGCATTGAGAGAGGTTGTTTCATTGTACAGTTTTATGACACACCTAAGCTAAAAATCTGACGTGGCATTCTTAGTAACTGTGAAATAAAACTGTGGACTGAGACTATCCTGATGCCATGCGGTGGGAACCAAAACAGCTTGATCACTTGGACTCCCTTTCACATAAACTAAGGTGAAGGAAATCATTATGAAAATGCCTAAATATGAATAGGACCCTGGCCCCATGGATATATTGGTGCCTTCTTTGCGAGCCGCTAGGAAATTGTTACAGGGAACATCTTGTTAGCCCTTGACCAGTTCTACAAGCTAAACAATGAGAACCTCCACTTCTTGAATCAAGCATATGTGGTCCTCGTATCACAGAAAGGGCATCCAATTAAGGTCAGTGATTATAGAACCATAAGCCTTGTACACATTCGCCAGTATTATTTCCAAAATATTAGCAACCAGATTGGTACTGGAGCACAAACACCTCAGCTCAACAAATCATAGTGCTTTATTTATATAAAAAAGGGTGCATTCATGATAATTTCACTTATGTTCACCAAGTAATTCGAGAATTGCATTGAAAAAAATTCCATCCCTCTTCATCAAGCTTCACCGAGGACATGTCAATTAAGTGAAGTAGAACAAGACAAGTCAAACTGTTCTACACGATTGGTAAACATAAGTATAATTGACCACTACAAGTCCCAGATACCCAACATAACTAGATCTAATCCTTTAGCGACTATTTCACTGACGACACGTCAACTAACTCTAAATAGGTTAAACCCCTAATATCGATCGAGTGTTAAGATAGGACAAGTAAAACTACCTCAATAAAGGATTGGATTAGGTCTTAAACAACCCTACTTAGCTGATAATCAAAACACTAACCTAGAGTAGATCTGAACCACCGGATAATGAGCAAGTTACACCGATTCAAATTGCAAGAATCAAACACACTTACCCGACGAATCCACGTATTTCCCTCTCCGAGAACCGGAGCCTCGAGACGATGGTGAAGACGCAAATCCGTCAAAATAAAGGAGGCAATGCACTGAGAGTTGATTGATAGTGTATATTTTACAATGTTCCTGGGTCATAATTTATATCCCTAAGGCGAGACTTCATAACAACCACAACTCAGTCGTGTCAATCTAGTCCGATTTAGGCTCCAAATCACACTTTCTATTCTAACCAAAGACTTACTAAAGATACATGTGATTCAATTAGTCCTAAAACCAGGGCCAATGAAAAAGTCTTTGCCTTGTCATATACAGAACATCCAAATCCAAGTCCGTACGCATCTTGGTCATCCATTTTAGTGTGGGATTTGCTGGACTCTAAAACAGACTTGAAGTCGATGTTGTTTGGCCTCCAACTTAACTTGGACGCCTTGCTGGCCCTTCACGTCTCCAACCTCTTCATTAACTACCTCATCATCATCTCCATTAACTCATTGGGTAGCAATAAATTCTTAAATATAAATAAATATATTATTAGGAACGAGGTCACCCGTAAGTTTGATTATCGTGCTTTAGTTTTCATCCTTGGATCATGCATGTACAATAGAGGAGAATTGGTTGTATCTGAGGGTGTGATGTCCTCGTCACACGTGGCTAATCAACTACAGCTCCCAACTGAATGTCGAACTTATAATCCCCTTGGACCGACACAATAGGTGGGATCCATAAGAAAGGCAACGTCGAAGAAGGAGCAAAAGAAATTGCTAGGCATCCTATTCTCATTTTGCCTCTTTGTCATTTCTTTTCCTCCCACTTGTTGTGGATTATTGCCTCTGATTCCTAGTTTTTGCGTCCTCTCTCTCTCTCTCTCTCTCTCTCTCTCTCTCTCTCTCTCTCTCTCTCTCTCTCTCTCTCAAAAACACACAATTATCTATTTAGTGCCTCCAAAAGATTGGATCACTTGATCTTGAGATCTACGAAGTCATTATAAGCCTCTCGTTGACGGCAAGAACATCGTCTGCAAATACCGGGTGCGAGGCCCCAACCTAGGTGGATCGGTTCAACCACTATGACACAGATCAAGTGAGATATGCTCTGTTTGCAAATTCATTTTTTTTAGATACTGGAAACAATAGTTCCTGGCCTTTGCAAAGCACGCAGTCCGGTTTTTGTTTGTTTCAGTTATTACAAATTTGTCAGTACGCAGACTGACCAAAAGGACATGGAAACATATTAAGGAGGGCGGAGTCTATTATTGAAAAAAAACACCACCCATGAGAAGAAAATAACTCTAGCGCGGTCATCTCCAACACCACGCTCGTCTCACGGAAATGGCCTCGAACCTCCTCAGGCTGCAACAATACTCAATATCGTAGTCAGTATGCTCCCCTGAATAAAGCCTGCAAAAATAATGTATATTTAATATTATTAAAAGAAATATCATTTCTACACGGCCGTATTGCCCAACATATGGTTGCTACACCCATTAGAATAATATTTCTTTTTACCAGGTTAACAAGAGAAAGCCGTCCGCGATATGAGCTATTGATCTAGGTGGGTTGAGGCCCGTAGCCGTGTGTACCAGGCTGGAAAAAAGTGTTGTTGGGAAATGTGGTTGGTGTTTTTCATGATATAGATGATATAGGATCAGTTTATAATTCCTTCGCTCCATCAGTAGTACTGCACAGCAACCGCTCGTTGTTGGTCTACCAATTACCACTTTACAATCAGAAAATATGGTCCCAGGATTTCCTTTTCTTTCTTCTCCTCCTTGGATGTGATTTACCAGTACTACGGCATACAAGGAATGAAAAATGCAGAAATAATTGCTGGTTATATATCACACCCAATTTTAATAAGAACACTGCTATACAGTATACCCGTTCTGTTAGACTTGTACAATCAGAAAATATAACGGTTAAAATCACCCAGGTGGTGATTCACATATCAATCAAGGGGCTTAAAACACTCCGTCTGACAAAAGTCTAACAACTCTGAAGCATTTTCCTTTTAATAAAGGCAAACCGGTCACTGTAAAAATGTGGGAAGAGGAAGGTCGGGAACAGTTTTCAGGAGTTTATTTTTCACGCATGAATGCCCATTGTAGATTCAGTTTTTTAAGTTTCAATGTTATAAGGAAAAAACAATATCCCCGCGAACCATAAACATGCTGGAGCTGTCGATAGTCACGTGCTACTAGGTATGGACCATAGTACCACAACGCATTAGACATTCGTCTGTACACAAAAGTCATGCTAGGTAAGAAAACATGGCACCTTCGCCTGCATGCGCATGCTAGTTATGCTCACAGCTCACGATATATACGCACATATACAGTGGCAAACGCTCCCACACACGCACGGCGAAAATATAGTTGGTCGGCGCAAACCGCGTGCGAGCAGTGTGCCCGAGAAACCGTCGATCACAACGGACGCGTGGACGAGACGGGCCGGGGCGCTGCCCTGCTAGAAAAAACCTCACCAGCAAACCGTGATACATTAGCAGCAGCTTGTTATGGCCGGTGGCACCGCGTGGACGACGATCCTGGTCCTGGGGCTGCTGCTGCTGCTGATCGGTGTTCTATGGCGCCTCGCGTGGCGGCCGCGCGCTGTTGCGCGGTCGTTTGCGAGGCAGGGGATCCGGGGGCCGCCCTACGCGTTCGTGACCGGGTCCTTGTTGGAGGCGAAGCGGCTGGCGGCGGCAGGCCGGATAGGGGTGCCGCCTCTCGACGCCGGCTCCCACGACATCATGCCCCTCGTGCTACCGGTCGTACATCGATGGGCTGCCGACTATGGTAAAGAAACTCTCACAACTTATTTTTCATCACAAAAGTATTTATCCAATGTGTCATTTACATGCATGTATTTATTCAAAATTGTTTAATTTTGCAATGAAATGGAGACGTCACATAAAGTCAGCCTCGTCTTCAATGATTTTTCATATTTACGCCCATAAAAGCTACATATGAGAGAGTGTTGAATCATAAGTGAAATGCACGTCTTTTTCTCATAAGCATGTTTTTTTTAATAATGGATGAATGACCCAGCCTCTACACTCTCAAAAGAGGGTGTACACAGCCAAGATTATAAAAAGAGCACTTAGGCTCACACAAACACAACACAAAGAAAGAGACACACACCGCTATAAAAGAAGAAGCAAGCTACACCTACACTGCTAGAACAGAAAAGCATGGTACAAACGTGGAAATAAAGAGTGGAGCGTGGTCGTCAGGTTTTGAACTTACGACCTCTGCACAATTCTATGTTAAGTTACTATGTACCAACTAATTACACCCAACAACTTAAGCTGATGGAAAAGGATGGACAATTCACTTATGATTCAATACAAATTAACAAATAAAATATAATTTATTAAATAACGTGTAGTACTTTTTCTATTTTGGCATCATGTGTAACTCACTTTTTGAAATCCATTCAGGGAGAACGTTCTTGTACTGGATCGGGCCAACTCCGGCTATCTTGTCTACTGATCTACAGCTGATGAAGCAAGTGCTTACAGAAAGGACAGGACTGTTTGAGAAAGACTTCATGGTGCCCCTTGTGAAACTCATCTTCGGCAATGGCCTCATATTGATAAACGGACAGGACTGGAAACGGCACCGGAAAGTGGTCCGTCCAGCCTTCAGCCACGAGAAGCTCAAGGTCAGGATCAGAACTATATGCCTCGTACTGCTTGTTAATTTATACATATAAAATGTTCCAGATCTGGTCGTGTCAATTGACGATTTGCTATGTTTAGAGCATGTCCGGTGTGACGGCCGAGGTTACGGAGCAGATGATGAAATTGTGGCGTGATGAAATACTGGAGAGCGGTGAGGGGCAAGCAGCTGAAATAGACGTGAACCGCGCCATGTCCGAGCTGACAAAGCAGATCATCAGCCGCGTCGCTTTCGGCACAGGCCACCGGGAAGCCGGCGAGGTTACCTATTTGCTGCGGGAGATGCAGAAGCACGCGACCGCGGGTCTGCTCGATTCTCCGATACTCTGGTAACTAACCACAAATTCACCAGCTGATCGTTCGTGTTCAACATTCAATCATCGTCGAGGACACACTCGTTGTTGCAAAACCTGCGTGTCATCAGTAGTATAATGAGTTTCGCTTCTGTCTTTTTTCGAGGTATCTGCCTACTCGTCGCAACCGACAGATGCGACGAGTGGACAAGCTGTTGAGGGCCAAGATCATGGCGATGATAGACGCGCGGGTGGAAGCCAAGGACGCCGGAGAATGCGGCAAGGGGAGCGGCTTCGGCGACGATCTGCTGGGGCTGATGCTGGAGGCGCGGTCACCGGAGGAGGGCCGGAAACGGAGCGGTGAGACGGCACTGAGCACCCAGGAGGTGATCGGCGAGTGCAAGACCTTCTTCGGCGCGGGGCAGGAGACCACCGCCACCCTCCTGGCCTGGACCATGTTCCTCCTTAGCGCTCACCCGGAATGGCAGGACAGGGCCAGGGCAGAAGTCCTCCGTGAATTCGGTGGCGGTGGTGGGGCCCCCAACGCCGACGAGCTCTCTAAGCTAAAGCTGGTACGTAATAAGCCTCGACGACACTGCGCAGGGCATATATGTAATGCAATAATGCACCTGAAAATCATACCAGTTATTATAGACGCCGTACGTGTTGTTTCGCATTATGCAGCTGCACATGCTTCTGCTGGAGACACTGAGGCTCTACCCGCCCATCGTCTACATCCAACGGACGGCCGCCTCCGACGTCACGCTCGGAGCCATCAGCGTGCCCAAGGGCACCGTGATATCGATCCCCATCGGAATGCTGCACCGGGACAGGGAGGTCTGGGGTTCCGATGCCGACGAGTTCAACCCCACGAGGTTCCAGAACGGTGCTTCCGGAGCAGCCAAGGACCCGAACGCGTTGCTGTCTCTCTCTCTGGGCCCGAGAGCCTGCATTGGCCAGAGCTTCAGCATCATACAAGCGCAAACCGTTATGGCCATGATCCTCAGGAAGTTCTCATTCTCCCTCTCCCCCGCGTATGTCCACAAGCCCAAGTATCTCCTCTCGCTGGCTCCCAAGAGTGGGATGCCTCTCATCTTTAGGAATCTAGACTAGATGTACAAGGAAGGACCGCGTAACAAGTTTGTTGTGCTGTTTTGACCAATCATTATTCAGTTATAACTACTAGTCAAATTACCAACGCATTTACACTGTTAATTTTTATATTTTTAAAAACAGTAATTAATATTTCCTCCCTCCCATTGAAAGTGCCATTTTTTTTACTTTCAGAAATCAACTTTGACCATTCGTCTTATTAAAAAAAATATCATATATTTTGTTCAATCTATTTTATCACTAAACAAATTTGAATCGCAGTCTATAACTTTTTATATTTGAACAAATATTTTGAATAAGACGAAAGGTCAAATGTAACAAAAAAATCAACGACAACAACAACTTTAGAACGACGTGAGTATAATTTTGTTTGAACTCTATACTTTGACTGGTATCAATAAAAGATTTGAACAATTTGACTAAAGCTCAAATCAATATAAAACCTGAAGGGTTGTTTACCTTAACTATTGATACAAAATTATAGTGTATTCTTTTCTTGTTTTGAAATAACATAAGATCATCTATCTTGATTATTTCTAATATCTTTTCAGTATGTATCTATTTTCTTTAATTTTTTTATTTCCTAAAATATTAGAACAATTCAGAACTTTTCTTATGCTTGTATCGGAATGCAATGAGATAATTTGTCTTGATTACTAAAATTATTTCGAAAAAAATCCTTCCTCCAGCTAATTTGATTCATTTAGAATTATTAATAGTAGTAGCATCATACAAGCGCAAACTATTTATGGTGACGATCCTGAGGAAGTTCACCTTCTCCCTCTCCCCCTCTCCTTGGCTCCCAAGAGTGGGATGCCTCTCATCATTAGAAATGTAGACGTACAAGAGAGGGTTGCCTAACAAGTTTGTTGGGCTGTTTTAAATAATCATTATTCAATAATAAAAGAAATGAATTACTTGGTAAAAAACTAAAACTAAAACTTTCTTCGAAGCTTTTTCTTGGAACGATGATGTTTCCATTGCGTTAAGAAAAATAGAAGTGTTTTTGTTATATTACTTTTTACGTTGCCTATAACTACCTGTTGGGTAATCATCATAATTAGCAGAGATTGTAGTTACCACCTGATTGCATCTTTGCATTTACACCCGTCGCCAAAGGAATTCAGTTTTCTGGAACTAATGGTTAAAGTTTAAGGGCATGTACAACGCTAATACAATCATTAATAATAAATGAACGGGCTCTTAAGCTGATGTGACAGTGTCTTTTTGTAATTAGTCTCTCTATTCTTTGAAGAGACAGCTAGGTGGGCTCTTGACGAAGAGACAGTCTCCATCACGTATTTCGATGTAAGAGGCAACTCGAGCATCGTTGTACATGTGAAAAGACGACTTATGCCATACGATCATTAATAATATACATTTATTAAAAGACAGCATGTATGGTATGTCCTTTGTATGACTAAAGTTGTTTCATATCTCTTTGCTTGGATACAGCCTAAAAGATCACATTAGGCTCTCCTCTGTACATGCCCTAATGAACAAAGGGCGCCGTTTTTATGTTTAAATTTCCAAAGCCGATAGCTCTACCCGGCCCACTGTGGCATTCTTTTTTTCTTCTTAGGAACCCATTGCTGGGCCTTCATTTATTTTGGGCCGTGTTGGCCCGTTCTATTATTAATCAGATACTGTACATACGTATTGTGCGTGATCTAAAGGGTGAAGTTAATCTAAAATAAAACGATTTTCAGAGAGAGAGAGAGAGAGTCTCCATATATGATCGATCGAGGTCATCAGTTACTACAAAAAAAGTAAACTTGTAACGGTCCGGTAATTAGAACACAAAATTAAGTGAATTGATTGCGTCGATAAACTGCGGCACAGCTGGAGTAACCGGCCGAAATTACTTAAAGGCAAGGAGACATGATTGTATGGCGAGAGTCACGCAGGTGGCATGCACCGTCCGGCGCGACACGTCCCTTTGCCTCATCACGTACGCAGCGATTCGATCCGATCCCGAATCCAGGTACGGGCCGATGAAGCCACACATTGGCACAGCTACAGCTATAGGTAGCATGCCGGTCAGCCCTCTGTAGGGATAGGCGTCCGGCGGCTGAGACCGTGAGCTCACACGGCCACGTTCTCCCCTGCACCAACACGTTACTACTGCTCTCCTCGATCGCCCGTAACGCCCAAGTCCCTGGCCATCTTCGTCTATATATAAACCCCCGCGTCCACACGTCTCCAAACCCATCCGGCTCCCTGCCTCTCTCGTTCCTCTACTAGTTTTGGTGTTCCCACACAAGTCCCTCAAAGCGGTAGCGAGCGCTCGATCATCACCATGGGTCTCCCGTTCGAGCAGTGGCGCGACGCGGACGGCAAGGACGCATCAGGGTGCAGGACGCCACCACCAGCAGCTGCAGGCGGAGGCGGGCACCAGTCCGGCGGGGACTGCCCGGCCGCGCCCCGGAAGAGCAAGCCCGCGCCGCAGCAGCCACAGCAGCGCAGGGACTACTACAACGGCGCCGACATCGACGACTTCTTCGCCGCCAACAACCTCTAGACACCATCTGCCTCAACTATATTCTCATATCTCTTGGTGTTAATAACAAGCACGGGCACCCTAGCTAGAATTCCCCTGTTCGATCGTGTACGAGTTGGAGTTTATTTGCTCATTAGCTTCTAGTGTATATTAGTCATTTCGAGTCTACTAGGTTTCGTTCTTGAGCAGGTCACGCATGGCCTGGTGATCGAGACCGTCTGCAGGCCGGTGGGATCGGAGATTGTAGTGTTTGGTGCCTGCTCTGGATGTTCGCTTTCTGTGTTTGGTGTGTGTGAACGTGTTATGGTTTGTAGTCCTTAATTTCGTTAATGACATGCGTGTCTGCACGCGTTATGGTGTGTGAACGAACGAATGCATTTACTTTATATGGCATATTTGACCTGCCTCGCTCCTCGCAAAAAAAGAACGCAAAAGGAGTTGAAAGAAGAGAGACGCGGAGCAATGTCGATATCACCAAATATTTCGCCTGCATTTTCAACACATCCAAGACGGTTTGTAGAAACGTTTCTTATCGTTACGGTTTATAAATCAATCCAAGCCGGTTACGTAGAAACGTAAAGAGACCGTCGTTATTGCATTTCAATTTCTACCGTTAATGTGTTATTAACACCGAATATATGTAGCATGCACCCATCACCTCATCGATCAAGAGGGATGTGCAAATATTTAAGCGAGTGACAAATAGCATTTCCGCCATTCTCGGTAATGTAATACAGAACAGAATGAGAGTAGCTCTGCTCGGTTGACTCCAAACGACAGTGATTATTTAGTACTCTTAACCTCCAAGGAGATAGCCCATGGCACAGGGATATATCGTCCACAACCACAAGGCATGCCTTCCAGGCATAAAGTTCACAGCCGTATGATCAGGTTCAGCAAGGATATGATCATTTCTCGCGGAAGAACTTTCCACATTCAGGTGCTCGTATCCTGCAGGACTGACCACTTTCCACCAGGTGCTCTGGTCCTGGAACACACAGAATCCTACTCCTGCATGTGAAATGAAGCAACCTGGGGGACCAGTTCCAGTTCGTTGAACTGCATGTGAACTTTTGAGAGGTGTGCATACCCTATTGGCCCAGTAAGATCTCGCTTGACAGAGAGCTCAGAAATTCATACTTCAGATGTCACCGTTGCAATACAAGTTTGTCGATCCTCTTTTGAGTTTTGAAAAAGGCATACATACACTGTTGTTGAATTTTCGTCATGCCTCTTGTACCATCTTAATACATATCGTCCATGTCTACATGAGATTAAATGCCCTACACTGGACCTGCAAAATTGACTCCAGCCTCCAGGAGTCCGGGTCTTCCTTTCCGTTTGATGAGCCCGTGTTCTCTTTTTATCTCTAGTGTTATAGTTGATCTCTGAATAAATTAGATGCCTGGAAGCACATTGCTTAGAATTTACCTCTGCTGATCCACTAACAGCAGAGCAGATGATTGATGAATTATCCACTTCTCAGTTCTCACCCCGTACTTTCATATAAACCGTAGGAGAGTTACCCAGCACAAGAGCAGTTCATGCATGCCCAAATCTAATTTATTTAAGCAAATGAATTTAAGCCGGTAGTGCTGCATCTTTTTCTGAAACTACGAGTGTCTTTGCTGGTAAAGCAATGATCGATCTGACACCATATGAAAGACCTGCAACGGAAACCAAAAGATCTCCTGAAAAAGCTATACGATTTGTTTCCATGCTCCTGCCAACAACTGAGTTGCATGCAGAATAGCTTTGCCAACGGTAGCAATATTCCGTCCAAATCCTGATATCTTCTACACTAGTGTACCGTGGTGACGAATCCACTGACACTAGCCTCGAACGGCCACTGCCTGCGGATAGCTTTGCCCGGCGCGAAGACATTTCCACTGCGGCTTGTGGTCAGATCAGGTAGAGACGCATGCATATGGCAGGCATCTGCACGCACCTGCATATGCCCACCTGTTCGTCCTGCCTACACAGAATCAATCATCACGTCTAGGATGCGAAATGTGATATGCAAAGAGGACGCTCTCTTGCACAGAGATATGCAAAATAAAATGTCCTGCCTCCATTGGGAGCTGACGATGCTTTGGGCAGCAATTTATCAAACCTGCTAATTTCTAACTACCGATGTATTTTAAAATTTCGATTGGAAGCATAGAGTCAGTTGACCTCAAAACAAGTGCCGTGTAACTTCTAAAGCTTTGGAAAAAGAATTGATGGATATCTTAAAAACTTTGTCAATAATACATCTGTGACCGAAGGCAGCAGGCTGGGAGAGTAGCATGCACTGATGTGATGCTACGGGTTCTCTCTTTTCTGAAATAAAGGTAAAGGAGATCCATGATCTTCAGTTAGTTATGGAGTACTATGCATGTACCATTTACCCCCGTCATTTGGACCGAGGAATATAATCTCCACTTTAGTTTGCCTAGAGAGAAAAGTCATAGCAACTAGTACAGAGGCCAGAGAGAGGTAAAAGTCAGTGCATTGCGGTTACGCTACCTACTCTAGAACTGGCAGCGCGAGGTAGGCTGACGATGCTACCTTCCGTGCACTCGAGGTCCATGGCGCAATCGGAGCCAGACCGCTACTGTGGTTATCCTCACTATTGGTATATCCGAATCCAAAGTTTCCCAACACTGTTTTTACTGATTCATAACTCATGCTTAGTTATAAACAGTAGCAAGGAACCACAGAAATGAAAGTAATTAGCTTAGTCGAGATGGCAAAATTCAGCAATGTTTTGTAGCCGCGCACACATAGTTTGTTCTGGACTGTTTTGTATATTTTGTTACTACAAAAAGGAATGTGCATGCATGATCGAGTACAGTTATCGACTTATTTTCCCATCTTTTTTCTCATGCATTTGTAATAATGTGTTAGCACCACTCTTGCAAAACTCAATTGTCCCACTTCACAAACCCAGAGCTTGCCGCGCGCATTGTTGCAGCGGTGGCGGCGCTCACCTGGCGGCGCGACGGTGGCACTCGAAGCTCGAGGACCTCGACTGCTGCGCCCTTCGCATGGGAGGAGGGAGTTGCTTCGGGCCGGCTGGCCAGAGAGAGAGAGAGAAGAGGTTGAATATGATGGCAGTTTGGTCATTTCATTGACTAAATAAAATATAAGATAACTTGATGATATACAAGGGCAACAAATTGTGACACAGTAGCATATATCGGATAAGGTGTTTTGCGATGGCAAATAAGGTCTAAAAAAAATTACAATGACATACAGGGAATTGAACCTTTTTCAAGAGTACCGTTATAGTCTAACCTGAATGTCCTACTCATATACAACTCAGGTTATTATAGAAACTAAATATCATCATTTGGAAACTTTAATCACTTGGTTGCCGTATATTCATCCAGTCAAAACAAGGTTGGACATTCAAATTGGACTTATAACAATTCCCTTTTTTTAGACGATTTGTATCTTCATTTTTTTACGATTTGTATCTTCGTACTAAGTACAACCATAATGATGAAGTTATGGTATTACACATAATTAAAGTCTCTATTTTTTTTTCGAAAATGCTTCACAGTTGATCCATTTGTTAGACTTTTATCCGAACAAGTGTTTTAGACCCTTTAATTGAATGTGAACCACCACCGGAGTGATTTTAACTATTAGATTTCTTGGTGTACAAAATTCTCGGTGCTCTTTTTTTAGATGAAAATAAATGTCTTGCAAAAATCCCTAACCTACCTCGATAAGCATCATACATCTTCCTTTACTCCAGCCCATTAGCTTTCACATGCTAGCATGTGCCAGCCCACCTTTCAAAGTCAAAAGAAAACCCAACTGGCCTGTGTTCTAGTGATCCATTAGAACCAGTTTCCCTAAAAAAATAGGTTCAGAACAAATCCAGTGGTCGGCGTCAGCCACCGTGGGGCACGGAAGCCAGGCCGGGAAACCGCGTTTGTGCATGCTGGTTGCTGGAGAATTGGAGATGGCCGGCATATCGGGACTGGTGACAATTTTACCTAGTAGATCTCCAATTTCCAATCATATATGGTCCTGCATATTACTGTTTTTGTTTTCTTTTCAAATATTCTAATGACGGGTGTCATCATTTCGCACAAAAATAAGTACAGGTTTTGATGGCTACCACTCGGCAAAATGCCAGAAAATGGCCGAAATTTATTAGGAACTGTGCAGTTCTCATCATATGGCTGCACCCATTGCTTTCATTTTCTCATGTGGTAGCGAGATTGTGACATTGCTAGACTGATTCCCGGACTAAGGACCCTTTTAGGATGGATTCTACCATGTTTCTATTGGATTTAACCCCACTAGGGAGCTAAACATCCTTCTTCTCGGACCATTTCTCCATACAGCGATTACCAACAGCCGCATTTGTACTGGAATGCAGAATTGATGAAAAGGCAGCTTCCACGAAACGCAGCACGAGTCTCACTCTTTGTCGTCGTTCCTCCCTGAGCGCACGCGCACCCCCGGAGCGGCGCCCCTGCCCCGAGCTCCAGCCCTACCGTGCATGCGCTGGAGGAGGGCCGTCCGTCGCGCTTCTATTGGACATGATTTCACCACAAGCTGCTCCTCCAGAAATCTAACTTTCACGAGAAGGACGAAGGGAATATGTTGTTCCGAACAGGACCCTAACAGACCGAAGATATTGCTACGGAGATGAAAAGCGATAAGGAGACCCGAGTAATTAACAGCTAGAAAGAGTAGAACAACCCAGCTCGATGATACAAATACTTCCTCTATCCCAATATATAAGCATTTGTTGACTTTTTCAATATGCATTTGATCATCCATCTTATAAAAAAAATTGAAAATAAAAAAACAAATGTACCAAATAAGAAAATTAGTATTTTTACAAAAAACAAAATTGAATAAGATGAATGGTCAAGCATAATTCATAGAAATTGTTATGAAACCACGGTGATAAACCGGAAATCACCGTGCTTCTTTGTGGGCGAATTTATTGGAGCTTTGATTGAGGTAGTTGGCAGCTGGAGCCTCTCTTATCCGGTGCTGCCTCCTCCCTGCTATAAATAAGACGCCAGCGATGGCGACGGACACAGAGAGCTCTCGGTTGTAATCCTCTCTCCAAATGAAATAAACAAAGCTCCTGTTCTACTCCATATTCTGTGTTCATCTATTCATTTGTACGTGCATTAGTAGAGTAATCACCTAGCTGATTCGGTTGTTTTACAACACGTTATCAGCACGAGCCTCTACCGAGCTATAAGATAAAAATCAGCCTATGCTATCCTACCTGCTAATGCAAAATGGTAAGTATAAGAGTAAAAATAGCTTGCTGTTGACAAGGGCAAGCAGAACGAATTTTAATCTTATTGTTCTACTTATCTACATATCTAGTGCTACCTGAAGCTAGCACTGCTGTTTATCTTGCCTTACATTTCTAAGCACATGTACAAGTGCTACCAGAAGTTAGCACCAAGCATTACAAATGCTTACCTGTGTGCTGGTCCTGAAGACCAAGCACTGCTGGAGCCTATGGCCCCGAGCGCCATGGCCGTGACCTCCGGAAGAAGGTCACCGCGATGCTTTGAGCTCGCAGCACCCACAGCCCCGAAGCGGCGAGGGAATGACACACCGAAGGTGTTGTCGCCGTTGACGAACCACCATTGCACCATGGAAACTGTGGGAGCTTGTGGTCGTCGCGGGAGTTCCAGCCATTGCTGTGGGCACCACCACCCACGCTTGCGCTGTCGTCTTGTCCCCGTTACTCCGCCGCCCGTCGCTGCGGTGGTGTGACCGTCCGACGCCCCGTGCAGGCTACGAGGCGAGTCTCCGGGCAATAGCTCGGAGCAGAATCGGTAGGGGACGCGGCCCCGAAGAGCTGCAACCGTGCTGCCGCATGACGGTCACCTCCGGAGCACGCGCGGCCCCGAAGAGCCGCTGCCTCCTCTAGGCCGGGGCCCGGAAGTGCCGCGTGCCGTCGCCGCGGAGCCCGACCCGGGCCCGAACGCCGCGAGCCGTGCCGCGGCCTCCCTTGACCCGCGTGCCGCCATGGCCGTGCGCTCGGCTCCCTACGCCGCCATCCGCGCCGCGGGGCCGCGCGCGGCCGCGGACTCATGCCCTGCGCTCGCGCCTCGCGTCGACTAGGGCTCCGCCCCGCCGGCCGCTGCCCCGACCAGATCCGGGCTTCGGCCCGGGCCACCATGGCCGTGCGCCCAACGCCCTCCGCGCCGCGGGCTCCGCCCCGGCCGGCGCAGCTCGCGCCGCTCCTAGCATGCCTCCCGAGCGCCGCCCTGCCGGGACACGGGCCCCCGCTCACACGCCCGCCCGGCCGCGAGCACGAACGCCCCCATAAGCCGGCGCCGCTCGGGCTAGCGCCGCCTCGAGCCTCCGCCCGGGCCGCGGCCACCGCAGATCCACCATGCGTCGCGGGCCCGTGCGCCGTCGGACCACGGGCCGCTGCCGGCCACGCGCCGCGCCCGACTACCCGGCCGCGAGCCGGCGCCGCTCGGCCACCCGGACGCGGTACCCCGCCGCCGCCGAGGCCCGCGGATCGGGCGGATCCAGCGCACGAGAACCTTCGGGTGAGAAAGAAAAAAAAAGGGGCGGCGCCACCTTACGGCGGATAAGAGAGAAGGGAGTGGGGACTCGTCCCTCGCAGCTCCACCGGCTAGGGTTTAACCCTAGCCACAACCGGGCCGAGCAGACTTGGCCCCGAAGGCCATTACCGATGGGCCGCTGGGCTAGGCGGTTAAGGCCCGGGAGGCCCTCGCCCGATGGGCCCTTGGCAAATAGGCCAAACCGGCCTAAAAGCAAATTTTTAAGTCGGCTCATCCGCGCGAAAGAAAAAAAAAAAGGGATGGGTCGGGCCTAATTCCAGTATCTATTTAAGTTTGCGATTTAACCCCGAAGTTTGGTTAAATCATGAAATTAATTTTCTTGGACTATAGAAATTTGCGGATTAAACCACTGAAGCGTTTAATCGCGTAATTTCCATATCTAACCCTGCGTTTTATTTTAGGTTAATTCATGCATTATTATTTATGCCCACTGACATGCGGCGAATTTTACGGGAATATTCATGACCCAAATAATTGCAATATCTACATGCATTATTTACCGAAGTAAATTGCATGATATTGCGAGCATGTCGGACATTGCAAAGAGGGAATTCACCCAACTTGCCTTGGATGGCAGCAACTACCTCACCCGGGCTCAAGATATCGTCATTAACCCGAGGCCCATGCGCCTCGGTCATACTATTGCCAAGCCCGAAGTCGGCAAAGAAAAGGCTGTGGTTGATGACGCCGATAGTGCAACGGCTTTGCATTTCCTGCGTCATCACATACACCGGACACTGAAAATGGAATATATGACCGAGGAGGATCCGCGGGTTACGTGGGAATCCCTGAAGGATCGCTTTGACCAACAACGAGGCCATTGCACTCCCACGAGCTCGAGAATGATCGGATTACCCTACGCTTCCAAGACTATAAGTACGTGGCGGCGTATAACTCTGCCATTCATCGAATCGTCTCGATGTTGCGTCTCTGTGGCCAGCGAGATCACGGACGCCGAGATGATCGAGAAAACCCCGAACACCTTCCACCGGGCAACATTGTTCGCAACAACGATACGGGTGTCGAAATACACGAGATATTCTCGGGTCGCTCAAACCCCGTTAGTTGCGGAATAGCGAGAATGAGGTTCTCATGCGAGAACCACTCTGCCCGACCCACTGGGTCGGTGGGTGTGCTCGAAGCACACGCCAATGTTGCCGGGAGTTCGATGGCCCGAAATATGACCGAAAGAAATGAAAGGGTAGGAAGGGTAGCATGTTCGAAGCGAGAGGAAAGGGTAAGCCCCGAGGAAAGGGTGACAAGAAGGTCACGGGTGAATCATGCAGGGGAGCAAGAATGCATGTTATAGATGCGGACGTTCGGGACATTGGTCTCGCAAGCGTCGCGTCCCCGGACACCTGATTGACGCTCGTCGTCGTTCTTCGGAAGTAAGAACGAGGGCGGGCTCGAGTCCCACTTCACCACGAGCACTGAAGCTCACGCCAATGACATGGTCATTGCGAGTGGTGAAGACGTCCGAAAGGACGATAGCGGGGACGACCCTCTTGATGATGACTTTGACATATTCGGGGACCTCGAGTAGTCCCCTCCATGTCAAGTGCAATGTTTCCGCATGCTTGCCGGTTACTGATCCGGAAATACTGTAATAAAGCTCTGAAGAGCTCGTGGTTCCGGAAGAACCACGGTTATGGAGTCGTGCTTCGAAGAGCACACGATTCTGAAGAACCGTAGTTGTAAATAGTGCTCCTGAAGCAGCACTTGGGTCATGAATATGCTCTGAAGAGCGAGTTATTGTAAAGCACTGAAGTCTTTACAAATAGTCTTCCCGAGTTATTATCATTTTATGTGTTTACATTTCCTGCATCTCTATTTATCATGTCCAGGATATTTGATACGGGTTCGAGTTGGGTCCCATGGCGGATGAGGAGTGTTGTCTCGTAGACAGCGCAACCACCAATACCATATTAAGGAAACTAGGTATTTCCACACTTTAACCAAGAAGTGCGGGAATATTATGACCATTGCCGGAAGCAATGCTCATATTGTCGGCACCGGAAGTGCCACACTAGTTTTCCCTACGGGTACGCGGATACTTGTGAGGAATGCTATCCTCTACCCAGAATCCAAGCGTACCCTTGTGAGCTTTAAAGATATCCGGGCAAACGGTTTCCACCGGAAACCGAGGCTGAGCATGGTATCGAATACCTGCTTATCACGAAATTTGATGGATATCAAAAACATGTGGTTGAAAAACTCCCTTCATCGCCATCGGGTTTGTACCGTACGTACATTAAACCCGCCGAGGAATATGTTGCGATGAAGACAATCTTTCGTGACCACGATGCCTTCAAATCATGGCATGAAAGGCTGGGTCACCCTGGATTGGAGATGATGAGAAGAATCATCAACAATTCTGCTGGCCATGAAATTGAGCCAAAGAACTTCCCGAATCTGAAGAATTCATTTGCACGGCTTGTGCAAAAGGGAAGTTGATCACTAGGCCATCCCTCCTGAAGATTAGGGATGAGTCACCTGTTTTCCTGCAAAGGATACGGGAGGACATATGTGGACCTATTCAGCCTCTCTCGGGGCCGTTCGGGTATTTCATGGTACTGATTGATGCTTCTACCGGATGGAGTCATGTGGACTTGCTGTCCACAAGAAATCATGCCTTCTCTAAGCTTATTGCTCAAATCATCGGATTAAAGGCGAGTTTCCCTGATAACCACATACAATCCATTCGTATGGATAATGCTTGGAGAGTTCGGGTCGAAAGCCTTTGATGATTATTGCATGGCTATGGGCATTAAGGTAGAGCATTCGGTACCACATGTCCACACTCAAAATGGCCTAGCTGAATCCTTGATCAAAAGAATAAAGTGGATTGCTCGTCCACTATTGCAGAATTGTCGACTCCCAACCAGTTGTTGGGGCCATGCGATGCTGCATGCAGCAGCACTGATCCAACTCAGAGCCAACTGCATATAATGAGACATCCCCCTTGCAGCTAGTGCGTGGAAAAGTACCAAGTATTTCCCATCTGCGAAAATTCGGCTGTGCGAGTATATGTGCCGATACCACCTCCTCGGCGTACTTCAATGGGACCCCACCGGAAGTTGGGGATATATGTTGGTTATGAGACTTCGTCTATAATCAAATTCTTAGAGCCTATGACTGGGGATCTTCATACGGCTCGGTACGCTGATTGCATATTTGATGAGGACAATTTCCCGGCATTAGGGGAGACCGGCATCTGAAGAATGCCGGGAAATTGAATGGAATGCAAGCTGGGATGCAATCCTTAGACCCACGCACTAGCGAGGCTGAGCTGGAAGTTCAGCGGATTATAAATTTGCAAAATCTTGCAAATAAGCTGCCGAGATGCCTTCACCGATCATAAGGGAGTGACAAGGTCGCATATACCTGCGAGTAAATGCGCCGGAGAGAGTGCGAGATAGCCACTGAAGGCTACCGACTCTGGTGTCACCCCCATCCTAGGAAGAGGGGAGACCTCCGGGTGCTCGGGACAAAGCCCCACGGAGACGTCCGCGGAGGCACGACCGCGAGCCACTTGTCCCACTCCGGGATTCGGTTGAAGAAGCTCAACCTGAAGTTGAGAATGTCCACTGAAGGACACCGTCCTGAAGACGGAGCCCCTGAAGAGGCAACCCAACCTGAAGTTGGGGTGGTCCCTGAAAGACCCCATCCCGAAGATGGAAATCCCGAGTGTATCGCGCGCGCTTAAGCGCACCGGGAAATCGGAACACCCTAGCTCGGTCGTTACGGGAAATCACGACGAGCTAGAGGATATGGATGAGATCTCCACTAATTATGTGCACACGGGAGAGTTATTCAATAGAAAGACCACCATTGTGAATGTGAACTTTGCCTCACAGATTGCTTGCT
The DNA here is from genome assembly GCA_031894775.1 of Chloris gayana. NCBI lineage: Eukaryota > Viridiplantae > Streptophyta > Magnoliopsida > Poales > Poaceae > Chloris > Chloris gayana. Next base: position 146,998 of record JAUNZO010000601.1, read on the forward strand.
CAATGGATCCGGATCCAGAACCAAAGTCCATGGCAGAGTGCCGAAGGCGCTCAGATTGGGATAAATGGAAAGCAGCAATCGAGGCGAGTTGCGCTCGCTTTATAAAAGAAGAGTGTTTGGGCCTGCAGTCCCAACACCCCCAAAGGTCATCCCTGTGGGATGCAAATGGGTGTTCCTCCGGAAGAGGAATGAAAATAATGAGGTGGTAAGATATAAAGCGAGGCTGGTGGCACAAGGGTTCACGCAGAGACCCGGCATCGATTATGATGAAACATACTCTCCCGTCATGAGTGGGATCACGTTCCGATATTTGATATCTATGGCAGCTAATCTAAATCTCAATATGCGGTTGATGGATGTCGTGACCGCATACTTGTATGGGTCACTGGATTCGGAAATTTATATGCGAGTCCCTGAAGGACTCAAGATCCACTGATCCGAATCCAAATCGCAACATGTATAGTGTGCGCTGCAGCGTGCACTGTATGGGTTGAAACAATCCGGAAGGATGTGGTTCAACCGGTTGAGTAACTATCTCCTGAAGAGAGGTTACACAAACAATGATGATTGCCCTGTGTGTTCATAAAGAAATCCCGTAGTGGATTTTGCATCATCTCCGTCTATGTCGATGATTTGAATATCATTGGCACCACGAGGGGACATTGAGGAAGCTATGGCTTACCTCAAGACGGAGTTTGAGATGAAGGACTTGGGTAAAACCAAGTTCTGCTTGGGCCTGCAGCTCGAGCACCTCCCTGGGGGAGTGTTTGTGCACCGGTCTACTTACACAAAGAGGGTACTTGAAAAGTTTAATATGGGCAAGTGCCACCCTCCGAGAACCCCTATGGTGGTCCGTTCACTTGACGTGAAAAAGGACCCGTTCGGACCCAAAGAGGAGAATGAGGAAATGTTGGGACCTGAAGTTCCCTACTTGAGCGCCATTGGAGCACTAATGTACCTTGCGAATTGCACGAGGCCCGATATTGCATTCGCGGTCAATCTGTTGGCCGGGTACGGTGCTGCCCTAACCGAGAAGGCATTGGGTTGGCGTCAAGACCATTCTCCGGTACACTGCAAGGTACGCAGGACCTTGGGTTGTGGTTCCCGAAGAACCAAGATCCGACCATGGTGGGGTATGTGGATGCTGGCTACATGTCCGACCCACATAATGCCGGATCCCGGACTGGTTTCGTGTTTCTCTGTGGTGGTGCAGCCATTGCTTGGCGGTGCGTGAAGCGGACTCTGGTTGCCACGTCAACCAACCACTCGAGAGATCATTGCACTCTATGAGGCCACACGAGAGTGTGCACTGGCTGAGACGGATGGTTGGCCACATCCGGAAGTCATGTGGCTTGGACACCGTCGGTGCTCCCACTCGTTATCTATGAGGATAACGCTGCTTGTGTTGCACAAATGCATATGGGCTATGTGAAGAGCAATTACACGAAGCATATTGCTCCAAAGTTCTTCTACCCCCATGAGCTCCGGAAGAGCGGTGAAATTAATAACCTGCACACTAAGTCATGTGAAAATCTTGCAGATTTATTCACTAAGTCTCTGCCGACATCTAGCTTCTATAGATGCGTTCGGGGAATTGGCATGAGACGACTTAGAGAGTTGCAAGGATCGGGGGAGAATGAAATCATGATCCCGAAGATCATGTGGTGATCTGAAGATCACCAAAATAGTTAGCCCATACCCGTGATCCTGAAGATCATGGGAGTGATCTTGCGAGATCACTTACGTAGTTCCGAAGACTACCGGATTCCGATAACCAAGCTGTTGTACTCTTTTTCCCTTGGTGAGTTTTTCCCACTGGGTTTTCTCACGCAAGGTTTTTAACGAGGCAACAGGTGCAACACAGCTTGCGCATGCTATGTACTCTTTTCTCCTGCCATTTTTCCCACTGGGTTTTTGGAGGAGTTTTTAACGAGGCATAGGCATGACGCGATAATTCGCCCAAGGGGAGTGTTATGAAACCACGGTGATAAACCGGAAATCACCGTGCTTCTTTGTGGGCGAATTTATTGGAGCTTTGATTGAGGTAGTTGGCAGCTGGAGCCTCTCTTATCTGGTGCTGCCTCCTCCCTGCTATAAATAAGACGCCAGCGATGGCGACGGACACAGAGAGCTCTCGGTTGTAATCCTCTCTCCAAATGAAATAAACAAAGCTCCTGTTCTACTCCATATTCTGTGTTCATCTATTCATTTGTACGTGCATTAGTAGAGTAATCACCTAGCTGATTCGGTTGTTTTACACAGAAATCAACAAATACTTACATTTTGGGATGGAGGTAGTATTTTCAATAAGAAGTGAAGTGGGCCTAATTGCGACACTGAAAGGTCCGGGCTGTGCAAACTTTCAGAGAGAGTGATGAATATCAACCTTTGCTCCACTGAAAATGTGCAGTGCAAGCTTCATTCTGGCATTATATTAGCGCCCTTTCAACATCGGAACCGGAGCAAATACTCCTCTTCCCAGGGACCGGAGAAGGAATCTAGCTTGGAACGTCGTAAGTACAGTTGGGTTACGGATTACAGTATGAAAGCATGGTGCACAGTGCGCACATATACGATGAAGAGGGACCAGGGAGGGAATCGGGCATGTGCATGTGAAGGCGAACGAGACCCACATATTGGTGTAAACATGGACCATGCATGCGTGCACGCTGCATGCAGCTCCTACTGTTGTTGTTGATCATCGCAGAGAAAAGCAGGCTCAGGTGACTCGTCAAAAGGGACCTGCATATGGTTGTTAGGAACTCGCTGCTTTTGTTTGTCTTTTTGAAAATGCCCAGCTTCTTTTCCGCTAATAATAGTACGTGTGTTTGGTTTTAGTTGGCCTCTTTAGCTGCCTTCTGGAAGGAAATGTTTCCTGGAGCAGCTTCTCACATTCATTCATTATATTCCCCAACAGCAGAAAAATAATGTTTTAGTGGCCTTAATTACATTTTGACAAATTAGCAGAAATCCGGGCCCGACAGTAAGACCTCAATTACATTTTGACAAATCAGTTAGTGGTGCGGCTGCATCCTTGTCCTATTTGGGTGTGAGTGATGCCTGCATTTCCAGCTAGCTATATATGCAGGCGCCTCAAAGTCAGAGGACACGAGTCGGTACGCTTGTCCCTAGCCGCTTTCTCTTTCCGCCCATCTTTATGCTCACCGCCGATCATTATCCGCCAGAAAGACTCCAAGGATCAGCCCAAAAGATACGCAGCTTTTGTGTATGTGCAACTGCCTTTTCCTTCTCCTATACTACATCTACTACTTGCTCTTCTTGCATTGCCCAGTACTCCGATCGAGTCATCGCTGCACTGCACCTCATGTTAATCATTCTAACAAAAATCACGATTCCAGCCCCGGTGCTTTTCTCCTAGACTAGATAGTGGTCCAAAGGTTCAGGCACTACACTACTACGTGGGTAACCGTACCGGAGATCCATATTGCAGATTTTCAAGGATGTATATATGATATATCAACCACTATTCAATTTCATGACTCATAAGTCATGCAATCATACACCATTACTGTGCACTTGTACAATTGCGAGAGTACAATTGTCTATTAACAAGGTCCAAGTTTTAGAGCTCACACGTTTTAGTACTTTACACAATACACACGTGTCGACTGGCCATCTTTTCTAAATTCTCGACAAGCCTAAAATTTTAAGAGTTGTTTATTTCTCACAAACTTGATGCACTCAACTTATAATCCAATCTTTTTTTATTACACAATACAACTAATCATAACACACGCACACTCACCCCTGTGAACATAGGTACACAAACCCTACCCCTATGAGCATCCAGAGAGATTGAATCGGCAAATCCTTAAGATTGATGAAGTCACCGATGCTACCCTCGCTGTCAATGGGAACGTCGCTTACCACTGAATTCGCTCTCACGGGAAGTCAAACTCAGGACCTAAGATGCTATTGAGCCTCTTGTAACCACTAGGTTGACCCTTTAGCATAATCCAACTTTGTTATGTTTATAGATGAAAAGCTTAACCTGTATTTATGGAACTTCACAAAATTTTGTTATATTGATTAATTATATATTTTGCTATATACTCCATTTGTCTGAATTTTTGTATATCATACCATTTTCCTTTTTTTCGTTAGTGAGAGCATCAGTGCCTTTTCAAACGAAACAGGTAACAATTATTATTTTTAGCATCCATGGTATAACTTTGACCACCACTTTGCAATTCTAAGCTGTAACTTTGCTAAAGCTTGTTGGGCTTCCATAGGTATTTCATATCCTTCTACAATGCAACCTTTACAAGCCATCAAGAGAATTAAAATAACACTCAGAGTGCCTTTCTTCATGGAAGTAATTGTGTTAATGAGCTGGAGTATATGGAAGGAAAGGAATTCATGGCTTTTCCGAAATGAAGTGCAACACTGCCGAAATTACTTTAAGGAAGAATTTGCTTTGGTTATCCATAGAGCAAAATCAAGACATAAGGCAAACATGCAAACATGGATAGATTCTCTCTCATGAAGCTGATTCCTTTTTCTTTTCTTCTTTTTATGTAAATCTATTTTGTAAACTCTCTTTTATTATTTAATATATAATCAGTAGGGTCTTGCCCCTCCTGTTTCATAAAAAAAATATGACCACCACTTTTGTTTCAGCATAACATACCACTGATTTTACCATAACAAAACTTCTCAGCAAAGTTTACCACTGCCTTTTCAGTTTTCACACTACCAAATCTTGAAGTATAAACAGAAACGAAATACTAATCTCGTGCCTCCAAGGATGGAGTATTTTTTCCGTGATTGTCCGAGAAAATGTGAAATGTAAAATTCACTGGAGCGACTAATCAAAGCATCGTTAATCTGGTGAATAAGTACTATTGAACCACGCGGAGCTATAGAGTTTATAATGTACCCACCATGGCGTCCAAAGGGTCCCAAAAAGTTGAAACGAGTAAATTACGCACGAGGCCACACCTGGGCCATATCGTACCTGGTCCAGATGGCCCTGTAGCACATGCCAGGGAACTATTCCTGTAAATTGAGCTCATGATTAATCACCATTCGAATTAGGTCTTATTACTTGCTACCTCAAACGACGATGAGGTATTAACAGGATCAAATTGCATCAACAGATCAACCACGCATGCAGTTCACCCAACAAATGGGACCAAAAGCTGAAACGGACAAACCAAGAAACGACGAGAGGGGCCTCAAGATAAAGCCAAACATACCGTACAAATATATGCTGACTTAGTCTGGTACTATATGATTCACACTTTATTTAATCATGACCAATCTCTCACTGTACATAGCTTTAATAATTGACACCATCTGTACTTTACATTTCTGGTAAAAATATATAATGCGTGGCTCACTATGACTTTTAATTACCCACGAACGAATGAACCCGTGTTCAAAGCAAAACAATACTTTGGAGAGAGAAGAGAAGAGAATAATGAAGACTCTGGTAGAAGTGTGCATCATCTCGATCGTAGTGGACCGCGTGTGTACGTGTTGGTGGATCGGTCAGGCTTCTTGGCCAGGAGTCTGTGTGTGTGCTGTAGTAACATAACATTGAACAAGTTCTTGGTTGCTTGATTAATTAGCACCAGTTGCTCAGCCCATGGACGACGTCGATCTGTAGCGCAGCCACGTCATCCTTGGCGCCGCCGCCGCCGTAGACGCATTGTCCCTGCAGCGCGCCTTGCTGGCTCGCGGCGGCCTGGAACGCGCCGTCGAAGTACTCCGACCACCTGAGCTCGTCCAGGGCGCCGGCGTAGCTGTCCATGGTGTTCGGCCCGAGCTCCAGCCACGGCAGGCCGGCGATGTTGTTGCTGTTGCCGTGCTCGCCGTCCGCCATGGAGGTCGTCAGCGTGCTGGAGCTCGACGCCGACGGGATGACCGGAGCCGGCGGGATGTCGAAGTTGCAGCCCGGCTGCGGCAGGTAGCCCGAGAGAGCGTTGCCGCTCGTGGTCCAGTCCAGCAATGGCTCCGAAAGCAGCGGCGGCGTCGTCGTCGTCGTCGGGACGAGCTCGGCGTCGCAGAACACGGCGGCGGTTGTGGCTGCCTGCTGCTGCTCGCCGGCGAGCGGCTTGTGGGTGGCCGGGTCGATGCCGCGCTCCCGAAGCTTCTTCTTGATGTACGAGTTCCAGAAGTTCTTGACCTCGTTGTCCGTCCGGCCGGGCAGCTGCGCAGCAATCTGGGACCACCTGATGACCATGTGTGCAAGATTGTTAGCTACTATAGTAGTAGATTGGATATTCCCCATTCCTTATTTCCTTGGTGCTGCAAAGCCTGAACTGAACTGAGATCGAGTACTTTTGGTAGATAAGGCAGCTTAATTATTACTTGTTTCCCAGCATGGAGTGGAGTTGTATGATGAGGTCCTCTTCCTCCTGTGAGAATGTTCCCCTCTTGAGGTCTGGCCTCAGGTAGTTTATCCATCTCAACCTGCAGCTCTTGCCACACCTCTCCAGCCCTGAACAAATTTTAGACCAAGATTAATTATCTGGTGATACTGCTAAACTCTAATGCTACTACTTTCTTGTGTAACATATGGCACAACTGTTCTCAATTGTGTGCAGGCTCTTCGTCATGAGTTCAATGCACTATCAAAAAATTGATCATGACATGGTGCATGTAGCAACAACAGACGACAATACCTGCGAGCTTAGGGACGGAGCTCCAGCAGCCGTGGCCGTACTTGGCAATGTGGTTCATGAGCTTCTCGTCCTCCTCCGGCGACCATAGCCCCCTCCTCAGCTTCTTCTTGTGGCAGCACGACTGCTTCGCCATGCCGGGCTCTAGCTACCTAAAACCCGGCCAAGACGCCGACCGATCGAGACGAGGATGGATGTATGGAACCCAAGATATGATGGTGGCAGGCCGGGGAGTGGAAGGAGAGGGAGAGGAGGTATAAAAGAGAGAAGAGGGAAGAGGGAGGTCGCTCTCAGGTAGGTGCCAGTACAGTGTGGCGTCCTCCCGTTTTTCCCTGCCTTTTACCAGTGGCGCCACACCATGCGCCGCACGCTTGCACAGCTTGCGTTTCCCTCCGCTTTGCAAGGGTGTAGCCCCGGGCCGGATATAAAGTTGGAACGAATCGTCACTCATAAGGCATGCAATCTTCCTCAGTGCACGGTATGGTACTCATGGGCAGGGGGCTCTCTCCTAACTGTCCGCCCAGCTGGGTTGGGGCAGTTGACCTCACTCTTCCTTTTCTTTGTTTCTTTCAGCTCAAGCATGATTGATTTCCTCACTGACCACATGCTTTTACTTGTGGGGTGGTTTTGTTCTCTGCCATCACTCTCCAAAGCTCATCAATGCACAACATATATGGTGCATGTGGTGACTGGATTTCACCAATCTTGATGCATGGCACATGGTATAGACAGTTATTTCACCAATCTTTGATTCGCATGCGAAATTTTTTGTTTTACCTTCGAAAACTATACATGGTGTTATTTGGTTTCCCACATCGTCACCCTCTCCAAACCTTTGACAGCCATATGAAAACATGACGTTGATTGGTTCCCTGCCGAAAACTGCTGCCGCCACATCTATGCGGTTCATTTTCATGTGGTGTGGCGGTGTCGGTAATTTTGGCACCACAGAGCAGTGAACACTCGTGGCGAGGCGACCGAAGGTAAGGAACTAAACACACCCTTGTTCCTTAGTATGTGCCGTATATATTAATATATTCCCTCGCAAAAAGTATATATGAATATACCGGTCAAACTTTAAAAGAAGTAAAATACAACCACAGTCCTTCAACTTATCGATCTAACCATTGAAGCTCATGGAGAGGGGGTCCTTTCCATTCGAGAATGACTTTTGTAGGCATAGTGGCATGTGCCCACCCCAGCTTTTTTATTAATTATGGTTATATATAAATATGAATCTGTAACTGTACTATTAAACATGTCATATTAGTTGTAGACATATTGGCAAATCATAAATTGAAGTTCAGAAACATCAAATTTTGACAAATTCGTCAAATTTAACAAAATTTCATGAATTTGTCAGAATTTGGTGTTTTTGTACTTCAATTTATGATTTGAATATATATGTACAACTAGTCTGACATGTTTAATATTACAATAAGAGATTCAATATTTATATTATCCATAATTAATAGAAAAGTTAGGGTGGGCACATGCCCCTATGTTCACTAAAGTATTTCTGTTTCCATTCACAGCACATTTTACCACCAATTGTGAGGTCAGCTCAAAACGAGTTGTAGTTCACAAAATCTCTAATTAACAACTTTTTTGTGGCTAAGTTCATTAGAGTATAAAATATGGGTAGTCAATGTGGATGCCACTTTTGCATGTCACATCAGCACCAAAGATCCTTTTCAACTCTCTTATGAACTTGCTGTGGCATAGATTAATTAAGAAGCCAGAAATGCAGTTTCAAGGTTCGTAGATATGGATGACATGTCCTTTTAAAAATATTGACCAATCATGTGCATAAAAGTTCTAAGGTCCAACAAAATCTTATAATAACACGGCCTCTCATTTTAATCATAAGAGAAAAGTCTTGAAAATCAGAGGAAAAGAAGTAATATCAAATTGCTGTATTTCTACTAATATATACCGGTACGCACTTAAAAAGTTTTCTCAATGACCAACGCAGGTCAGTAACATATATTCTTACCTTGATACGCCTTTTTTTAACATTATCGCAGGAGACACATTTTACTGTTATTACTTATGACAGAAGATGATTTTCAAACAAAGTTAACGGCCATCCGGAAAGGTATGTGTGTTATATTATGCGTGCAGTCCCTGAGTATTGTCTCTCTAGGTGCTTGTTGCATATTCCTGCACGTAATTCCCCACTCCAAAATGTATGCGTCTTCGTAGTAAGCAAACTATTAATGATGCATGGATTTTAGCTTCTTTTCGTTGAAAATTCTGAGGGACTAACCGGGGTGCCGCAAGAATCTCATGAATGGGCAGGACACGGCAAAAGGCGGTGGACCTTTCCATGGATGGAACAGGGCTGGGTACGGTGACTACGTGCTACGCACTGTGTGTGCATGTATTGGTAGATATTATATCACTGTCTGCGCGTCACTGTTTACTCGCACTACAGTGTGTAGTGCAATGAAAAGCAAATAGTGTCTTTTTTTTCTAGCTAGGTATGCATATATAGCTACTAATAAATATTGATGTGTATCTGTGCGTAATCGTCCATCCTCATCAGTTGTTTTTACTCCAGACTTTTGTTTTTTTTTTAATCCATGGAATTGGGCGTATGCGCTAGCCATCGAGAACTCATGTAGCTATATTTAATAATTAATATGCACACATAATAATCTCCAGTTCTCCACTAGACCGGTGGTGACAGCTGCGCGTTACCTGCAAGCAAATGCAAACCAACGTCCCACCAATCTTTTCAACAAGGTACGATAATACTGCTAATACAAGTACACTGCAGTTACTTGCCATTCCTTTGGAAATTTTGCTCTAACGGTTAATTTCCTCGCCTTCTTTTACTTCAATTTTTTTCCTACTTAATTGGATATGCATAGATACATGGCATATTTTCATTCCTGAAAGACAGGAGGTTATTGTGGCCATTGATTTTGAACTAGAATGTTTTGAGATACGTGCGTTACATCAACCTCTCTCCTTCCATGATTATGCTACTAGCTTTGATATGTGAATCAATGACCAGGATAAGCCTTGTGTGCGCAAGGGGATGTGGAATTTTAACATTCATTTTCATTCCCATGTTGTTGTCGTTATAGTAACTGGTGCAAGATATGTGTATGTTTCTTTGTGTTTTTATGTAATAGCGCCCTACAATTCATTAGATGCCTTTCATTTAACGTTGTCATAACAATAAAACAAAACCAACCAAGGATAAACTAGATGCCTTCGAAACCATGAAAATACGTATTCCCTTCTTTGGGCAATCTAAGTGATTTAAATGACGGATTTATTCAATGACAGTCGAGTACACATATATACGCATGCACAACAATAAAGATTGACATCGAATGCGACTCCAAAATCTTTTTTTATTGTGATGGCACATTAGTAGACAGTTATGATGTACTCCTGTTGTAAACATGAACCTGTATGTGAAGAACTCCGTTCCAACGAAAAGCATTTAAATTGCTGCTTAGATTAGATGTACGTCATGCTACCATCTAATTAATCGCTACAATAATGTTTTATATACTATATATGATTATCCACAGCCCGCAGAAATTTGAAACACCTATATATATTTAGATATGGGGAAACTTTCACTCAAACGGTTTCATATGGCGGAGGGTCCACAGTTCTTTCTTACAGATAAATCTACCGTAACGCATACAAGATTGCACTCAAGTTCGTTCTAGTATAGTATGTCGATAATAATGTACACTTGATTATTGTGGAATAATAATGTTGGAGGGTCCCTTAATAAACGATCCAAATAGCTAGGGCTGACAGCAAGCAAACGGCGGTGTTCCTGTGCAATGCATGCATGTTAGGTGCTGCATCTTAATTTGTGCACGCATTATTGATCAGGTTTCAAAGCACAACTACTACATCGTGCATCGTCATGCGTATATGGGGCCGGCCGGGAGACCAATACTTTTTACACGACAATACGGCTCGTACGTGTTCTTGCACTGTGACCTACGCGTATTCGCACGCACTTAAACTCGTACTTGGACGTAGCCGGTCTAATAATATTTATGAGCGCGCCGAATCGTACTCGTCTTTTTTTTCTCCTCTCTTTCTCTCTCTTTCTCTAGTAGGAGTAGGAGCAGGAGTAGCTGGGTCACGTGTCCGAAAGGGGGCCGGACAAAAAGGGTCGCTTGGACCCAACGACCGGGCCGGCGCCATGCATCCCTTCACATGATTAACGGGAGGAGACGACACGGCCAGCGTACGACGCCTTGCATGTGTCGATCCGCGACCGGCCAGCCCAAGCTGCCTGGCTGCACGCATGCCGTTCGTTTTTGCATGCGTCCATGTGACTCGGTGGAGCGTGATTGTATTCTAGTATCTCATCTCAACGACACACATTTATGGATCCTATCAATATATGGTCATGTGTTTTTCCCATGGAAGGGCCTTATTATTATTAGTTCTCTCACCTTGACACCATGCGTCCTGTACATTTTGTATCCCCCTCAAAAAAAAAGCTCCTTACATGTGGGGTCACTATAAAAAAAAATTAACCGTAACCACGACAGCAAAATAACAATAGACACAGCCAAAAAATAAACCCACGGTCCATCTTCACATCCGCAGCCCACCAGCCCAATAGCACATTACATCTATAAAAGCTGGAACCCTAAGCCCTCTCCTCACAATCCTCCTCCTCGGCCGTCTCCACTCTCCCCTCACTCGCCCTTCTCTTCCCGGCCTCCCCTCTCCTCCCCGCCTCCACTCGCCCTTCACTCGTCGGCCTGCCCTCTCCTCCCCCTCCACCGGCCCCTCACCTCCTAAGGCGAGGAGCGGTGACGGGCGAGGAGCGGCGGCGGCCATCGAGGCGGAGGGTGGATCCGGGCGGTGGGCGGCCGCGCGAGCGGCTGATCCGACGGGCAGATCCGGGGTAGGCGAGCGGCGGCGCGTCCGGGGTGGCGAGCAGCCGAGGCGGCGCGCGGATCTAGGGGGCGAGCGACGGCGCGTCCGAGGCCGGTAGCAGCCGAGGCGGCGCGCGGATCCGAGGTGGCAAGCGACAGCGCGTCCGGGACGGCTCGCGGATCCGGGGTTGCAAGCGGCAGCGCGTCCGAGGCGGCGCGTGGATCCGAGGTGGGCGAGCGGGCCGGCTCGGCCCATTCGAGCTTTTTTTGTTTTCTAATTTCGGTTATAGCAACGGTTGACGTTGAACCCTGATATACCCGTGGCTACGGTAAAATACTACTAGCTACGAAAACTTAGACGCGGTTGGTCTCACCCGCGGCTATAGTGAATTTTGGACCGTGGCTATAGCAGTTCTTTGTTATAGTGGGTAATGTTTCCTTGTCCGTAAATAGTTGGAGGAAATAAGATATTTTGTGCTCTGGTATTATGAAACAGCTAAAAAATGGACCACAAAATAAGCAAACACTAAATGTTTCAAATTTACTATCATTGTCATTAAAAGTTAAGTCAAAATAACTATATATTTTTAAAAAAATTACACATCATTTCTTGCCCAGAAAAAAATAGACTAAGTACCGCTACATGCTTCTAAAATCATTTGCCATCATCGTTATATTTGAGAAATGGCCGAACATTCCCAGATATAATTAAGTTTAAGTAAGTGAAACAAATATAAACTCTCATAATCTATTCATATTAAGATGAAGAAAATACTTTTGTTTGTAATGGATTGAGATTTTAATGGAACTATTTTTCATGATTGGGTTCACATAAGGTCTACTTCAAATTAAAGACAGATCGTTTGAATTATCTTTTTTAAAAAATGAAAGTTAGGCAGGCAAATAAGCCGTGGTCGGCTGGTTCATTTCTATTTGCGATCAAAATATCTTTCTTCCTCTCAATCGTCGCCCTAATTAATCAGCCGGCTGGCCGGGGCAAGATAAGCAATGCATGTCGCATGGAGCTGCCCGGCCGGTCGGCGTCCATGGTACAGTACAACCCACCCAATGGCCAAGTCGAGGCCCGGCGCTCTGCTGATCCATGTTGTGTCGACGGGCGGGCAAGCAAATTAATCAGTTGGGCTGAGCTAGACATATATAGCTAGCATGTCCCTCTTGATCGATCGACCTCTAGATCTGTAACTAGAAAGGGTAGGCATGCCAAAGCAATCTGTAACTGGTTGCTTTCGTTAACCAGCTCATACGCATCCATGGACGATGCAGCAGCCGGTTCCTTCTCCTTGTCGCCGATCGATGCCTCCACTGGGCCGGCGATAGGGCGATCGGCCCACATCGATGGACCGCGCCATAGACGCACGCCGGCCGGCGTTTTATTAAACCCAATCATTGAGGCATCATCCATGCATATGCATGTGGACGATCCATCGAGCTGTGATGTGAGCAACTTGCGTACTTGGCGTCCACGACGTACGTACATACGTACGCTGTATGTGTACGCGCGCGACGCATGAGCTGTTCCGGTGGACCGACCCGGCAACCGGTCGTCTCCATCGATGTGCTGGCTTGGTGGTACTTGCATTGCTACTAGTAGTAGGCAGCTAGCTATACGTCGCTGCTGAGGACTGTTGCAGTGCATATGAGCAGGACGATGGCTAGCTTCTTGCAGCAAGTCACTCTACTACTCTACCGGTCCCTAATGAAGTAACGCGCGCGTCCTACATACACACTGGGTGGGTCACTGGCCTAGCTAGCCGATGCAACAAATAGGGCACATATATAGGCAAAGATAGATGCATGAACAACTACTACGCGAGCAAGCAAACTTTCAATAGTGTGTAATAAGTTCGTTACGTACACCACCACACATGACCACGTGGGAGAATATACTTGCCAACCTTTAATAATACATCTTTCCTCCTTTTCAATTGACTTGTTAATTTAGAAACTTTCAATCAACATGATTCGTACTATAATTTGTATTATTATAATACATTTTTCCTCCTTTTCAATTGACTGTTAATTAAGAAACTTTCAATCAACGTCATTTGTACTATAAATTGTATTATTGTTTATTTTTTAAGATTATGTAGTACGTATATAGATAGAGGGAAAAATATGTTAATATACAGGATATAGAAAAAAATATTGCTTTGACCGTCCAATTTCAGTCTAATGATGTTGAACATTCAATCGATTGAAAATCAGAAAACACCTTAATTATAATGTCGCAAAAGAAAACTGTCAGGTCAAAATAATACCGCGACCCCGGCTCCTTTTCACCTCAGTTGGTACTTGACTATCCGCCCTCCTGTTACTTTATAATTTTACTCTAAAAGGAATATTCCAGCCACGTCAGCAAGATTCTTTACATGAGCTTCTTCCGCACTCTTGTTAGTTTGTTACTCTATTCTTTACTCTCTATATCCAACAACCAAATATTTTATTCATCGAACTCCAACTACCATCTTCGATTAAAAATTTATTTGTTATTGTTACATCTATACGGACTAAAGTGGTGATGAAATAAAAGTTTAAGGAAATAAAATATGGAGAAATAAAGTTGCACAGACTAAAAATAATTATTAAAAACTTAAAGGTGGGAAAACAAAAAAAACCAACCCTTATCTCTCCCCCAGTCCCGCTCGATCTCTCCCGAGGGCAGCGGCGGTGAAGCATGGCCTCGCAGCGGCACGGTCAACGAGAGGGCGGCGGCGACAGTGGAAAGGCCTCGTGGTGGCCTTGCTTCTTCCATCCTTGCGCACGGCAGGGCCCCAAGGTGGTGGTGGCGCGGAGGAGCAGGGGCATGAACAGGCCTCGCGGTGTGGCCAGCTCCCGATGGCAGTGACTTTTGACATCAGAGCCCTTCCTCCCTTCTCTGCAGCGGTCGACCCCCGACAGTGGTGCCCTTCCTTCCCTCTCTACCTGTCCTTCCTCCTTCCGTTCGTGCCCGCGAGGGGAGGTGCGTTGCTTCCCACGGCCCACCGTAGAATTCGGTTTACGCTCTGGTAGTGTATGCTTCAGCTCGCTTGCGAACCATGCAGAATTTTGAAACAGCCCAACGTTTAAAAGCATTATGATATCTCACGACGTTACAATTAAGGAAAAGGTTATTAATGCGTGTGGTTAATAGCATAGCAATAGCACCCTGGCACTGGACCGCGGACCAGCGCGATCTATCTGAACCGATTCAAGGACCACCATCTTCCTCATTTGACAGAATGTAACTTGATTATTGCTTATTGGCAAATGGTACATGGCAAGTTTATGCTGAAACTTGAAGGCCCGGGTGCAGAATATTGCTGGGGATTTTCATTAACAAAACCGACGTCCATCCATCTAAAGGGATTACGCCAATAATACTAATGAATATGACGGCCGTGTTTCCTTTCCTAGAAAAAGAAAGGAAACCGCAGCAATCGACCAAGAAAAATGCATGAGCAAGCATATGATCCTCTTAATTTGAGTATGTGCATTCATCACGTCGTGCCAAGCACAAATCTCGTGCCTATATATTCATGCAAATTTTATAGGCTTTAGCTTGGTCCGAGGCCTACGTTGTAGGGCTCAAGTGACATTTTGTCTCTTTCACTCGCTTGCAAGCACACGCGCTGATAATACGACGCCTATATATGAGCTACAAATCATACATGCATGGTTCTATGTAGGTAAGAAAAGAAAACACATGTCATGTGTATATGTGGGGCTGAGTTTGTAAAAATGTTTGTAAGAATTTAATTTTTCTTCATACCATGTCGGCGGGGCCGGCCGGGGTCTTTCGAATGCAATAAAATAAAGTGGGGGAGCAATCCTCCCGCTCGAAAAAAAAAATATGGGCAAGTGCATTTTTTTCATTATAGGGACCAGAAAAGTAGCCTTTCCTCGTGACCACGCCAGGAAACATCCTGGCTCTACCGATCATTCCATCGCCACTGAAACCAATACTGGATTGATTTGCCCACGTACACCTCTGGCATTTCCAGCTTATTCTAGACATTTTGGTTGGGGGTTGTTTCTGTCCCAAAAAAAAATAGAAAGTCGGAATTTCAACTTTGAGCATCCAAAATTCAAATGACAGAGATCACCTAGTGCCACACGATTTGAGCTCACTGGTTAGTCAAAGAATCAAAAGATGCATTAATCTTAAGCAAAAGGCCGAGAGATTTGGCTTGGACAAATCTAAAGCCTGGTATTGGTAACAATGTAATGGGCCAGATCAGAAGGCCTATTAACGGTCTAAAACGAATGGGTCAGAGCCCATGCAAACGGATGGGCCTATTCGTCTACAGATGGACCAAGTAGCGTGTGTGGCACTAACTACTTGGGCCCAACTGCAGCTAATGACGTTTGAACAGAAACTCTTCTCTCTTCTGAAAAACAGAAACTATTCTCGTGAGGATGGAGATCAAGACTGAGTGTGGGCATTGGCGAAATGCCTAAGAATTTGTACGCCCTGACATAGTACAAATATTAGGCACACGTACAACTTGTCCGCCGTCAATTAGCTCCGTGCTTCGCATAGGCCCATCAGAAAAGGTTCTTTGTTTCAGCTTCGGATCATGAAGTATCGTATCACAATCTAGAAACCAAAAAAAAAAAAACGTGGAAAACAGATGTAATGTCGTAGTATGAGTAAACTCTGAGCCACAATGTTCCGCAAAAAAATCTTAGTCGCAACTAGGCCAGTAGCCAAAGACGCGTTCAATTCAGTTGGCCTGCCATCCCCTACCGATCGTCCCTACTAGTACCAACCAACTCTACGGAACGGAGGAGGGGTCATTTGAGGCACGAACATTCTGCATTGAAAACGGTTGCTGTTTTGGCACAGTGTGATGTGTCTGACTTGGGCTCAAGTCAGAGCCGGGCTTAAATGCGGGGAGGCATACGTGTCCGGCCTGGACCGAAATGGTTGGAGCGAGCCCATTCAATGCGCCATGTGCTTTGCTGATTATATTTCCTTTCTTGATTGACGCCAGATGTGCTTTGCTCTCTAGACTGAAAAGTTGAGGTCAAGATTTGCGCATCGGTATAATTTCTTGGACTAGCTCATACTAGTAGTACAGTAAACCATGGTGTTCACGCTAGCCAGCAGTAGTACAAACCGAAAAAGTGCTAAGTAATCATGCTTTTCATGCTGGTAGAGAACACACGATGAAGCAGGATCTAGTACTCCAGAGAGAAAGGAAGCTGCGTGGCAGTCAGTGGCCTTGCTCTGACAGGTCAAAGTTTCTCGGATGTCTTTCGCGGCATCCCAATGCCGTGCAACGAGGAAAGGGAAAAGGCAAAGAAGGTTTTTTTTTTTTTTTTGAGAATCACGGTACTTCATTACCGGACAGTTCCTGGCATATCGCCGGAGACCAAGTTCATTACAAAGCTAGGTGCCTGGCACCAAAACACTCGACCCTCCTCAGGAAGAGCTCGAGCTCCATGGGCAGCCATACAATCGGCCACCTTGTTACAGAGGCGCGGACATACCGCTACCTTACAGACATCGAAATTTCGTTCCATGAACTCTTTGATTGACCTGATGATTCCACCTTCTGGGCTTCGGTCGAAGTCGTTGGTCGTCAGGGCTGTTCCCAGCACTGCCGCATCCGTTTCTAGCAGGACTCTGCTCATGCCGATCTCCACAGCTCGTTCAAGCCCTCGCAGCGCGGCCAAAGCTTCGGCATGCAGGGCACTCGACGCTCTTGTTATCTTCCCTGCCCCAATATCCAGCACCTCTCCACGGCCGTCCCGGGCCACAACGCCCCATCCCCCATTCATAGTGGTAGCGTGAAAGGAAGCATCCACATTCAGCTTGTACAGGTCATCAGTCGGAGGCCGCCATTGCGGTCTTTCCGCCCCTCCGTCCCCCTTCACTTGTTTTCCCAGCTTTTCGAACTCCTTCAGGTGGTACATCACAGAACTGCACATCTCCGCACAGCTCATCCTCCTCTCACCCGCGTTGGTCTTATTTCTTACTGACCACCATCTCCATAGCATCACCACTGCCTTGGTTTGGACCTCCGGCTTAAGCTTCCAGATTTCTTGCACTGTGGCCATTCCCGAGTAGCATTGCATCAATCTCACCCGAACTTCTTCCATGTCAAGGGCCCTCCACACTTCCTTGACATACTTGCATTTAAAGAAAAGATGACCGCAGTCCTCGTCCAACCTCCGGCACAGCGGACATATAGTATCGGATTTAACATTTCTTCTCCTCAAGTTCCTTCTCACCGGCAAGCTGTTGTGAACAAAACGCCACAAGAACATTTTCACCTTGTTAGTGCATTGCATCTGCCATATCTTGTGCCACTGAAACTCTTCAGCACTTGAGCATGACGCGCCTGATGAGGAAGCATCAAGCCCTCTCTCTCTGTCCCTCATCTGCACCGCCAGCTTGTAGGCTGATTTCACCGAGAACTTGCCCTTCTTGTCAAAGTGCCACGCCGGCCAGTCTTCCATGCCCTCCCCAATTGGGATTGCCAGGATTGCATCTGCATCTTGAGGCCAAAAGATGTCCCTAACTAGTTGTTCATCCCAGCCTCCCGACGCCGGATTCATCAGCTCATGAACTTTAGTTAACAGGGAGGCGCCTCTTGGTGTCGCAGGCCTTCTCGTGCTCCCTTTAGGCAGCCACGGGTCAGACCATATATTGATATTATTGCCATTGCCCACTCGCCAAATTAGCCCTTCCTTCATCAATTTCACCCCTTGCAGAATACTCCTCCACGAGTATGATATACCATCCACGGCCCTGCAATTCAGGATACTACCATTTGGGAAATATTTCGCCTTTAAGACTTGCCCACAGAGTGTGTCTGGGTGCAGCAGCAGCCTCCAAGCCTGTCGTGTCAGCATGGCAATATTGAAGAGGTGCAGATCTCGGAAACCTAGTCCGCCATTCTTCTTTGATCTAGACAACTTTTCCCAACTAAGCCAATGGATTTTGTTTACCTTGTCTTGTTGGCTCCACCAATATCTACCGATCAATGTGCTGAGCTCATCACACAAGCCTTTCGTGATGTCGAAGCATGACATGGCATATGTCGGGATCGCCTGCGCCACAGCCTTAATCAAGATTTCTTTGCCTGCCTTAGATAGTAATTTTTCCTGCCAGCCTTGCACTCTCGACCACACTTTCTGTTTAATATATGAGAAAGTTTTCTTCCTCGATTTTCCTATTGACACAGGAAGCCCCAAGTATCTCTCCCCCATGTCTCCTGTGTAATTGCCAGAGTTACTTTCATGCGTTCTCTCGTGCGCCGACGTGTGTTTGGGCTGAACACGATTGAGGACTTGTCTTTGTTTATCATTTGTCCCGACACCTTCTCATATACCTCCAGGATGCGTTTCAGCTCAGCCGCCTCATTGTTGTTTGCCCTCATCAAGATCAGGGAGTCATCAGCAAAGAATAGATGGTTCACACTAGGTGCTCCTCTACTCACCTTTATCCCCACGATCTTCCTTTCTTCCTCGGCATTTTGCAGCATTGATGACAAGCCCTCGGCACATAAAATGAACAGGTAGGGGGAGAGAGGATCCCCTTGTCTCAACCCCCGCTGTGGCTCTGATCGTGTTTGTATAATCCCCATTCACTTTGATGCGGTAATTTACTGATGAAACACACTTCATAACCAGCTCCACCCACTGCCTCGAGAAACCCAACTTTAACATGATTGTGTGCAAAAAACTCCACTCCACTCTGTCATAGGCCTTGCTCATGTCAAGCTTGATTGCTGCGACCCCCATCCGACCCCCCTCTTGTTCTTTAGATGATGTGTGAGTTCATACGCCAACAAGACATTGTCCGTAATCAGCCTGCCCGGGACAAAGGCACTGCGGGAGGGAGAAATGATCTCCGGGAGGACTAGTTTGAGACGATTAGCCAACACTTTTGAAATTAGTTTGTAAAGAACCGTGCACGGACTAATCGGCCGCAGGTCTTTGAGTCTTTCCGGCTTTTTCACCTTTGGGATTAGCACTATGATCGTATCGTTCCACCCTGTTGGCATCACACCCCCATTTAGGACCGCCAGCACCTCCTCCTTCACACGATCACCAATCAAGTGCCGAACCGCTTGTAAAACACCGCCGGAATCCCATCAGCCCCGGCGCTTTGAGATCCCCAATGCATTCCAGTGCCTTCCATACTTCATCCCCGAGAACCGTGCGCCCAAAGCCCTGTTCATTTCCGGTGTTACTTTCTCCTGCACACACCTGATTACCTCCTCCGTGTTGCCACCGGCCTGCGAAAGAAACAGTGCTGGTATTGATCCGCAATATAGCCCTTGAGCCTCCTTCCTTCAATAACACCACCGAGTATCGTCCCTCAATTTCCGGACAACGTTTGCTCGCTTCCTTTCGGATGCAAAAGCATGAAAAAATTTGGTGTTGCGGTCACCCTTCAGCAGCCATGAATTGTGAGCTCTTTGTTTCCAATACACATGCAGTTGGTCCTCCAACCTTTCCAATTTGTATTTTAACACATGCTCCCGATTAACATTTTCCTGAGAAATTCCATTCCTTCGACTCCTTTCCAACTCCCTCTTTGCATTTTTTACTCTTTTCTCCAGGGCACCTAGGACCTCCCTGTCCCATTCCCACAACTCCCGCAGGACATGCCCCTGCATCTCCATGAGACTCGCACCACCTGTAAGAAGGGCTTCCCCCAAGCCTCCTCCACCCGAGCCAAGCATTCTTCCTCCTCTAGCCATCTTGCCTCAAACTTTTTCAGCACCTCCCTCGGTCCCTCCCAACGCCTCGCCTCCCTTCCACCTACCTCCACGATGATCGGTCGGTGATCGGAGTGGCGCTGGTCCCCGTTGATCACACGCACCAACGGAAACCTGCACCGCCACGCCGTGTTCGCCACTCGCTCGGTCCAACCGCTCCTTCGTGAAGGTTATAGCATTGTGGTGGTTGTTCCGCCACGTAAACGTATCGCCCACGTAACCCAAGTCGTGGAGGTCACGGTCCTCCGGTGCCATGCGGAAGCCCTCCATGGCAGCCTCCGGTCTCGACGCCCCCTTCCTTCTCATGAGCGAACAAGATTTCGTTGAAATCCCCACTACATAGCCATGGGAGATTAAAGTTGTCCTTCAACCTGCGTAGCGTGTCCCAAGTTTTCTCCTTCTCGTCACCCTTCGATTCACCGTACACCCCGGTGTATCGCCATTCAAAGCCATCATCCTCCTTGACGATCATGTCAATGTGGTATTTCGACATGCTTTTCACCGTCAAGTCCACCTCCTTCCTCCAAAAGCCAGCCAAACCACCACTCGTCCCCACGCTGTCCCGTGCCACCAAATTCGTCAAACCCGGCCTCCACCGCAGCCGGTCTAACCACTCGGCCATCATGCTTTGTTTCCGCCAAAAACAACACATCCGGGGCCTCCTCCTTCCGGAGATCCAGAAGTCCACGAATTGCCGGGTCGTTCCCCAATCCCCGACAATTCCAAGCTACAATTCTCATTTGTTATTGCAGGACCGACTCGCAGTCCTGCGTTTACATGGTTTTGCCCGCCCACACCACCGTCCTGCGCCACCTCCTCGTGCCTTCCTCTTCTTCTGCACTCCTTCGTCCCGATCCTTCTCGGGTTCCGGGCTCCTCTTGTTCTCCCCACCTCCCCGAGCAGCACACACGATGCCGGCTGGGATATGGTGACGATTGGGAATCTTCTTGTACGTGCCTCCCGTCTTCGACGGTTGGGAGCCCGGGATCACCGCCTTTGGCGGAAGCTGCTTTACCCCTTCCCCGTGGTCACCGGCCTCGGAACCGGGGTCACCTCCAACCTCACTTCTTTATTCAGCTCCCGCCTCGCCTCCCGACTCCCACAGCCATCCACCTCCATATTCTCCTCGTCAACCGACGGCCGTCCCCCGTCTTGTATGGCACAGTACAAGCTTCGTCACCATCCCCGACGTGAACAGACCCCATGCACATTCGCCACTCCCTCCTCCTCCGGCTTCTTCCCTAGCCCGCCTTCCCTCTCCACCGCCCTGCTACTTCCTTGCTCCTCCTCCGTCTCCTTCTCAGCAAAAGAAAGAGTACGTGGCTTCACCGTTGTGCCCACCTCCCCATCCTTCCCCCGTGGTTCTTTAATCGGATCGGTGCCATCATCCCTCGGTTCCGGATCAAGGATTGCCGCAGACCTCATTGCCGTAAAAGGTGGTTTATATTTGTCTTTTGACATGCTCTGTTTTCCACTCTCCCGGCTCCTCCCCGGCTTGCTTCCACCGGAGCTATTCCCCTCGACCCCCTTCCGCGTTGTTCTCCAGGAGTTTTCCACCTTGCCGGTGTAGCACGAAGGAACTCTCCATATTGTTTCCCTCCATCCGTATCACAAAAATCACACTCCTTCTCCACATGACCCAGCCTGCCACAGCCATAGCAGAAGATTGGCAGGTGTTCATACTCGAACCGGCACCAGCCTTCCTTCCCCGCCATCCTCCCCCTCCGGCGTGATCCCTCTCATCGGAGGCTTACGCACATCCAGCCGAACTTTCACTCGCAGGTAGCTCCCCACTCCCGAGCCATCCGCGTCCACATCCACCATCGGCGCCCTCCCGACCATATTCCCAAACACCATACCATTCCCATGGTCCATCATCCCCAAAGGGAGATCGAAAATGCGGATCCAGATCGGTGTGTACAGGAACTCCAAATCCTTTAACCGCTTGCTAGCATCAAAGTCCACCACTATGAGGAGGTCGCCATCACAATCCCGGGGACCCTCGAAATGGCCCTCTTCTTCCCACCCGGCTGTAGGAACGTGAAGAGGAACAGGTTCCGCCCCAGCTCCTTGATGCGGATCCCATTGCTCGGGCACCGAGATCTTCCCCACCGTGCGGTGCAATCCCTCGGTCGACCCCAACTTGCTGGCAAAAATTTTCCCCACAGCCTGCGGGAGCTGTTCCCCATTTCCCCCAACCTTCCTCCTCACCCCCTTCACCTTGCTTCTTTCCTCCTCCGACAACCGCAGACCCCGTAGCAACCCCTCCAGCCTCCTCCCCCCACGACCTCCGCCTCCGGGCCGGCGCGACATCTCGGGTCGCCCGCCCTTGCCCGGCAAAGCGCACCTCGAGGCCCGGGCACCGCTCGCTCGAAGCGGTGCAAATTCGGCTCACCCCACACGCACGCGAAGGCTGGACTCGGTGATTTTAGTAGAAACTGCAGCGAAAAATCCCACCCGACACTCCGGATCTAGATCCGGAGTTCGGGACTTCCTCCGCGTCGCTAGAGAGTCGCGAGACCCCCTGTTGACCGGAGACTTTCACGCCACCTAAGGCAAAGAAGGTTGGAGAAGGAGAGGAGGACAGGATCAACATTCAACAAAGCCATAAGACAACCGGCGCGCGGCATATGGTGATGATGATGAGCTCACGGGTCCGCCCATTCGTCGCGCCAAAATCAGCCAAGTAATACGACTCTAATCATGATGAACCCACCGATCTCGAGCACAGTGTGTGAGTCGCCGGAGCGCAGCGCCGACTACTTGGTTCGTCGACATGTGTAGGAACCGATCTTTCTCACGTGCCTCGGAGCTCCGGACACCCAAATGATCCGATCTCCTGGAGACCGGAAAGGGAATCCTCCGAGAGCTAGGATGAGAGCTGGCGCCGCCCATCCGGTGTCTCTCCTTCCTCGCCGGTCGCCACTCGCCACTCGCCACTGCACCTTCCGAGTGTTTATGCGTCCAACTAACCAAGTCTATGAAATTTCTCTACTTCTTTCATCCCTCCTCGGCACATTCCGACGCAAACCGAACTCAATTCAACCACTCCCGTCCTCCGTCAGCATTCCCGTTCTTGGCTACATGAAGTCACCTAGCTACGAGATGATATATATTTACAAAGAAAAAAAAAGAAAAACTTCTTTGGACTTTGGTGCGGACCGGGAGATCGGAGATGGCAATGTCCAACCACTCTGCGGTTTGTCCACACCCACTTGCAACGACAAAATTTTAATACTAGTCATCCATATTGCTTGCTAGGCCGTGGAGGAGGACAACGGGGTTAACTCGGGAGGATAGGACGACTAAACAATCGGTACCCAACAAACTAGGCCACTAATCGTTCATTACTTTAATCGGGACGACCGATCGAGGGTTGCGTTCTAGAGGGCACTGCATCCTTTGTTGCTTAGAATAATCGAGGTTGAGGGTAGTCAAAGAGGGTGATGGATTTGTTGTTGAACATCGTGGAGCTGGTCTTCTTGTGGGCCAGCCTCTATGACTGTCTCGCACCTAGGTCGAGATGAGGTTGCTTGCTAATGCTAGTATCGCTACGTGTACACGTACGCATATGCCGAGCATACACGTTGTAACGAGGTGCATGGCAACATGCGTTATGATGGATGACTTCAAAGGAAAACCTGGGGTAAGTTCCGTCATTTAATAATTTGTGTTCAAGAAATTGTTTAAAAACGAGGGAAAATGATCCACATGTCATAGATAATTGTTTCGCAGCCATCTTTCGTCTTAGGGTTCCGCCTGCACCCGTTGTGCCCCCTCCTCCGTCGGTAGAAAGGAGAGCGGAGCCCTCTCTTGTCTTGTTTAGATTTAGAGTTCTTGCTAATCTCAATTGCAATGGATGGATCTAGGTGTCACGAGGCTAAAGTGCAATCTCGTCCTCATATTCTCTTCACCATTATCGATCTCGATGTTATATCAGATCACGAAGTGAGTTCCAATAAAATAAAACAAAACAACTACCCCTTTCTTCATTTCCAACCATCCTCACCGATTCGTTGTCAGCTCGTCGGAAGCCATCTATTACTCTCCGGTGTCCAATCTGCCCACTCGGTCTATCGGAGGTTCGCCTCTGGATCTAGGTAAGGAACCCTTAAATATTTTCCTCCTCGACATCTCTCTTCATCAATGACCTATGCATGTCTTCCTCCTCGACTATCTCACCTTCGCCTTACTAGATCTAGTGCCACGGGACTCCATGAACTCGAGCTCATCTCAACGTTGGACATGTCTGCTCTACTACTCCACACCCTATGGTGACCACTCCATCGAGCCTTTGTTCCTCTTCATGTGCTGCCTCACGCAACATTGTCAATCATGCGCAACATTTTAGGATAACATCCAAGCCTCATCACTACACTGGAATTCGTAGATGGAAAACAAATCACAGCTCATCCAGGCGATCATCAACCCTCGTTGGCAACTCCAAGCACTGCAGCAAACTTAGGTTGCTTGCACACCCACAACAAAGCATGCTCGTCCTCACCGACGCTGCATTCCCGAGCAACACAACACCGAATGAGGTTCATCAAGCAGGACTAGGCATCTACATCAAGCAACGAAACAGAAAATACACCTTCCACTATCCGGGTTCAAGCAAAACCGTGGAGTGTCATCTCTCCTCTTCATGTTGAAGTTCAGGCCATACTTCTTGCTTCTCGCATTGTTGCAAAGTTCAGGCCACCCCGGGTGGCTTATGGCTCGACAGTACTAATTATGGTGAGCACACTGCAGAATGATGATTATCACTTAAACCCCGGAGATTGGCGCCTAACGCCAATGCTTTATGAATTCAAGCAACAATCAGCAATTTCCCTTCACTATCACAAAAAATCAGAGAAACCAGAATATGCTAGCTCACAACCTTACCGGACAGACAATTAGTGCACATGCCACTCGCTACTTGTAATTTTGTTTGTTCTGATCCAAGTCATGGATCAAATTGCCCAAACTTAGAGGCAAAACTCTATGTAACTGGAGAACATTCTCCCCTGTATTGATACTTTATGACCTTTTAATAAAGCTCCAATTATATAAAAAAATATTGATCATGTACACTCACAACGGCCCATGCCACCCACTCGCCATTTGCCTCGAATGCTAGGAACACATGCCCCCTAAGTACTATGGTCGGAGAGAGAGAGAGAGAGAGAGAGAGAGAGAGAGTAAATTGAAACTCACCAAAGCTAATTTGGAGCTAGCTGTTGTGGGACAGTGAGAGCTAAAAATATTCGAATCCCTCTAAAGGGCAAATGAACAGTAAAAACATTGACCATGGGTTAATTGATAATTTTTTCCATTGTGGTTTACATTGGCTAAGTTTCTATGTGCGATGTCCATTGGGTCTGGTCGATTGTTGCGCGATCGCACTTAGTTCACTAGATAAACTTTTCGGTTTGTTATTTTGAGTATTTTAGTCATTTAAAATCTTGCCATCCGGCTAAGTATATGCCTATACGGTCATCCATATGAATCGTCATACAAGTTTGGAATTGAGATTTGAAAAAATATATATTAGTTGTAATCTCTTTGTATTTCAAAGTGTTTGCATCATAATGTATATATTAATATAGTTCTTCTTTCGATTTTAAAAACGTAAGTCAGTGGTGTGGTCATGTGTAGTTTCTTCCTCAAATTCTGAGGGGGAAAACATCTGCACGCGGTGTAGCAATTTGGCAACCATATGCGCATATCAAGCCTTGCTTGCTGCCGGTGTTGCTCGCCTCGCCGCCTCTGGTCACACATCGGTTGCTGCCTTGCTCGCTTGCTGCAAGTAAGCGTGTTGAATCTTGAATATGGGTTCAGACCTCAGACCATGGAAAGTCCCGTGTTCAAATAGTGGTTTCACATGTACGTGTTACCAAGCGCATTGTGATCCGGCGGCAAAAGAAAATATTGCTGGGTAAGCCACAGTTTTGCAACTATTAAATCTAAAGAATAGCCACAGTTATGCAATTATTAAATCTTAGAGGCTGAAAGCTGCAAAGCATGAATCATATATTTTTTCACTTTGAGAGACGAATTTTTCCTTTGTGGGAGCTGTGAGACGAGTCATATTCTGGAGTTCCTTTGGATTCAAAAGTGGAGACACTGGTTTTAGCAGCTAGGGTAATTTTTGTAAGTTCTTTTTCTTATTCGAGCAAAATAATGTGCTGGCAGTTTATCAAAGCATAAATATTGTATTATTCTCCTGTTAGCCGTATATGCGAACACGGGGTGTGGACTACACATGGATGTGTTCATGGTGAACAGATTCCGTTTGATCCGAAATGCTCAGGCTTGACGCCCCATCATTGTCTTCACATGCATGTTGGGAATTTGTCTTTGGACTATTATTAGTTTAGTGCTTATTGTATTTGGTTTCTTTTCGTTTTCCACGTAGTAATCAGTAGTACACCGAAGTATTCATATGCTGGTACGATTTCCATATGGACGCTAATCAGGTTGGTTGCTTGAACGAGTTGGCTAGTGACTCAGTTGACTCTGGACGAAACGAGCTACATCGATGCTGATGACGACATCGAGTAGATCTTTTTCCTTCTTCACGACTACCATGACCATATGCACACATAGCTAGCAAGCTGGCTCAATTTGGCCTAGTTCAAATTTTAACGAGACGACGAGCGAAGATTTATATCTCCGTTCTGTCAAGGAATTACCTCTGACTTGGCCCTAATGTTAGAACAAATTATCCTTTAGTGAAGTGGTTCCTGTGCCAAAAACAAATGACATGAGCTCAAAAACTTATGTAAAAATCTTGTTTTCAAATTGGCAGGAAGTAAAACTAAATGACAAAAAGAGTGTTGCCCTTTAAGAGCGTCTCTAATGGTAGAGCTAGCTAAGAGGTAGCAGCTAACCCTTATAAAGAATTGAAGAGGTGTGGAGTTCATGTTTAAGTCTCACATATTTCTTAGAGCGTCCCCAATGGTTGCTTCTTAGCTGACTCTTAGAATTATTTATTAGGCCAGTCTCAATGGGAGTGTCGTGGTAGTGTCATGAGCATTAAATTTGCTGATATGGCATGAGAGAGAAGAGGGGGAGTGTCATGAGATGAGAGATGAGTGTCATCACCATGATCTTTCACCGACACATTTCTTAAAAAATTCTTTTTGGTGATCGTGTCATGACACTCTCCATCGAGACTCGGCCTTAGAGAAAAAGAAAGAGAGAAGATTGCTAGCTCTTGTTTAAGAGGCAGCCTCTAACATTTATTGAGGCACTCGACATGTAGGTATAATTGTTATTTTAGAGTTGATATGAACTCTTAGATGACTCTTAGATAATTCTTAGATGACGTGGAGAGTTAGGCCAGTCTCAATGGGAGTGTCATGGTAATATCATAAGCATTAAATTTGCTGACATGGCATGAGAGAGAAGAGAGTGAGTGTCATAAGATGAGAGATGAGTGTCATCACCATGACTCTTATCCGGCACGGTTCTTAAGAATTTCTTCTTAGTAATCGTGTGATGACACTCTCCACTGGGACCGGCCTTAGTGCCGTCTCTATCTTTGGGGACGCTCGAGGCTACCTCTTAAGGAAGAGTTAGCTGCCTTCTCTCTCTTCTTTTTCAATAATAAACAATTCTAAGAGTTAGCTAAGAGTTAATCTTTGGAGACGCTCTAAGAAGATCCACAGGCAGGTGCAGGAGCAGAGTCATACACGCAACCGGATTTATTGAATTTTTGAGGAATTTATAGCAACGGCTTGACTTGAAAACACTCCGGGACATGCAAGCAACATGCTTGTTTGGGAATGTTTTCCAGGTGTACGCAAAATTCTCAGGAAGTCCACCCTCCTCCATCTGTCCGTCCATATCGTGGCAACAACCATCATGATGAAGATAAATCCCTGGTGTGCTGCAAGTGGGCCAGGGTCAGCCAGCCTGCCTTTTCTTCGCTTTGACTCTCACAGCACCACCAAATCCAATCATGCTATTGAAAAAAAACATAGGCCAGAGAGACCAGCTTGTCATCGAAAGAAATGGTGGCAGTAGTAAAAAGAAAGAGCCACAAGGAAGGAACAAAATACTGAACAAAAGCAAAAATGGCAAGACCTGCGCTCAGTTTGCGACCAAGCAAAAAAAAAAAAAACTGTTTCCGAAACACTTTTTCTCTCCTCCGAAAATTATAAAGAAGAAGGACGGTTGAATGTAAATGGGAATTTAAAGTTATAAGTAGTAGATTTGTTTCTCTCAGTCTTGCATAATTTTGCCATGCCATACCTTGCGAAGATATGAAAACCCGACTTGCGCAGGACCAAAAGTTTTTTTTTTGAGAAAAAAAAGTTTTTTTTGGATAATTCGCAGGACCAGAAGTTGAAACCAAGAATTCGAACAAGGAGCGGAAGCAACCAAGAGCAGAGGCGGTGGAAGAACCAGTGTGCAAGGCAGGGCAAGGAACACTGGAACAGTAGACCAGTAGCTTGGTTTCTTTCTTTTTCTTTACCTTTTTTCTTTTTGATACGCTAGTGCCGGGGTTGAAGCAAGAAAGCAAGCACCAACTCAACTCTTCTCTCTCCTCTCGCTCTCCTCCACTCCACATACAAACAACAACAAGGTGGCTCACTCCACTTCTCCCTCCCGCTATCACAGCTTCCAACAATTCCATTCCCAGCTCCCCTTTTCTCCTCCTGCTCCCCGTTCTCCCCCTCCCAAACCATTTGAAATCGCCGCAAAACCCCGGCCGAGCTAGAGCGAGAGGCCTCCCTATGCTCTCCCCCAAATCCATTCCGCGTAGATCCCCCATTTCTTGATCCTTCGTGGTGCGGAGCGGGTTTGGCCTCCCTCCGGTTTTCTTGGTCGCGGGCCAGATTCCGGATCCGCCTGTGGGTTTGGCACGGATACGAGGTGTTCTTGGTTCCGCAGGAATCTTTGATTCTTGATCGGTTCTTTTGGTGCCGGGTGTGGTGGCGGCGGCCCGTGGCATGAGGTCCCCGCTCTGGGGCATTTCGTCGAGCAGCTGGTGGGCAGCCGCCTAATATGCAACGGCTGGCCCGCAACCGGGTGGGGGCGCCGTTTCTTGCCGCGCCGTGTCTGCCTGCTCATGCTGCCGGGCGGCCGGAGCCCTCGGCGACGGGCATTGGGGCGCGGCTCGGGCGCTGTTCCGCTAGGGCGCTGAGCCAGCCATGGGCAACAGCACGTCCAGGGTCGTCGGCTGCTTCGCGCCGGCCGACAAGGCCGGCGTCAACCTCGACTTCCTCGAGCCGCTCGACGAAGGGCTCGGCCACTCATTCTGCTATGTCCGACCGGGGGCGATTGCCAACTCGCCGGAGATCACGCCGTCCAACTCCGAGCGCTACACGCTGGATTCCAGCGTCATGGATTCGGACACCCGCAGCGGGTCCTTCAGGCAGGAGGCTGTGGACGACCTGGCCGCTGCCGGCCTGCAGCGGCCCAGCAGGAGCTTCTCCGAGACCACCTTCCGGACCATATCGGGAGCCTCGGTGAGCGCCAATGCATCCTCTGCTCGGACAGGGAACCTTTGTATCTCCCTTGCTGGTGATGTGCAGGAGCCTGCAGCTGCATTTGAGAGCACCGCCTCCTTCGCTGCCGTGCCCTTGCAACTGGTGCCGGGAGGGTCTGGGCCACTCAATACCTTCTTGTCGGGGCCGCTGGAGAGAGGGTTTGCTTCCGGGCCACTGGACAAGGGCGCCGGCTTCATGTCTGGGCCACTGGACAAGGGAACCTTCATGTCAGGTCCGATTGATTCTGGTAGCAGAAGCAACTTCTCAGCTCCTCTTTCGTATGGTCGCAAGAAGGCTGGTCTAGGGCACCTTGTACAGAGGATTGGCAGACCGATGAGAACTGCACTGTCGAGAACATTTAGCAGGAGTTCACACGGTTCTGGTTGGGTCCAAAAGTTTCTGTTGCATCCTATGGCTCAACTGCCCTGGTCAAGGGACACAAAGTGCAGATCAGAAGGCTCTCAAAATGGCTTGGAAGCTGGACTACCCGAACCTGAATACAATGTGACAAGGAACCTACAATGGGCTCATGGGAAGGCAGGGGAAGATAGGGTTCATGTTGTTCTATCGGAAGAGCAAGGATGGTTGTTTATTGGAATTTATGATGGTTTCAGTGGCCCGGATGCACCTGACTTCCTTATGAGCAACCTATACAAAGCCATTGATAAGGAACTTGAAGGATTGCTCTGGGTCTATGAAGATACCACTGAAAGCAGTGATCATGTACCTACTCATGGAGATGGTCATTCGGTTGCTGCTTCACTAGAACCACCTTGTGGGGACTGCACTGAGGTCCAGATCGAGAATACAAAACAAGATCAACTTGGTAGTTTTGAAAAACAAATTGCATCAGCTGGGAAGGACTCTGATGAAAGTTCTTCGCAACTTCAGCCAAACTCTACCACCAGTGAACAGAAAGATTTGGATACACAGGTTTCAAGTAGTCTGGGGTTGGACACTTATGAAATAGTAGAGGAAACGACTGGAGCTGATGCGGGAAATGATATTGGAAATAGAGATGCTAACAACTCAAAGATAGGTGTCTCAAGTGCTGATGTAAACATGAACTGCAGCTGTACAACAGAAAGCAGTACTTATCGCAATCAAGATGCCAAATTGTTGAAAGAAAGCAGAAGGAGCAAACGTCTTTTTGAACTACTTGAGATGGAGTTAGTAGAAGAATATAATAGGAATATATCTAAGTTGCCACCAGAGGGAAGGGAAAGGTGGAGTTTGCCTAACATACAGGCTGGTGCTACGGAAGAATGTTCTAGAAATGCATCAGGGCTCTCTAGTTATTCTTTGTCAGCAACTGAAGAATGTTTGGATGATTCGGGAGATCCTGGAAGTTCAAGATTTGGTGATAACATAGCTGGCATAGATCCCAAAGGTTGTGGCGAGTGTTCTGTTTCTACATCATCATCAGGGCATAGGCAAATCACAAGAAAATTTTTATTTGGGTCAAAGCTGAGGAAGATGTACAAAAAGCAAAAGTTGTTACAAAAGAAGTTTTTCCCATGGAACTATGATTGGCATCGAGATCAACCTCATGTAGATGTAAGTGTTATTAAACCTTTAGAAGTCACTAGGAGATGCAAGTCAGGACCAGTAGATCATGATGCTGTATTGAGGGCAATGTCACGTGCCCTTCAAACAACAGAAGAGGCATACATGGATATAGTGGAGAAGGAGCTTGATCGAAACCCAGAGCTTGCATTGATGGGTTCATGTGTTCTTGTAATGTTGATGAAAGATCAGGATGTATATGTTATGAATCTTGGGGATAGCAGAGTCATCTTGGGTCAGGACAATGATCAGTATAACAGCTCAAATTTCTCAAAAGGAGATTTACGGTATCGAAACAGGTCAAGAGAGTCACTTGTACGTGTTGAACTTGATAGGATATCAGAAGAATCCCCAATGCACAATCCTAACAGACACCTAAGCAGCAATACAAAAACTAAGGAACTATCTATATGTAGATTGAAAATGAAAGCAGTGCAATTATCAACTGATCACAGCACAAGTATTGAGGAGGTAATGGTTCTATTCTTATTCTGATTCCTTACTGGCATTGTCTACCCTAAACATCTTGACATATTTGAGCTTGAGTTGTTCATATATAATCCTGTACATTTTGACAGTTCCATTTGTCATCTTTGTATATGTCCATACGAGAAGCACAGTAGGATATACTGACTTCCAGGCTCCAGCTATGCATTGTATCTGAGACTCTTGAGTAATACATTATATATGCATAACGGTGGTACTAAAGAATGCACATTCCTACAGAGTTGGCTATGGGTTAGAAAATTTGATAATGTTGGTTGTCTTAGTGTCTACACCTCTCACGAATGCTAATATTTTCCTTGATATTGTGAAACTAATGTTATTATAATTTGAAAGGGTATTGCAAACTTTTCAGCTAGCAGGACATTAGCGGTTCGGGATTTATTTTGAAAAGAAATATGAAGACGTTCTTATATGCTTCCGTGGTTTTAATACTATTCTTTATGTTAGTCAACAAGATTGAAACTTGCTGGCTACCGACCTGTTTCGAGTACTGTCTAGGCCCATCCTCATCAGCTAAAATTGATTGATCAGCATTTTTTTGTAGTCTACAGGACACTGTAAAAGCCATCTTTGTCTCTAGGACACCGCACACAGTTCATTTGCAGTGTCCTGTAGACAAAGTTTTTTATTCCTGTGTCCTCTAGACAAAGTTGGCTTTTTACAGTTTCCCTTGATAAACTAACCTTTTGTGTAATTGTCGGGGTCCAACATTTTATTGTTATAACACTTAATTGCCTATTACTTTGATGTGCTTCACACTACTAGTGACAGATCCCTAGATTTAAGTGCCATCTTGATGTACTTTTGGTCCCATGTTGTACCTCTCCTCTGCATTACTTATTGGAACAGTGTTGTTGATTGCATTTTTATGTAAATTAATCAGGTGTCTTTTCTCTAGTAGAAATGTCATCAAAGGAACTCAGCTGTGGTTTTGTTGAAGTAGAAAAATAAGTGAAACCAATTGTTTTTTTGTGATATTTTCTTTATTCCTTCTCTGAACAAATCCTTTAGTGGCTCATAAGTTCACTTTTACGAATTCTTGTGGAACAATTTGACTTGAATCTAATACACTACTTACTATGATTTTAATTAGTCTGAATTTGTTTAATGGTTATGGTCTTCAGGAAGTCTTGAGGATTAAAGCTGAACATCCTGATGACCCTCAAGCTGTATTTAATGACAGAGTTAAAGGACAGTTGAAAGTGACCAGAGCATTTGGTGCAGGCTTTCTAAAGAAGGTAGCTTCACAGGACCTTTTTATGTGTATGCTTGACAATTTATCCAATTCTTCATGCTGGCAGTCTTTCTTTAATTTTTATCATGAGGTACGATGTGCCTGCCATGCAGGACTACCACATCCATGGTTAACAACCACCCCCCCAACACACACACACACACAAAAGTTTTTTTGTGATGAATGATTGTAACTGGACATGTGTTTATGGGTTGTGATAAAGCCTAGTAAACTCCTTTAATGCTTACATCACAGCTGGAAGAGAGTGAGCTGAGGGACTGATCATCGTTGCATAGGTTCTCGAATTGTTGGCTTAATGCCATAATCCTCTATCTTCTTTCATTGTGATTTGAAACTGTTACATCTTGGTTAATATGGTGTCAGTATATTGCCGCATGTAGGGCTCTGTAGGTATCAAAGCAGTGGCTAGGTACCTAGCTTTACCTTGTTGTCTTATAACCATGCAAAGGGCCAGGTTGCCCTTATGGTCAATAAATAAAGATGGCATTTTTCCCCTTAATTGTGGGTAGAACCTAGCGCCTTCTAAATTTCATAACTAAAATTCCAAATGAAAACTCTATTGGGATGCATATGGATTGCATGTGTAATTTTGCTTGTGATTTCTAAATTTCATAACTAAAGTTCGAAATGACAACTCTATTGGGATGTAATATGGTCTATAATACTACTAATTAATTTCATATGGCATGATGATTCTGTTGCATAAGTTTCTTATTGTTTTCTTTGCCTGTTGCAGCCAAAATTCAACGACGCTCTACTTGAGATGTTTCGCATTGACTATGTTGGAATGTCACCCTATATCAACTGCAACCCTGCTGTACTTCACCATCGTCTCTGTGCAAATGATCGGTTTCTTATCCTGTCCTCAGATGGCTTGTATCAATATTTCAGCAATGATGAGGTAGTTTCGCATGTTTCATGGTTTATGGAAAAGGTACCTGAGGGAGACCCTGCGCAATACCTTGTAGCTGAACTTCTTTGTCGTGCAGCCAAAAAGAATGGTGAGTTCTGCATTCACATGTTTTAGCATGTACCGAGATTCAAATGATGTGTTGTTCATGAATTGTAGGTATTTTATCATCGTAGTCAGACTATGTTACCCTTATTTTGAGCTTTATGTAACTGAGTATACTCAGATCCTATGTAGCAGTAAGATACTGCATGTTTTAACTTGTTACTTAAACTCGGTGCTATCATGCTGAAAGTTTCATTGCAGGGTCACTCATAGCACCTCTACTCACCCATTTTGCTGCTAGGAACACTATTTTGATAACTTCTTGGTGTTTGGCCAAATCTAGTTTGCTTCCTTTTTCTGATGTTGGTACTGGATGATAAATGCTTCAGGAATGTCCAAGTTATTGAATTTCTGAAGAAGATTCATATGATATTTTTTTGTTGGCACTGAGCATGTCCCTATTTTTCTTTCATGGATTAGAGTTTCTTTAAATTTTATCGTATACCATGTGTCTTCGTTAGGAACCTGTTTTAATGTTAATGGCGCTAGAGGTGTTAGGAAATCTTGTTGAGTTTTGAACTTTAGATTGTTTCACCTCATATAGTGGTACACTCTCAATTTTCTGTGTCATGGGCATACTCTGGATTTAACCTCTGAAAAGTTGTTCTTCTGTGCCCGATTTGTCAAAATTCTACTTTCGTTATTTCCCAAGGTCAGTGTAAACCTTTTCTTTTCTATTAGTTTGGACGTAGGTTATGTCTGTCTAAGAATTGACCTGTGTAAAATTACGGAAGTGCTTTTGATATTTGGATTATTGTTTAAAACAGTGATTCTTTATTGGAGGTTTTCTTCATCTGATTCTTGTTTAACACATGCAGGGATGGATTTTCACGAGTTACTGGATATCCCTCAAGGTGATCGGCGCAAATACCATGATGATGTTTCTGTTATGGTAATCTCACTTGAAGGCCGAATTTGGCGATCTTCCGGTTGAATCTGAAGACATTAACTGGTCTGTTCCTTGCAGCCTCATTTAGTGTAGTTAGTCCTGAATCAGGAAAGGCATCGTTATCTTAGCTTTTGTCTTTAGCTTTTTAACTATGTTCAAATTTTCGTCTGGCAATCCATATGCCCATTCTGTCTTCAACATTTTGAATTCTTGGTGCATGCTTGACCAGTCTGATTTGAGGTATACATGTTTTCTCTTTTGTTATTAGGAAGAAAGGTTCTTTTTTGGGCTAATTACATTTCTCAGTGTCTGTATTACTTTGCTTTTGTGTTGTGGCAGGTATTTGTTGTTGTTAGCTGTTTTTTTTGTCCTTTGTTTAAAAGAAAGGTAATTACATTCGGAAAAGGAGGTAGTTAAGTAGGTATGAGGTTGTCTTTAGGGTTTTAGATCCATGTAAAACAAATGTCCACTACACCTGAAACTGATTCTAGTCTTTACTGCAGAATTATAAGAACATCTTGTGCCATTCATTTGCACTGTATCTGTTGTCCTACTTTGGCTATTTAATCTGTAACACAAGGTTTTTACCAAGGTTTAATCACTATATGTGCTGAGTGAATGATTGAAAATGCGACAAGAACATGCAATTATTAGTTCACAGACCTCATAAATTATCGCCTCACCTCCCTGAAGGTTGTTCTTGTTCAGTTGTGCACATCCTGATAACCTATCACCTATTATATTTTTTAGAGTTAAGGGCTATGCCCACGCCTTACTTAAAGCATCAGCAGAAGCACACAAGTTTCAAAGTGTTTACAGTAGGTACAGAATTAAGAAACTAGCATCAAGTGCGCAAAAAGAAAAACCTCCCCAGTTCACTCAGCCAGTCTACACTCCACACCAACTTGTCCTTTTTGTTACGGCAACTTTACTTCTCGATCATGGAACCAATTCTTCACCATCAATCAGCCTGTGATATGTTCTGGTCTTGTACATATCGGTTGGAGCTTGTTGATCGAACAACCAAAATCCTGGAGATGCTTCATAGGACAAAGCAGCTTCCAGCCTCTGAGCATTTGGGTGAGATTTGTCACCATGCTACTGTCGCACTTTTCCAGGCACCGTTCTGAAAACAGAGCAGATTCCTAATTTTCTAAATGGACCACAACTGCAGAAGAAAGCATGTTAACTAAGAACAATTTCTTTTTGCACAATCATTTGCTAGCTATTGAATTAAAACTTGACCCTATTTCAAAGCCTATACATTTGAAAACTAAGTGGTTTCTTTATCTGACCAGAAGACATTCATTGCAATCAGTCTTTTTTATTATTTTTCTACATTGTCCATAGGTTGTTATTTTTTTGTTGACAACAATAAAAAGAAATGAATCCTAGGGGAAGTGTGCAGTTTCCAAACTGCTTGCACATGTACTGGATGCCCACCTCTAAAGTTTTTCACACCATATAAGGATCACCTATTTTATTTCTGAGAAACTATTGGTGGATGGACTTAATGGCATCATATCATAGTGTTGTTGCACTCAATCTCAATAGGAGCAAAGATTTGCCTTATGATCAACCTCATTTACCATTGATGGGGTGGGCTGCGATGTATCAACCGTAGTTGTGTCGTCATGATGGTATTGTGATTCGGGTTATGGAATATTTGATGCCACCAAACTCTCGGGAGCCCTTTTTTGTTTCCTCCGAATCATGTACTCTGAAGCTTTCAGCCATTTTATTCTCATGGAATTATGCTGCATAGATGTTGGTAGGTTCACAATGGAGGTGCAAAAACTTGAAATTCCTGATACAGTCGTGGAATTGGGATATTATCTGTGTTGCTTTACGCGGTTAGCGTGGAATATTCAGGATATCAAACTAAATCTTTCATTGAGCGTATGTAAGCTTTTTATATTTGAGAGATGGGCAGTGGCAGATCATGAAATGTCAATGAAAGGAGTGGCAACTGGCAAGCCCTGTACGCTTTTCAAACCCCCGAAATGATGGCGATTTTCCTGCTTACTGCCAAATCATGGATATCCAGATCAATTTCATTTTGCAAACCTTACTATGGCGCAGATGTTGGTCATGGAATCGCAAACTGAAACTAAGGGAAATATGAAAGTCTCTTTCATTTCCCAGCTTGGCTTGTTCAAACGGCGTCTTCATGTTAGATTCAGCTGTTTCACACATTGATGTGGATAGCTAACCTGTCACAAGAGATTAGTCGCTTTGTGCGCTTAGTCGTTTGTCTTCGTGCTCTTGTTACTGGCGCTACAGATTCCTTGTTGACAAATCAAAGAATTATCCCGGTAATATATTAGTA
This sequence comes from Chloris gayana, assembly GCA_031894775.1. Taxonomy (NCBI): domain Eukaryota; kingdom Viridiplantae; phylum Streptophyta; class Magnoliopsida; order Poales; family Poaceae; genus Chloris; species Chloris gayana. The sequence continues at coordinate 184,297 of JAUNZO010000601.1, forward strand.
TGTCGGTAGCTGTGTAATTCTTCGATACATGGACGTGTGTCGTCATGCCTGCATATTATTTTACGCAGGCGATACATGGACGTGCGTCGTCATGCCTGCATATTTTTTTACGCAGGCGATACATGGACGTGTGTCGTCATGACTCATGACCCATTAGTTGAAAATTTGTGTCAGCATGGACTGACGAGGTTATAGTTTAGAGTGTATTACATTATACTTCCAGAGTATAAAGTGATCTCCCGAATGTTCTACAGCTGTTTCTCTGGTCGTGGTTCTATGGCACAATGGGTAAAATCGTGAGAGTATTCTACTTCCAGGTTTTACTCCATTTTTATCAAAGCACATACATTCGCCCTGCCACCTTAAATTTGCCACAATCAAAATACGCGCCTTCTTCGCACACATGATGACACACAAAAGAAACAAAATATCGGGTTCAAAAAAGAGAAACAAAATATCAAGAGAAGCAAAATACACGAGTGCTTCGCACAAAGAGATACCACCAACTAAAGAAGCGGCCTTCGACATCGTCATCAGATGATGATGCATCCGTACCGCGGGTCCTCGCAGTAGACGACTCTGGCCGGGCAAGAAGGCACCACCGCCACCGGCGGCGGACGGCAGCAGCTGCAGGCGGCGCAGCAGGGCGGCTTCTTCTCGTCGGGCTTCTTCTGCTCGGGCTTCTTCTCCTCCTCCGGGCCGACGCTGAGCACCTTGGGCGTGAACTTGGCCTTGCGCAGAGCTTGGGCCACGCAGACCACGTCCACGTCGCCGATCACCGTCAGCTTCTCCCCGTCCATCGCCATCGACTTCACACCTGCGTGCCGCTTTCACTTAGTACACAACTCGCAGCCTCGGTTTTGTTCTTGGAAATTCTTGTGAATAAACCATGCTTTTATTACCCGGGATCTTGGCGACGGCGTGGAAGGCCGAGGCCTTGCACGCGTCGCCCACGGCGTCCACACTGAGCACCATCTTCTGCACAAGGGCACAAAATGGATTCCACGATAACGCAAAGTTATTAGTGGAAATAAAGTGGTGATTACACATACAGGGGGAAAAAAAGGGGAAGACGGGGTTGATTTGAACGCAGAGGACTAGAGGATTAGTTAGCTGCTAACCTTGGACACGGCGAGGAGGAATCGGTCGAAGGCACCAAGGAAGGAGGAAGGCGGAGGCTTTGTTCTTCTCTAGTCTCGCCGCACGATTAATTCTGCCTTACCACGGTTACGAGACGCGACGAGCTGCATTTGTTCTTCTCTGCTTCTCGTTCGGTAGAGAGACATGATTGCGCCAAGGTCAACCATTGGCTCGGCAAGAAGGTGCATTCTGCAATTGGATTGGACTATGGGCAATTAACAATATAAAGATTCTTCCTGTTTCTCAAATAAAACAAGATACACAAGGGCAAATTAAAACACCTGCCGTCTCTTTTCTTTTTAATACTGACCGCCTTTACTTGGACGTCGGCGGATGAGACCATAAGAATTGTATGCTTATTTTGGAACACCACTTATCTGAGGCAAACTTTGTTATAGGTGGTTCTTTTGCAAAATGTGTTGCAAGTTGTGACAACTTGATTGCTATTGGTGATTTTTTTTTCTTCCTCGAATTATATGGGGACTTGCTAATTTTTAGCCCATAGAAAGTTTGTGAAATTGATAGAAAGTTTGGGAATTTTCAACATCACTATATTGAAATCAGACGGTCAAAATATAGTTTTTTTTTCTTTCTATAGTCTATACATTAACATTTCCCAATCTATCTACATGCTACATAAGCCTACAAAAATACATAACAATACAAATTATAGTATAAAATCATGTTGATTGAAAGTTTCTAAACTTATAGTCAATTGAAAAGGAGAACAGAAGAACTATATTGTATAGAAGAGAATACAATCTCTTTCAAATACTGTGTCATCCTCACTTTGAACTGAGCCATCTGTGGACAAATACTACAACAATGCTACAAATTGATCGATAAAAAGCAAGATTTAAGATTTAGGAACACGGGAGTGACACAGTTTTGTACGTAGCTGACCACACGTCCACACGAAGGCCTCGCGCAACCGTAGATGGTGTCTTGTGTTCTTTTTTTTTGAAATAACGGCAGGAGCTCTGCCCTTCATTAAGAAGAAAAAGGAGGCATACATCCTAAAGATTACACGAAACTAACCCGGCCATTGGCCAGGCTCCTCAGAGCGCATTTCACTCTCAGGAGAGACAAAACAAGAGAGCAGCGGCAAAAGCCTCAAAATACAAACGGCAACAGGTCCTAGTGAGGGAAGCAACATCAGCCCAAGTCCGCAGAATTAAAGAGCCTGATGTTCTCAATTATCAGCGAAGACACATTTAGAAACGAACTCTCCTCCTGCTGGAAAATTCGTCTGTTCCGTTCTTTCCAAATATTCCACCAGAAATAGAAGACTACCCCGGCTACTTGCCTTTGGTCTTTCTTAGAGCCATAGTTCTGAATTGCTTGAAGCCATTGTTTGACTCCGCCCTTGTTAAACTGACGGACTGGCTGTCTTAATTGTAGGGCCGTCGCAACTCGATCCCAGGTGGCCTCCGTGAAGTTGCATTCTGTCAGCAGATGGGCGGTCGTTTCCGGCTGACAGTAGCATAAGCTGCAGGTGGGATTGTGAGGCCAATTCTTTTTAGCGAGGTTCTCCGCGGTTTGGACTTTGTCATGAACTGCAAGCCAGGCAAAGAATCTGCATTTGGGCTCCGTTTTTGCCTGCCACAATGTGGATGCCGTGTAGTCCGGGTACGATCCGATGAATTGTATTTGGTATGCAGATGATGTCGAGTAAACCCCGTCTGCCGTCCACCGCCATCTGATCTTGTCTTTTTGATTGTTGAGCTGCATGTTAGAGAGAGCTGTAAAAAGCAGCACAAATTCTTCCATTAGAGTTTCCGAATTCAGGGTACGCATATTTTTTATCCAATTTCCATTACTTAGTTCCTGGTGGACTGTGCGAAATTTGAACTTCGCTTCCCTGTAGAGTGTTGGCGCAAGCTCCTTGGGTGAGACCCCATGTAACCATCGACCCTCCCGAACGGCGTGTTCTTACCATCCCCTATTGTAATTTCAGTGGAGATGAAGAATAGCTCACGATCTGCTTTGTTGCGATGTTTCAGGAGGCGCTTCCATGGTTTTTCACATTCATCCCACAAGTGCCATAGCCACCTAAGTCTCGGTGCTCTTCCAAAACGTTCTAGATCTTGTATTCCTAGACCACCCAACTTCTTTGGCCTTGTGCACATGGACCATTTTACCAGGCAATGACCTCCTCGCACCTTGTCCGGGTCTTCACCTCGCCATAGGAATGACCTTCCGTAGCGGTCAATTTGTTTGATTGCCCAAGCCGGAAGTTCAAATATTGTCATGAAGTATGTAGGCATGGCTGAGAGTACCGTCTTTGTGAGTAGTTCCCTTCCTGGATAAGTGAGTAAGTCTCTCTTCCACCCCGGCATTCGTCCAGCAATCTTATTGACCAATGGCTGAACCGACGATCTTGGCAATTTGCGATAGTGGAGTGGTAGACCGAGATATGTACAGGGGAATTGAGAGATTTGATTGTCGGGGCCTATGATGTCCTGCAGATTAATGCCATGGCAGCGAATAGGGTAGAACTCGGTCTTGCCAATATTCGTTTTCAGTCCGGATGCCTGTCCAAATATGTCAAGGATCCTTGTTGTCACTTGGAGATCACATGATTTGGGCGCAATGAATACCGCCGCATCGTCTGCATAAAGGGACATTCTGAAGTTGGAGCAGTCTTGTTGCAAAAACTACAGTAACCCACATGTTTGAGCAAGCTGGAACATCCTGTGAAGAGGTTCCATAGCTAGGAGAAAGAGCATAGGGGAGAGCGGATCTCCTTGTCTTACTCCCCTACAATGCCGCAATCTCATTCCTGGTTCACCATTGAGTAAGAAGAAGGATGATGTTGTGCCCCACAAGCATTGAGATCCGGTTTCTCCATCGTAATCCAAACCCAAGGAATGACATGATATCAAGGAGGTATGCCCGACTAACCGTGTCGAATGCTTTGGAGATGTCCAACTTGATGAAAAGCGGCGGTATTTTCTTCTTGTGTAGGTCCCTTATTACCTGGTGTACAAATTGGAAGTTATCATGGATACATCTTTTTTTGATGAAAGCATTCTGGTTCATTGAAACAAGGTTTGGAAGCTACGGGCCCGACTCTGTTCGCTAAAACTTTTGAGATCAGCTTGGCAAAGGTATGTATGAGGCTGATAGGTCGAAAGTCCGCCACCTTTGCTGCATTCAACTTCTTGGGGATTAGCACAACATATGCTTGATTGAGGAAATGTAGGACCTGCTGGTTCATATTGTAGAATTGCATAAAAGCTTCCATAATGTTTGACTTGATTATGCTCCAGCAGGATTTGAGGAAGAGGCCGATGAATCCATCCGGTCCCGGTGCCTTCTCATTGGGTAGACTCTTGATGGTGCTTTCCACTTCTGCCTCTGTAAACAGTGTGTCAAGGTGGTCCATATATATTTCTCGGGGCCCATCCAAGACGCCGAAGATTGATACCGCATTGCCTTTGCGAGTAAGTGCCAATCTGCGCTTTGAAGTGATCAAAGATTGTTTTGTGTTTTTCCTGCTGGTCGTACACCACTCTTGTGTCTGTTTCTAGAGATAAGATGTAATTCTTTTTCTTTCGATGTTGGGCCATGGCCTGAAAATATTTAGTGTTTGCGTCACCTTTTCTTAGCCAGGTGAGTCTAGACTTTTGCCTTGCACGCACCTTTTCAATTGCTGCTAGGCCTAACAGCCGTTGCTTGAGAAGTTTTCGGAGGTCTATTTCCCCTTGAGAGAGAAGTCCGTGCTCTTGTGCCCCATCCAGCTGGTGAATCACTTCACGGCAAATCGCCGAGGCTAAACGGCCTTGTGGTATGAGCTTTCCGGACCATATGCGGAGGGCCTTTACGGTTCGGGAAAGTTTGATATGCAGCTCCATCATTGGGCTCCGAGTATTACTCACCGGCTTTTCCCACACTTGCTGAACCGTTTCATGGAACCCCGGCATTAGAGGCCAATGCGATTCAAACCTGAATATGGGGGAGTCGTGATGTGCTCAAGTGCCCTCGGCAGAAGGGGGAGTGATCCGAAATAGACGACGACGGGGAATGCGAGTTGGCTCTAGATATAATTCTTCCCATGCAGCGATACTGAACACCCTGTCGATTCGTGTCATTATCGGGTTCCTTTGCTGATTAGACCAAGTGAAGCGTCGTCCCAACAATGGCACCTCTTTAACCTGCATGTGGTTCGGTGCTCGTCGAAAACGATCCATCATCCTCCGGTTGAGACGACCATTGTTCTTATCCTCATCACGATAGATTAAGTTAAAGTCCCCCGAGCACCAGCCGAGCCGGCTTCACCATGTCGGTGAGGGATCTTAGTTCTTCTATGAATAATTTCTTATTGACGAGCAGCTGAGGCCCGTATACACCTGTAATTGTCCACTGTCTTTGTGTGCGGTTATCATGTATTGTGGCGGAGATAGTATTGGCTGTTTGGCTGATGTCCGATATGTGGAAGAAACGGTGATTAGCTGCAATTAGGACACCCCCTCTTGTTTCATCTGCCGGTAAGAAGCAGAATTCGTCACAGAAATCATGACCCAGGGTACTAGAAACTACCGCTCCGGAAATGTTAGCCATTTTTGTTTCTTGTAAGCAGACTATTTGCGGTTTTTGAATCTGCACCACTTGTTTGATGTCTTCTTGGCGTGCTGTGTCTGTTGATACCCCGCACATTCCATGTCGATAGACTGTAATCAGCAATGGGTTGTTCCATGGGTAAGAAAAGAAAACAACCGACTAGGATCCTTTCTTCTAACAGGGCTCTTAAGACTTTTAACAATCCAGACATAGTATGATGCAGCTTCAGGGAGAATTCATCCATGGGGAAAGCATGGGAACAACCGACCTGCATGGCATTATGCCGAAGGAAGTAGTTCTGCAGGGCTAACCTCCAAATTAAACCCAAGGAGTGATGGGTGCAAAATATTACAGCCAATAGTTTCAACTGATAACAACGAGTTGTGAATAGCTGAGAGCGGCAACCCCTCGGGAATAAAAGTTCGAGGTTCTAGATAATAAACGAAGATCGAAGGCTGCATGAGATACATGACACAACAAAATAGGCAACTACTTGCAGGCCTGGAATCAGGCTAGGGGCTGAGGCCCCTTCTCTTGCTTGGCCCTCTTCTTTTGCTTGGGCCGGACCGTCGACTTGATTGCTTGGGATGGGTTTCTTGCATTTCTTCTTTTGCTGCACCTTGGATAGTTCGTTGATGGCTTCCACGACTTCATCAGTCAACGGCTTCTTGTAGAGATCGAGGTACTGCTGCAAGGTGATGTCATCTAGAACTTGATTCTCGGGTATGATTCCCCACTTCTTTGCAATGGCTTCTTGCGCGAGCTTGACCACCGGTTTCCCTGGTTATTCTTTTGTTTGAGACGTGGACTGCTTCGTGGAGTAGGGTCGGTGCTTGTCGGCGTTGTTGTTTGTGTTGATTTCATCTTTCTCTTTGGTGTGGTGTTGACTTCCGGTGGCTGCAGAATAGCATCGGTTAGGGGGCAAGAATGGCATTTTGGAAGGCTGTAGTCGGATCGGGTGAGATCATGGGGTCTATGATTACTTCATTTGCAGGAGCTTGATGTAGTGGCTGGATCGTTGCACTGCTACCGGAGTCTTCGTGTTCTGCAGCCCTTTGGGGCCCCATTCTGCCATTTGAGGCACTTGCTTCTCCCTCCATGTTTAGCGATTCAGTCTGAACATCAACAGTATGTGCTGGAGCAGAACAGCCCGGTGTGCCTTCTTGTTGCCCTTGGACGTGCTCGGTGCTTAACACTGCTGGTTCGGTTTGTTGCTGCATCCGTGGGAACCGATCCGTCAACGGTGCTTCCTTGTTCGGCTGTCCGAAGTGCATCGGTTGAGTGATGCTATTTATGTGCTGAGGAATAATTGTGATTGCTTCGATTGATTTGTTATTGACATGCAGACCAAACAGGGGCTCGGAAGGTGGTGACAACTCCGGTATATTGTGGGCAACAGTCTGCAGATCATTTGCCGGGAACATGGTCTCGGTATGCGTCCTCCTGAGGAATAATCTCAATTACATCGAGCCCAGCTTTGAAGTCCAATGGGCTTTATCGGATCCGGTCTGCCTCTCTTCCTGTTGGGTGCTAGGGAGGTGAGGCTCTCCTTTTTCAGCCCAAAGTTTCCGCAGCGCCCGACGTTCGTCGGGGCTGCACGGTCACGCGAAGGCGGTGGTGAAGCACGAGCTCTGCGGCGTGAGGATTCGCCTTGGTACCAGCCGTGGCCGTGGCTCCTTTCCCGACTTCTTCCTCGCTCCCTGCCTCGCACATCAAAGCAGCCTGTGACCCTCCGAACAAGGTCACGCGGTCTTGACCGCCGTCCGCCACGGTCTTCATCATCATCATCTCTGGGGGCCATGCAGTGTCATGCCCACCATTGCGATGACGAGGAGGTTGCGGTAGTTCATCATCATCAATGTCCCCATCAGCTCGTCCATACTCCCACACAAATTCTCTCGAATGGAATTCTACCCTCGGCTCTTAACTCTTCCGGCGGGTGGTGATAGAAGAAGAGATCTTCCACATAATCCGGATGAATAAAGACTCGGTATGTAACACCACCTTTGATGTTGCGCGGCCTGGTAAAGGTTACAGCAGATCTCTGGCGTTGATTGTTCCCCAAGTTTGTGAGCGTGAGATACACCGGTTGCGGGATCCTACTTGGATCTTGAGTAAACCCCCAGCAGACATAAGCTCTCCGATCCTCCTGTCTCTGTGTGCTCTCATCCACGTAATGGATGACACATTCGTCGCTAAGGACTTTCTCAAGCAATTTCTTGAAACCAAGCATGCTTGTGGTAGCCCTTCTAGACTAAGCTTAACATGATAAGGCACCACGGTTCTGTCACCATGCAGGTCTAACGTCCAAGGGTGGAAACGGAGTTCATAAGGACCTTCTCGAATGAACCCTCTAAGGTATACTCTATCTCTTGCAGCGGACTCATTGAAAATGATAATGAAAGGCTCCGGTTTCATCGCGAAAGACTTGAAACTCATACCTACTAATCCCGAAGTGTTGTTGCACCGCTGCCTCCAACTCACGGCGGCTGGTGAGTCCTGCCGGACCTTCCTCGGTTACCAACGAGTGCTCGACTCCGCAGCATTTCCTGGCGCTCTTGCATTGGTGCGTTGATCTGCGCCATCTTGAACTCCATACGTGGCCGGAACCGCGGATTGCCGGGGTAGTCAATGGCATTGCCACCAGGGGCACGCCTTTCTCGCTCGATCCGGCGTGAAAGGCGTACTGCGTCTTGGTGAAAGACTAAGCTTAACATGAAAGGCGTACTGCGTCTTGGTGAGGGCGCGATCCGGCCGGGCCGCCACCCGAGAGATCTCCGCCGATTGTTGGCCGGGTCGTAGCGGTGGGCCTCACCTCTTGCGGCTTCCCGGGCTTGTCTCTCGGCTTCGGCCCTCCGGCCGAGAGCGGCGGCGATCCATCGGGGAACTGGATCTTGGTGTGAGGGGGATGAAGCGTGTGAGTGCCTTGTGGTGGTGGACGACCGGGGTGAGGGATGAGAAGCTTTGTGAGTTGGAGATTGTCTAATGTTACTTTTGCAGATGGAAGAGATATGGCCGCTGCCTCCGCATCGCCAGCATTTACTAGGATCTCTGCATTGTGCCACTTTGTGGTCGCGTGCTAGACAGATTCGGACAGCGGCCTCGAGTCTTCTCCGGAAGAAAAGCAGACCCGGGCGCGGATGTAGAGGGGAGAGTAAATGTTGCGTCTTTTTCCACGTCTCCACCAGTATTTACTCTTCACCAGCTGCCATTGCTGCTGTTGGTTGTCCGTCACATCCGTGGAAAACCGGGGCTAGTGGAAAAAACCCGCTCGAATTCTTCCCGCCCATACCAGAATTCGGAGGGAGGCATGCTAGGGTTATGCCTTCGGTGGTCGAAGCCGGGCCTTAATCCAGCACTGGGCCTCGAGACCAAGAAGGTGGAGCGGCCCATTCTCCGGACTGTGATGGGGCAGCTTCCGGACAGAACAGCTGCAGTTCATCGGCGTCGGCAAAGTGAACTCGCCGCCGATCAGCCGAGGACGAGATGGAGTTAAGGCGTTGGCCGATGCTGCTCCGGGGATGCAGCCTGATCGGACCATCTCGGACAACCTCTCGCAAAAGAACGCCTGGCCTTGTAAGGGGGAACAGAGCCGAGTAACGGGGCCTCACCTCGAATGGCTTCGTTGTTGTCTTTTCCTCTTCTTCTCTGCGGCGTTGTTTCCGCAGCACTTGTCCAGGTCTCCCCCTGGATGGGGCGCGGTATCAGCCGAGCTTCAAAGATAGTGGGGCTTCGGTTGGGATCCGGGCGGATCAAAGTCTCCGTTCTTTGGCGAGAGCTTGGAGGAGCCGGGCGTCGCTTCGGGGGATCGGGATTGGAGTGGGTGGATGCGCTTCTCCGGAGGATTTTGAGTGGTGATTTGGAGGTTGGAAGCTGGATCTTGGATTGGGGATCGAGATTTTTGCGTCGAGGGGGTTCGTCGCCATGGCGATCGCTCGAGACGTTAGGTGACCGTTGGGACGCCATACGCAATTTTACCAGCATCACCGTGTCTTGTGTTCTTGAAAGCTACAGGTCATCAGTCATGCACATCTACTAGCTGCCTAGCTGACGTCAGTCAAGCACGGATTATTTCCTTCAAATGAGCTAAGACTGACTCCAACAGCACATGCAAATGGGTAGGCAAATCCAAATATACCTCTTCAGTAGCTACTGTTCATACAAAGTTGTTCTCCAATAGAAGAGGCAAAAGAGAAGGCATATTTGCCTTGAAGGAGAGAGGAGAGCTACAATTGGATACTCTCTCTCCTCGAAGCTATTTCACGAATACACCGGATTTGCGATGGAGCGAGCAACGGTGCGGGCTAGGAGTTCATGCGGAGGTTGCCGCGACGCGCGTGGATGCGGCAGGACGCCGCCCCGGCGGCATGCGGAGCTTGCGTCGACCTTGCAGAGGAGGATGCCGCGCGGGCGCTCGCGGAAGCCGACGAGTTCGAGCCTTCGAGGACTAGCGGCTCTCGCGGGATCCAGCGGACTTCAAGCTCAAATCGAAGGCAGAAGCAGCTCACGGCAACAGGACGAGGAGGGCGCCGGCAACATCACGTTGGGCGAGCCGCTTAGGCGGTTAGGCCGCGCGCGAGCCGCTCGGCGGCGCGATTGGCTCGTGGAGGCCGGCGCAATCGAGACGGCGTGCGACAGGGAGCTGTGGCGCCGGCGCAATTGATGCGGCACGATTGCCTCGCGGAGGCCGGCGCGAGGCAAGCTGCCGCGGGCCCAGTGGTGGAGGCATGAGGTGCGCGATGAATCGAGGTGTGCAGAACGAGCGTCTGATTCGCGGTGACCGGTGGGGAGCGGCCATGGCGGGGTGTGCGGCCTGATGACACGGGAGAGTGGTGGCTACGGCATGCAGGAAACGAAATCACTCTCAAAACTGCAATGTCTGTTGGAGATCTCGTCAAATGCCTGCCTCCTCTTTCCCTGTTCTGACAATACATTCCTCTACTTGCCTCTTCAAAATACATTACCTTGTTGGAGTCAGTCTAAGCTGCATCCATGTTTAGATCCCATGCTTTTTGCCACCTTTCTGAATGACCAATTATTGTGCGATCTGAGTCACGATCGAGAGCTTTTTTTTTCAAAATGAAAAGATGTACTTACTGATCCATTGGTTAACCGTCAGGACGACACTGCAACGACAGGCCGGACCAAAAAAGTTCCCTAGGAAGAGAGGCCGTATTTGTTCGGAAAAACAAAGAGCTTGAGGCCGGATCAAATTGCAGCTAATAAGCAGCTACTACCACATCGATCGGCATGGCGTCGCACGGATTCTCCCAGCTGGCGCACGACGCTGTCGTGGAGATCCTCGTGCGCCTTCCGGTCCAGTGCATCGGCCGCTGCCGCACGGTGTGCAGGGCCTGGCGCGCCGCCACGTCGCACCCGAGCTTCGACCGCCTCCTCCTGGCGAAGCGCCCGTCCGCCGTGGCCAAGGTCACGCCCGTGCACCCCATCCGGTACCGCCACGCCAGCTCCGTCGAGTTCGCCTTCGTCCCGTGCCGCTGGTACAAGGACAACCTGCTGAACAGGGACGAGAGAGGCGAGTCCGCCCCAAGCTCGCTCCCGCTCTCCGGGGTCGTCGCCGCTAATAAGGTCGTGTCCACGGACGCCGTCGCCTCCTGGGACGGCGTCATCTGCGTCCACTTGAAGTCGGAGGAGGAGCCTCACCTTGTCTTGTGGAACCCGGTCACCAGGGCGTGGACCACCGTCTCCGCACCCGGTGGGTACGCGCACCCGGCGACAGGGCGCTTCCACCTCCTCCACGCTTCCGATTCCGACCAGCCTGCTGTGCCTGTGGTGACGCCCGGATACCACCACCGTGACTTCCGGGACCTGGTGGGCGGTGGCCCCGGCCGCCTTCCGTGTCCAACGTGTCGGCGGCGACACGTCAGCTTGGCATGAACTTCCTATGCCTACTATAGAAGCAGCAGCTGATGGGTCGTCCACGAAGAAGATGTTCATGAGGAGGCACCGGGACCGCGCCGTCGCCTGCCGCGGCAACCTGCACTGGCTGGTGCAGCTGAGCTCGGGGAAGGTGGCGCTGCTCGTGTTCCACGCGGCGCGGGAGGAGTTCCGCTTGGCGGCGGCGCCCGAGCAGGAGGAGGGGACGGTTCTGCGGAAGGCAAGGCTCTGCGCCCTGCCCGTGTCCGGGAAGCTCTGCGTCCTGGCCCTCCAAGGCAAGGACGCCATGGACATGTGGGTGCTCAGCGGCGACGCCGCCGCGGGGAGCGGCGGCAGCTGGCGGCTCAGGGAGCGGATCAGGATGGTCGCGCCGGGCGGGACCCGCCTGTCGAAGGTGTTCGTGGCGGCCGAGGCGGAGCTGGAGGTGGTGCACGGCGCGGAGGGCGCGGAGGAGATCTTCCTCCGCCGGGGGCACCGGGCGTACGCGTACAGCGTCCGGTACAGTACAGGTGGTGGGACGATTTCAGCCACGCCTCCTTACTGCCCGCGTCCCTGGTGATGCACAGAGACAGCGCTCTTCCCGCTGAGATCAGCTTCGGCGACGCCCTTCCACACCCTCCTCCTCTTCCATCATCAAACTATTACTAGTAATAATGTCGTTACAACACTCATTTGGGGATGGAGGCGCGAGATTATGTTCTTCTCATGCAATTCGCGGCAGAGTGCGCATGAACTTATATATATGCATCGATCTCCTCAGTTACCAGTTTCTTTAAATTTCCTCCTCCGAAGTCAAGTGGCTGTCCATGTGGTCAACTAATCTAATACTACATCAGAGACGTTTGCAACTTCTCTGATTAATTCAGACTTAATTGATAAGGCCAGATAGCTTACCCTGCTCACAAGTCACAACTAGTGCGACATAACAGAAGTGCGGTACAAAATAATCTCCAATCCACACAGATAGGCAAACAGGCACGTGCACCTTTAAAGTTAGTTAACCATCAGCAGCTGGCTCGAGGTGGCTCCGGATGACGCTGCGGAGGCGGCTCGGGGTGACGCCGTCCCACACCTTAGCGCCGTTCTCCTCCATGAATTTTATCAGGTCCATGGCCGTGGCATTCTGCTCGGCCAATCTTTCCATCTGCTCCTTCATTGACAGAAACTCAGCTTTGACCGCTGCCACGGCATCCTTGGCGTGATAGTTAACAGCCTCGTCAAGCTTCTCCATCAGCTTGCGGTCTTGGGCAGACCGAGCAGCAAGTCGCGTCATAACCTTGTCTTGGTTGCTTTGCCTGTCCTCCAGTGCTCTAAACTTAGATTCAAGTTCCGCAAGGCGCGTTTTCAGTTCCTAATAATTGATTGACCATCATCAGCACGACAGAAGCATTATATTTGTGATATCCACTCAGCAATCAACAGTCAAGCTATAAGAATTTGATGCGAAAACACAGCCGCCATGCCATTTGTCATTGCGTGCGTAAGATTTTAGAATAAATAGCATATCAATTCTCATAAACATTCCCTCGCTAACAGAAGACATACGTATACACATAGGAATTGACTACGTACGCAATGAGCATGCAACCGATAAAACAAACTGATTCTCATTGCAGCGGGATCAGAAAGTACCTGTATATGGCAGCAACCATCCCAGAGATTTCCTTGTTCGTATATGTTGATAATCTTATTGAGTGCAAACGGTTTACTGCACTGTGGGCACTGCAAAAGAATGACGCGAGTATATAACAATTAATGAAGACGTCTCTTGCACATGTGCTTGGTTTACAAAACATACTTTAGTATGATTTTTTTGTCCATATATATACTCCATCCTTTACTAAATTGTTATCAGTATTGACTTTTTTTGTGCCATTTGACCATTCGTCTTATTTAAAACAATTTGTCAAACACAAAAAGTTATATGCTATATTTCAAGTTTCTTTAGCGATAAAACATATTCTAACAAAATATATCATATTTTTTAAACTTTATTTGAATAAGACGAATGGTCAAACATAAGAAAAAGTCAATGGCGACAATAAGGGAGTAGTATAATCTAGCATCATACCTTTGCCCTCCGTTCATTGCATTGAAAGAACCACCATTCCAAGCATGATCTGCCATACACATGCCCGCAGGGAATGCAGCTGCATTTGAAAGATACATTAGTTTGTTAGCGTATTCTCACCAACCTCCAAGTTCCAACACAAGCTATATGCGATTATAAAAGGATTTGGATCAGCAATGACTTGACGGCATATTGAGATTGGGTAAAAAAATAATATTGTCAGTCATTCAAGAATAAGTTTATATAGGCAAGCGCCTGACGTTCAATTTGAGCAAGAGATCCTATTTGAACAGCAAGGGATTGAAATTGGGTGATCAATATGGAAGTATAGAAGGAATAAGAGAAGCGAAGGCACTAACAACAATTTGGCAATGTCGTAAAAAGGAAGGAAATGAAATTGGCTGATCATATGCATAAACGCAGGAGATCCTGCCATAAGCAGCACCAGTACTCGCGAGACGTGAGAAGTTCGAAGAAAGTGATGGTCACTAACCAGATGCGGTGCGGGTCGTAGCAGGTCCAGGGATCCAGGCAGATGCAGCAGACGGACGAGGGACTCCGCTCCACGCCGCCGTCCTGTGCCGCCGCCGGGTCCGCGGAATCTTCTTCCTCTCGCTCCATGGTGGCCTCGTTTGTGGCCGGCAACGACGACATGGTGTGTGTGGGTTTTGAAACGGAACGCCTAGTACGGCGCCGCCTGCTAGGGAAGAGAGGGAATCGGAGAGATGGAGCAAATTCCGAGAGGAGAAAGTGAACGGGAGGCGAAGGGATGAATCTTTTGGCGAGCAAATTTGTGATTGATAGGGCTTGGTACGAGTTGTTTATCCCAAACATACTGGAGCAGGCTCCTCAGAGCCCACGTGTATAATCCGGCCCACCAATCGTTTGGTGGGACAGGCATTGGCCAACTGGGCTGTGCTTCGTGGGCCACCCGAAAGCCTGAAAAAAGCACGGCCCAGACATGGCACGGCCCGGAAGGCTCCGTGCCGTTCTTGGGCCGCTGCCTCGGCCGGGTGGGCTCGGGCACGAGTGCTGCCCGGCGGCAAGCTCGGGATCTTGGCCCTCGCGGCGGAGGCGGGCAGCACAAGAATGAAAGAAAGGACATCTGCGGCAAGCGCAAACGTTGCTAGTTGCTACTGCTGGTCATTTTCATCTTAGTCTTCATAGTTACTGCCATAAGGGCTTGCTTATTTTCCATTGTCATCCAGACCCTAATATAAGCATCCAACTCAATCTGGTACAAGAATAGCTAGGTACATGCCACTATGAAATAACATCACTTTTAAAATGTCAAAGAAAGGAATAGATAGCACAAAACCGTATCGAATCAATACAATAGGGTTAGCACGGCCCGGCAAGATGCTGATCATCCTTAACGCTGAAAGAAAAGCAAGCAGACATCTGGAAGAAGAAAAAAATCTCAAACTTAATACATGGTAATTGGTTGCTGCTTCTACGACATAAGACACAACTCAGATAGTACATCATCCCAGGATAGAGATGAAATTGTTGGTTTCAACAATTGCCCCTTTGTTTCTTATGGTGCAGATGAACGTGGAACTTGGCACAATGCTGGCAAAGCTTGGAGCTCCAACGTCCTAGGCCACTGTAGAGCCCCCACCTTGAGCCTCCAAGTTAAGCACAGGAATTTCCACTGCCCCTCGTCAAATTACCCCACCTCTATAATAAGAGGATTACACTGCTCCTTGACCTTAGGAGCTGCAAAAGTAGATCCAACAGCTGAAGAAATGCACATCACTTTCAAGCTTTTTCCTAGAAGAAATGATAGAGAGCCATCATGTGTTCACACTGACCAGTTTGAGCCTCAAAGGAGACGGCACCAGCTAGCAGCATATTTTGTTGGCTCTTGCTACCTTCGCATAACACGGAATTTTTCCCTCTTGCGGAAACGTTCAAGCATGAGCTCATCACTAGCAGCTTCTCTCCTGCCTGCAGCTGGACCTTCTGGATTTTTAGTATCACTTGCTTTGCCTCCTGCAGTTTCATTGTGCCGGGTATCTCTATCTTTGTACGACCCAGCATTCTCTGCATCATAAGGAAAGAATTCAGCACGTTAAATGAGAACAACAAAGATGCACATGATATGATAAGTACTCTTGACAAGAGCTCAGAAATAATATCACTGCTGCTGTATTTTGCACATTACATTAATCTGTTGGAGCGAAGAATGGTCCACCATCCACATGATATTCACCATTTATATTTTTCAAACTAACTATCCGTATCACAAACTTATGTTGACCCAAAATACTCCAGCTCATTTATCCTCTATTCATTCATTGAGTATCTATTTCCATTACAAGGCAGGATATTCTAAAAAAAAAAGGTCATCTCACTTGTCCATTTACTGGAATGCTAGGGACTTGAACCTCATCTGTCCATTACCCACACCTCAAGGCAATGCAATTACCCACACGTTGTCTTTCGTACATTTTACTTTCTGTGCCATATAAGTAAATCCAGATCCTTTATTCTCTCCAAATTCCAAAAAGAAATCATACTCCACCATCATTATGGAGGCAATGTTCCACTTCATTTATTGGATTAAAAGTTCTACCCGCATAACATGTTTAACAAAATCACTGTGATACAACCAAAGTTGTTTCCACATAAATTAAAATTAATGAAAAAAAATCCACATAGCATGTCAACAACAATTGCAAAACTCTAAAATGCATCAGTTTCAGCCATATAACATGAGTCTTCAATTTATTAAGCCTGTGACTGCAAAATTGTACGCTGGCTCACAGATTTCACTACCATGATGGAGTATACTGCTTTGAAAGAACAAACAATTCCAAAATGGTCCCTCCTAATAAATAGCAATGAAAAATATTTCTAGTTGCACACTTAGTCAGATCGTTGTTTTCCATTGTTGTGATGCACTTATATTTTTAAAAAAATCTCCTACAGAAAGCAGTCATGAAAACATGTAATTTTCTCAAGTCAAATCCACGAATATTTGTTGTGTAATTTCAATTGCATTCATACTTCTGTTTGCAACCTAGATTAAGAGAAAAGCAGTTAGCCAAATCCTAAAATAGTGAAAAGTGGTTCTATACAATAAGTATGATACAACTCAATAATAAGTGAAGATGTAGACTGGCTACGGATATACTCCATCTCAGTTCAACTGAATAGGTTTGTTTCATTTTTATCTCTTGGTCTTACATTCGAATAGTAATTTAATACATAGTACAAACATATGATATATATACATATATATATGTACCTTCAGTTTATCACATAAAAAGAATCTTAGAAGTGATATCTAACAAACCTCTATGCAATTTCTCCTCATGTTCTCTACCGCGTTGGACATAATTAGCACTGAAACTCGATGGAATGTTTGAGTCTGATTTTGGTTTACTTGCAAGCCTTTTCTCTTGCAGCATCTTTTTAGCTGCCTCGGTCTCCTCTATATTTCTTAATTTGTACCTACGAAGATGGAACAAAAAATGGAGTTATAATCCTGCACCCAAATTCAAATCGAAAGAGAATACAACATGAATAAAACTGCATCATAAAAAGACGTTAAGAAGATTTTCCAGCTAGGTTACAATATTGATAATTGGGCATAAAAAGTCAGGATATTAGGAAAATCTTTATCTGATTACTACAAAGAGACATTAAGTTTCATACATAATCATGTAATTTGACTTTCTGTTCAGAGTACTCCAATATACATCCTGATGTTCAGAGTATAAATGCATGTACACCAATTAAGCAAGTTTATAGTTTTACCTTTCAGAATATTCTCTAACGAAATCTAAAGAAGTATATCAAACTCAATCATATCGTACTTTAGTGTAAACAAGAAAACACATGAATCATGATGATGCAAGAACTCACTCAATGGGCAGCTGAACTTCAGCAATGCCAGTGGTCCACTGTGTGGAACTCTCCTCCGAGTTTTTCTTCTTCACCTGTAAGGGGAAAAAAGTAGAATCATCATCACAGCCCACACAAGCATGAACTCTTCAGTTCGGAGTGCAGTGTTGAGCAGTTGAGCCACAAACGAACCTTGAGGTGGTCTGGCACCGTGTATAGCTCGTCTACATGGTCCTTGTCCTCCCTGTTGCCCTCATCAACCATCTTGCCCCTCTTCTTCGCCAGCTGAGTCTCTACATACCTCAACCTTCAACAAACACACAGATAGTCCTGTCAACTCCTGCATCAAGAATCACATATACATGAGTAGCCGGGTCCGTACATGTTGGGGTCCTCGATGGTAACAGCGGTCTCCTGAGCGAAGGTGTCCTGGAGGACGAGGTCCTCCTTCTCGGCCTCGCCAGTGGCAGATGCTCCGCCACCCCCTCGTCCGCGCGCGGAGGAGCCGTTGGTGGAAGCGGCTACCGGGTCGGCGGGGATGCCCAGCTTCCTCTCCCGGAGCTTCTGCAAGTACCTGATCTCCTCCAGAGCGACGCTGCCAGGAGAGTGAGCGGCGCATCAGCGAGAAGGACTAAGAGATAAAGAGAGAGGAGAAGGTTGGAGGGAGGGGGTACCGGCGGGTGTCCTCGTCATCGGAGCGGTCGTCGGCGTCAGGCTCGATGCTCCGCTTGCGAAAATTTTTCCTCATGGTTGGACGCTTCTGAGTCCCGCTAATTTGAGCGGGGTTTAGGAGAGGGAAGCGAGGAGCCTCGCCGGAGTTGTGGCCGACGGCGAGGTTGGGTAAGCGATGGGATTCTGAGATTGGAGGGTTTGAATCTGAACCGGAGGCGTCGGGCTCAGGCAGGGCCGCTGGCGGTTCAGTTGTAGGGGGCCTGGGCTCGGGTTGTCTCATGGGCTCAGACCGTTCTTGGCCTGTTGTCTTAGCGGCCCGGAAGAAAATTTTCAATTGGCAAACATATTTTGACTCGACTCACATTTGAGTGCAATCGAAATCAAAATCAAATGGGTAGAATATCACCATTTCATTTTGAATAACAGAAACGCTTGCACCTTCAAAATCAAATAGATAGAATTTTATTTTGAAAACTCGTCTATATTTGTCTACATTTGAATTGTTGACATCCGGACATTGATCTTTAGGCCAAAAATGAACTATACAGGCTAGCAAGATTGAACCGTGGAGGGAGTAATAAATCAGTTCTTGCTATTTATGTTTATTCAACTGTTTATAATGATTTTTGTTTTTAAGTGTCAAAAAGTGATTTCTTCCTTACTAAAAAATTCAATTTATTACATACTGTACATGATAAGTTTTATGAATTTCTAATTCCACGTGGATGCATTCTTTTTTGGGAAAAAACTTGTTAAAAGTGAAACACATTGCAAGTGAAAAGAATCCAACATAGTGGCGTTCAGGTGCAGGGGCAATCATTTCAAGAATGGAAAACGCACAGATTCACGTGCTAAATGTAAGGCGTCTAGGCCAATTAGCTGCCACCTCAGAAAAAATAGATGACATGATAAGAAAATTAATATGAAAGAGAGGAAAAGTCTTTTATTCTAGTGAAAATTTTTGAGCTCTATTTCCAATTTAATGAAAGTGCATGAGAGTCTTTCCTTTATCATTAGCATTCTCACCAACAACTAAGTGTCACCTAGTAACAATTTAATGTTGTCTTCTCTATAATACTCGTGAAAAAAAGTATACACAGAGAGATGTACTTTCGTTTTATATACTCCTTCCGTCCAGAAATATAATCATTTGTTGACTTTCAAATGTCATGTTTGACCATTCGTTTTATTAAAAAAATGTGTGAAAATTTTATTTATTTTTGTTACGATTTACTTTATTCTTAAATATGTTTTAATTACGTCTTCTTTATATTTGTATTTGCATAAATATTTTAAATAAGACGAATGGTCAAATGAGAAGTTAGAAAGTCAACAAATCCTTGTATTCTTGGACGGAGGGTGTAACGAGATTAGAAAGTCGATGTATCTCACTTAAAAAATATAAAATAAAAGAATGCATTGAGAATGTCCTAAGAAACAAATGGATGAAAAGAACGATTTTGACATACCGAAAACAGGTCTACTCATATGTAACTCCCTATCACGGGAAGAATCCCGGCTCTCGGTGCATTTGAGATTTTGGACCGTAAGATATTTCTTCCTTTGCGATTTTAACCGTCTGATCCATTTTCTTCGCTACATGTGGGTTTCGTCCACGTACGCATCACGCGCCTCGCTGCATGCGTGTTTCCATCGCGTGCGTCGCGGCGCCGTCGATCGGTTGCGTTGTGCCGACGCCCGAGGCAAACTCGCTCGCTATCTGTGCTACATCGCCGAGTCGCGTAGAGTTCACGCACGCCGGCTCCTGTCCTCAGCCAGGGACGAAATGGAGGGCACCGCATTGCTCGGCCAAAAAGCGCAGCTCCTCGCTCACAATCAGACCTCCGCCGAATCGACGGGCCGCCACAGTCCTGCCTGCTCTGTACCATAGAATAGAAGAGGATAGTGTGTCCTTCGTCCACCCAGGCGCGCCTCATCCAAGCCCCTCACTCCCCGACGAACCTGATCTGTATGACGATTATGTAAAGCATTGTCGACGACGGAGCCGCTGCCCGTACGCCCTGTCATGCACGGCTTCCGGCGGCGGTCTCGCCCAAGACCAGGTCGTCGCCGACTCCTCTCTGCCCTGCTGCAAGATACGTGGAGCGAATCCGACCACGAACTCAATCGTGCCGTGCAATGGCACCAGCGCGCGAGCGGCGTGCGACAGGAGTGAGCACAGCCTTCAACCTTGCCGAAACTTCCGGTATGAGTGGTGCTCCCTCCGGCCTTGCCGTCCTCCCGCCTCCCTCCATCCGCTGGCTCCGGACAAGGTTGATTGCGAACACAGTGATGGCACCGCAAAATCACCTCCCGTCTTGGTCGACCTCAAGGCAAGTTGATTTTGCCTACAGCCCCCCACGGCAAAGGTAATGGACATGGCGAGACCATGTCGCTCCAACACCGCCGGCACCCTCCCCTGCACTCCACCTCATTCGCAAGTCAGAGCAGATGGAATGCGATGATCACTCTGGCGCCGGTGGGCCAGTCCGTTGTCTTCGCCAAGGCGTTGACCAGCAATCCCAGCAACGCCAGGCTGATATGTTCCACTTACATGCCGACAATCCTGGTTGCATGCTAGGTGTTCAAGCAAATTCCCATGTGAGCGTTCATTTTGCTTTTGTATTGTACACCTGCAAAATTTACATTGGGTAAGTCTCAACAAAAAAAATGGTCAAATCCTGTACGTAACCACCCAATAATCATTATTTGTTTATAATTATTATATGCCCAGGTGCTAACACGTCAATGCCTAAAAACTGTATCGGCAATTCAGGTATGTTTCAATTTCATTTTTCCTTTTGATTTCAATTCTAAGGTGATCCGGTGCATGCACTCTATATAGCAAATAACAGGTACTACAGACGTATGGAATCAAGTTGTAATTTTGTATATTAGAAATGTTAAAGTGACAAATACGTTACCACTGCTAAAGTATTCTTTTTCTTTTGTGATGGAAATAGCAAACTCTAATTTGGGCATCAACTATAAAATGTAAAAAAATATTTGAAGAAACTAGAAGACCAACTACACTAGCTATTTCGGACATGTTTCCTTCATGTGTTCCCTTATTTATATTATATGTATACACTCTCACTTTAATAAAATGGAATTGGAATACTTAGTATGCACTAAAGACCCCTTTGCTGATTTCTAGGTTCCACGTGAAAATAGTTTATTTGAGTGAATATACTCTTAGAACTAAGAATAGCCCCTCAAGAATCAATTGTTGTGCTTCCATAGCTTAATATGAACATTTTGTTCAGTTCTTATTTTTAATCTAACTTCATAACCTGAAAATGAACAGAATCCACAATGTTGTTTTCCCTATTAGTTCTTGAATGTTTTTATGTACCGTGCAATCTTAATTCTTCATTGGCTGGATGATTTCCAACTCAATCGTGTGCAGAACTGTGCACCTTTGTTGTGATGGTGTTTGAGGTGCTGGCAACGTTCCTTGAAGTTCACAAAATTCAAGCTAATATTCCATTCTCTTGGAACATAATTTCGTATTTCTCAAACTGAACATGACAAAATAAGGTTAGCGTTTTCAAGGTTTTATGGTAGTGGATAGCCATTAAAGCATTTCTTTTACATAAAAAAAGGAATTTTTATTAAACTTGAAGCAACAGAGTGAGCATGTCCTTCTGCTATAATTATGTTGACCATGCATATGGCACAAAATTTTTGTTCATTCTCCTTGACCATAATGTGGAGTCTACTACCATCACTGTTAATCAATAGCTGTATGATTAATATAGTTTATCAATCATACGATATGTTGCATGGTATGATTGAGCTACATTCTCCTTGACCATAATGTGGATCTATTACCATATGCTCATTGATAAATTATATTAACATTGCAGCTCAACCATACCAAGATATTGGTATCAAAAGGAGTTTCAGGTGTTTCGGAATTTTTCCTTTTTGTTAATTTATTTCTCTTTGCTGTTTTGTTGTCTGGGTCCATTCTTTCCATTTGGCATTGACTCCCTACAGTTAGCCTTTATGCACCTAATTTTTCCTCTATGTCATGCCCACTTTCAATATTTTACTTTGTGCAACTTCATACTAATGGTGACAGGCCCATGAAATACTTAGGAAAGGACGAATTGTGCTTCTGTTTAATTTATGTGACAGAGATATTATTGACCCAAGTATGGACTATGATCCTTCCCGATGCAAGAAATATATGTCAGTTTCACGTAACTGCACCTGTAACAATACGATCTTTTGATCTGCATTTGTTTAATGTTATACAATTCTAATATTTTTCCAGTCACATGTTTCCAAGTATTATAATCTTTAGTCATCAAGTAATTACTTATCCAATAATGGTTTGTCATCTTGCTAATGAAGGAACACAGAAATCAAACACTTGTGTCGAGGCAAAAGAAGTTTGAGTTTTACTATCGATTACTATTGCCTGCTCTTTTTCCAAACTGGACCCACTTTTTAGCTAATCTTAAATTTTATCATGATATTCACTGTTCCTCATTATAGATTATCTGGATTCACCTCGTGGGTTAGGTTTTGTTGCATGTAGGAACATAAGTTGTGATGGTCTATATTTTTTAAGCTCATTCAGCTGTTTACGTATGGCCAGGTGAGTAGTATTTTATCTTTCTAATTATCATTTGAAATAACAAAGTAGTTGTTCATGTTACCACTTTCATGAACACCGTATATCAAAATATTATATTATATTATGTACCATGCTACTGCCTTATTTATTGTCTTATGCACTTACATGCTTCCCAGTTTAGTGTTCGGTGCAGATCTTATTATTACCTTCGTGTATCAATAATCCTTATAAAGTCTGGCATGTTGCATGCTACAAATAAACAAAACAGATATTGATGTCATCAGCACGGCAACAAGCATATGCTCTTTGCAATAAACATGCAACAAGAGAAGTATATTGCATTTATATATATGTACAATCATTTTATTTCTATAGGACAAGATAACCATTCTACCATGACGTCCGGTGGATGGATGTATTTCTGTAGGGCAAGATAATCATTTCTACCATGGATGCCCAAGGTCAAATAGATAATCTGAAATAAAATGATGTGCCTTGAAATGTTGAATATGGCGAAGTTAAGGGGTAAAGGGGTGTGTGGTGTGTTGTATTTTACACCTCTTCTTAATGATGTGCAACTCTACTGCATGTTCGAGAAAAATGTTGAATATGGGGTTTTTTTTTCTCATAAAAACATGTATGAGACTCTAATGAGTGTTGTGTTCATCTAGGATGTTTGATTGGATGTTTGGCACGTGCTAACTGAACTATGTGGCCTTTTTAAGAAGTGCTTATTTCATTAGTGCACATGCTTCTCGATAAGAGAGGGCATTCAGTTTCTCTGGATGGTAATTAGGCATTCAGTTTCTCTGGATGGTAATCATATCGTTATACATAAGTTGGTTACAGAGTACTGAAAGGCACATCAGGGGCGGGCGCGGCGAAGCGCGCCCCATCCTAGTTGTATTTGTTCTGGAACATTCAGCTTTTGTTCCAGAACAAGAATTATATTACTTTTGTTCTGAATTGTTTTCATCTTGTTCTACAAATTATTGAATTTGTTTCGGGGCACCAAAGTAAATGTTTTGTAACAAAACAGATTTGTTCTCGAATAATGTTCTAGAACAAAAGGAACAATGTTCCGGAATAAAAAAGATTTTTTCTGGAACAATGTTTTGAGACAACGGGACAATGTTTTGAAACAAAACAGATTTGTTCCGGATCAGTGTTCTGAAACAAACAGATTTTGTTCCGAGTTTTTTTTTCCATGAAAATTAGATTTGTTATGGAATAATGTTTTGGAACAAATGGATTTTATTCTGAGTTTTTTCATCTTGTTTGAAAAATTATCAAATTTATAAGGAAACAATATACTCACCTGTTTTGTAACAAAACTAGTTTGTTCTAGTACAATATAGATTTCTTCTCGTCACTGTTTCAGAACAAAAGGAACGTTGTTCTGAAACAAATTAGATTTTCTCTGGAACAATTGCTCTGATGATTTTTCAACAATATTTTTGAACATACGGATTTTTTTCAAAAGAAAAATATATTTATTCTAGAACAATATATTTTGTTCTGGACAAAAACAATTGTATTTGAAAAAATATTCTGAATTTCCTATGATCGAAATTGTTCAAAATTGATTTCTACCGATATAATTGTAATTGTTTTACAATTGTCTACTTTTTATTTTACGAGAAGCATACAGAAAAGAGTGCGGAAGAACGTGAATAGTGGGCCAGGGAAAGCACAAAAGACGGTGAAAATAGTCAAGCGAAGAAAACAGGCGCGACCACTTCGTGCCTTCAGCGCTCCGCGGATGGTGGGCCAGGGAGGTGTGCGAGAGGGCGCGGAACCTCGCGCACGCGAGTTGGATAGCCTCTCTATATATATACCTACAAGTTATCAAATGTATTGGCGGCGATACATTCTGTCTACCACATTTTGATACTCTAGCAAATTACTGTACATCCTGGATTTTCTATATATGCCATCAGATTTTTTTATTTAATTATGTAGATTTTCTCTAGCCTACCCAAACTTGCTTGGGATAAAAGGCTTTGTTGTTGTGTTGTTGTAATTATGTAGATGAATATGCCGCTGGGTCTACAAAAATGCTATACGGTTCAGTTTCCTCCACATAAAACCATGTATTATGATTCAGTAGTTTGGTAGTACAGAAGAAATTGATGCTTACATTGAATAGCTGCTGTTCGTGCGATTTTGCTATCCAATGTGAACATTGATACGGATTACTGGATTAGTCTTCCTCGCCAACGAAGAACTTCTGCTTCCATCATAACCTATGGGTTATCGCCTAGTTTCTCAAGGCTTTACAGAGTAAATAATCGGCTTCAGCATGCTTACCTTTATGAATTCCTACGGCGGTCGGCGAGGATGGGCGAGGCTCTGAAAGGTGGGAGGCGCTGTGTAGAGCCGCGACTGGGGAGATCTACAGTTCTCCAAAAGCGCAGAGGCATCAACGGCTGCAGAGATACGCCGGAGTCGCGGCAAGATGGTGCAACGTGCTCGGTGAAGCCAATGTGCAGGCGCGGTCCTCTAGTAGTCTAGGAAACGGCCAGTTAGCCCACAGGCACAAGCTCCTCTGTGGGCTGAAGGCTCAAGTCCTTTTCAGAGGCTCCGTTAGACAAATCACGGGATTGCTTTCCGTGATTTTATCAAATGGAGGGGGCCACCGCAATCAGAATCTGCGATCAGATCAAGTAGAAGTGACTCAGACTGATCGTCTAATTAAGAGGGGCATATTCTGCATTGTAGTCAGCTTCTCCTGGCAATATAACTCACAAGCATTTGGCATCGCAGAGACTACCATGGCAGCATCGTTGTGAAAACAAAATATGTCTGCAAATTTTGAATTAGAAGTCATCAACTCGCATACCTCTCAAGATCCTCAAAACAAAATACTCTGTTTCAAAACTTTATCACTGTTCAACTTTTTCATTACGTTTCATAATTCATTTTATTCAAAATTAAGTGAAAATAAACAGATTGTGAACGTTTCTGGATGTGGGAGCCAGGATATGCATATGCTCACTGCAATGCTCAACTTTACACTGCTCAAATTCTAATGGCGTTGTAATTTCGCTTCTAGTCTTTTCTCCTTTTCATGGGTCAGTCGAACGCATGACCTATCGCCTGACCCTGCCCGTTTGCAATCAAAGTTGTACAATGAATGAGAGGCTTGCCCATAGTTTACGGCATGATTGACTAGTCAAAGCGTCTGAGGAAAGACCTGCTTCCACGGCTCCACACACGGCAGCATTTGGCCAATGCCAAGTCCAAGTTGCGCCTCTCAGCTTTTTCGTATCTGCAGGCATTATTGATAACCAAGAATTTGCAGGTAGTGTTAGATTTCCATATCACGTAAAAGCAAATTCCATATGCAAGCTCAGCGAAGTCCACACAATTTTCCAACGTGTTGCCGTCTGACTCTAGACCACCCATTCAACACGCAAAAGCTTGGAAGTTTCCATTTGTCCCTATGACTATGACCCCCATCTGCCACACCTTTTCTATCGTTCTTCCTTTCTGTCAAAGGAACGAATGAGATAGCATAAGCCACAACTCAATTCAAGTAAATCAATCCAAGCACGAACAAAAGATGATAGTGGTGAGCTCCTCGTTTACTCTCCACCTTCTACCTCTCTTCCTACTCCTATCAATAGTTACCGTCGACGCCGCCACATTTAACATCACCAACCGATGTTCATACACCCTGTGGCCAGCCGCTTTACCGGGTGGAGGCAGGAAGCTAGACCCAGGGGATTCGTGGAGCCTCGACATGCCAGCCGGTACCGGGCGTGTGTGGGCACGCACGGGTTGTTCATTCGACAGCGCCGGAAATGGTTCTTGTGAGACAGGTGACTGTGGCGGCGTGCTTGCCTGCACACGCAGTGGTCAACCACCCCTCACTACTGCTGAGTTCTCTGTTGGAGGTGGAACAGGAACAGATTACTTTGACATCTCCCTTGTCGACGGATTCAACGTGCCCATGGACTTCCTCCCAGTGCCGCCAGCCAAAGGACGGAGAGGGCAAGGGTGCAGCAAGGGCCCTCGCTGCACAGCTAACATCACGTCCCAGTGCCCAAGAGAACTGACGACGCCAGGGGGCTGCAATAACGCGTGCACAGTATTCAAGCAAGACAAGTTCTGCTGCACCGGGACCGTCGGCACCAACAACTGCGAACCCACGAAGTACTCGGTGTTCTTCATCCGGATGTGCCCGGACGCGTATGGCTATTCCTTGGATGATAGCTCGAGCACTGTCTTCACTTGCCCATTGGGTACCAACTACCAGATCGTCTTCTGTCCCCAAATTGACATTTCAGCTTCACCACCAGCTACAAATTCTCCAGCAGCTATTGATACTAAGACTGCACCCAGGAACTCTTCATCCTTCACTAGAAGTAGATTTTTTTCTGTGATCCTAGGTTCTGTGTGCGGTGTTGTTGGTTCTATTGTACTCGCTGTATTTTTCACTTTAGTTGTGTATAAACAAAGAAAAAGGAAACGTCAGGAAGTGCAGGAAGAGGATGATGAACTTGGAGAGCTAACAGGGATGCCGATGAGGTTCACATTTAAGCAGCTGGAAGAAGCAACCAACCAATTTCAAGAGAAGCTCGGGGAAGGAGGATTTGGGTCAGTTTTTGAGGGGAAATACGGTGAGGAAACAATTGCAGTCAAGCGTTTGGATCGAGCTGGTCAGGGTAAGGGAGAATTTTTGGCCGAGGTTCAGACAATTGGTAGCATTCATCATATCAATCTAGTGAGGTTGATTGGCTTCTGTGCAGAGAAATCACACAGACTCTTAGTGTATGAGTATATGCCCAAAGGGTCCTTGGACAAATGGATCTTTTACAGACATGAAAACAATGCTCCTCTGGATTGGCCAATACGATGCAAGATTATCATTGACATAGCTAAGGGTCTTTCTTATCTTCATGAGGACTGCATGAAGAGAATTGCTCATTTGGATGTCAAACCACAAAATATCCTATTAGATGAAAACTTCAATGCTAAACTTTCTGACTTTGGACTATGCAAACTCATTGACCGAGATAAGAGCCAAGTGATCACAAGAATGAGAGGCACACCTGGGTATTTAGCTCCTGAGTGGTTGACATCCGAAATTACGGAAAAAGCTGATGTCTATAGCTTTGGTGTTGTTGTCATGGAAATCATCAGTGGTAGAAAGAACCTTGACACTTCACGATCTGAAGAGAGCATCCATCTTATTACCTTACTGGAAGAAAAGGCAAAGAGCAATACGTTAGAAGACTTGATTGACAAGAATTGTAGTTACATGCAAGCAAACAAGCAAGAAGTAATTGAGATGATGGATCTTGCAATGTGGTGTTTGCAAATCGATAGCAAAAAAAGGCCTAGGATGTCTGAGGTAGTCAAAGTCTTAGAAGGTAACATGAATGCAGAAAGCAACATTGATCATAAGTTTGTTGCGACAAGTTTAGTGATGTTTGGTATTGCTGATAATATTGGTTGCTCAGATCCACCTCTAGCCTCTGATATATCAGGCCCCAGGTAGGACGAGGAGATTCGAAGAAGTTGATTGACTATGTGTACTCAAAAGTGACATGAACAGTTGTACTGACCCCTTCACATTGACACAATCTGAGGGCTGTGTATGCTGCGATCATTTTGATTATAGAATATGAGCATTGCAAAGCTACTTTGGTCTAGACTAGATGAAAATTTCTCCTTGTACTTTTGTTTGTTTCCAATCCCAGTGTACCACATATCTATTTTTAGTTCTTACACATGAAATTAATCATATTTTGAAATTCTCATATCCCACAAAGGGAAAAGCACAGGGAAGAGAAATTTGTGAGTGGATTACAATTTCTAGGAACAACACGAGGCGTATTCTTAGCCAGATTTGCAGATTGTGTTCCTTCGATAAACAACCATATCCAACTATCCAGCAGGCCATGGAGGTTCTATCCTAATATAAACATCACAATGAGATTACTTTTAAATATACCATATAGAAATTTGGTGAAACCAAATGTGCTAGAATAATTGAACATGGAGTACCTTACCACGGAAGAGAGATTTATTCTTCAGATTCATCCTAAGTGATAGCTACCCGTGATATCGTGCATGCGCCTTCAGAGTATGATGCATACCTGGAGGTGAAAATGTGGGTGCACAGCCGGTTCTCGTCGGCGCGAGCGGCAACCGGCAACGACGAGCGGAGCAGGTCCGCGCTCGTTGAGAGCCGGGGAGGAATCCGCTAGAGCGGAGCCGATCCGTGCCGTGACCGAGCGCGTCTTCGTCCCACCCCAGGCCGCAGCGTCCATCGGCCGCAGTCGCCGCGGTTGGATCCCTCGCCGTTTCTGGCCGCCGCGCCATGAGCCCGTCGGAGCTGCCGCCGAGCGCCCCAGAAGGCCTCGTTCGCAAGGGTGAAATGTAGCGGCTGGGACGTTTGATTTGGTGGATGAGAGAGCTGGATGCTAGGCAGCAGGGTTACTGGTGGTCGCCGGCGGCAGCGCATCGACGCCCGGCGACCGCCGTCAAATCTCCGGTCGGACTTTTGCAAAACGCCCCCTGATTAGTGATTTCGGATCGCGGACAATAGTCGCGATACGAGTATTTTCAGCTAACCCCCTGTGTTGATCTCGATTAATAACCGTCGATCCAGGACGCAACAACAGAGGAGCTCCTCGTCGATCGTGCCTGTCTTCGATCTGTGCCGGCTTCTCGTTCACGAATTCGGCGCTCACGTCCACCGATTGCAGAAAGCTCTCCCCTGAAGGGAACGATATGGGTCCTCCCGGAGAACGCGCCCTGCCACGGAGCGAACGAGGAAACCGGGCATGAACGAGGCCACGACACATATGAGCGCCGGGGAGCGAACATGATCCTGCCTCTGTGTGGCCGAAGTGGACGGTGCCGTCGAACAGCTGGATGCTCTGCTTTTACAAGTATGCTCTGCTTTCACTAATTCACTTCTCACCTCAACCTTGGACAGAGAGTTCTTTCCTCACTAATTTATGGAATTTGTACGGGCCATCAGCTCAACTTGAACCACAATAAAAACAATGAAACAGGAAGAAACAGGAAACGTAGTTGCAAAAGTACACATCCGCCTATGATCTTACTAGCATTCAACGACTGCAAGTATTTGCAAGCATACAATATTTTAGACCATAAATTAAGGAATAGTAGCGAGTATTTGTTGATTGCTACACACCAGTACACATCACACGGATAAATAGTAAAAATATAACAGCTGTTCAAACCATAAATTTAGAGTGCTTGCGTGCATGCACACATATTTCACTCGTCATCCTCTTGTATATCATCAAGTTCCGACGACAAATAATAAGAATCCACCATAGAAATCTGCTCACCGCCATCACAAAAGAATGGCCTCGAAGGCATTTCCATCCTATTGACATCGCACTCGAGCATTTCTATGACCTCACTCATTGTCGGACGATCATGAGACTTCATCTGGATACACCGGAGCCCAATAATGCAAAGCTTCTTCTCCAACTCATGCATATCGACAACAGATATCTCGGCTACTTCTTCCTCAATTAGTTTGTCATAAACCCAGGAAGGATAGTAATTCTTACTTGAGCTGGCAGAGTTTGGATCAGCATTCCGTCGTCCTCCAGCCATCTCTAAAAGCAGCATCCCAAAGCTGTACACATCAGATTTGCTTGAAATGGCGCCAAAGCTCCTTGACACCATCTCTGGGGCTATGTATCCAACTGTTCCCCGCATAGCACTCAATGGCACGAAACTGTTATCCCTCGGGAACAGTTTAGCAAGCCCAAAATCAGCAACTTTTGGGACAAAGTTGTGATCAAGAAGTATATTGTGCGGCTTGATATCAAAGTGCAGAATCTGCATGTCACACCCCTGATGCAAGTAGTTGATCCCCTTAGCAACGCCCAAAGCAATCTGGTTGAGCTTATCCCAAGAGAAAGTCTTCTCTGGAGAAAAAATGTACTTATCGAGAGAACCATTGGGCATGTACTCGTAGACAAGCGCCCTTTGTGATTCCTCTGAGCAGAACCCTACAAGACGTACCACATTGACATGGTGGATTCTACCAATTGTGGAGACCTCGCTGATGAACTCGTCTCCATTGCATTTTGAGTTGCTCAACATCTTGATGGCAACATGTAAATTTCCCGGTAGGACACCCTTGTACACAGAGCCATATCCTCCATGGCCAAGCTTATCTCTGAAATGATTTGTGATTGCAATGATGTCAGTGTACGAGTATCTCAGTGGCCCTCCCAGCGTTAGTTGCATTCGCAAAAACCGCTCAACTGCATCAATCGTTGCCCTAGTTTTCCAATACTTGTGTCCAAGGAAGATAAGTATTGCTAGGGGTGCCAAGACGAACCTGCAGAGCACTGCATAAAAAAAGTTTGTGTATTAATTTGTGCTTTAGTGAAAATGTTTTAACACAACAAAATGATGACGATAAAATGACACATCTATATCTGAAGCATACCATGTACATATTTCAAGAGCCACATGACAAACAATGATAGAGAGGAGGTGTACACCGTCAGCTCATTTTGTAATCGACTTGATATAATTTGTGGAGTTGGAGCCATGCAGCCCCAAAACTCCATATCAATCGTATTAATGTACCAAATCTGTTGTAGGATGCCTGAGGTGTCCCTTGGTTCTTCACGGAATGTGCTGCAAGACGGAACCACATAACATGGAAGGATTTATATTAAGCCAACGCACGCCTTTTGAGTTTAGATACGCAAGTGTATGGAAAACAAAAAAAATGTGATGAACAGGTTCTCACCGGATTGAATCCGCCATACACTTTCTGAAACTGTGTTGCGGTTGCGGATAAGGGAACCGAAGCTCAAATCCTTTCCTCATGAATTTTACGACGTCTACATAGCTTGCATCCTCCGGTACTGTTATGCCGGAACCACTCAGAGGTGTCATGGCCAGGTAACCACACGAGGGCTTGAAATTTTGAGCAGAGCTAGTGTACTGCCTGCCAGTTAATACGTAGATGAAAGAATCTTTGCTACTAAGGCAACGGACAGGCCTGTATGTAAGGTCATTTATTTCCTGCGAACAATTAACAAACATAGCCCCCGTCCATCCATCAGGGACAAATAAATCTGCACCAGTTCGTCTATCTGCATGGTAATCCCACCGAGGCAGGGGGCAACTTCTCTGCATGCCCAAATTTGAGTCGACAACCCAGAAAGAACCGCCAGTATGGTAGAAATCCCGATGTAAAGAAGATGTATGGTTGATGCCAAGCACGTTGTATGTTCCACTGCCGATGCGAATTGTGGCGTTGGTGGCAGTGCAAACCAGCTCATACGGACCACAATGTGGTGAATCAGCTTGACGACGGAAGGGATACGATATGTTGCTGAAAACACCGCACGAGAAAGGAGGACAAACATGATGTCGTCCATTTACATCTGCAACAAGAACTGCAAGCACAGAGAATAGAGTTAAGGTTTGTAAGGCGGTAGAGCAACGAGAAGCGGCAGACATTGCCATGGTAGGCAAGCTCAAGCTTCATAAAACTGGCGAACAAATTAATCGCGACTTGGCAAGATAAGCGAGTAGAGAAGTCCACAAAAAACGGACGGGGGTAGGCGCCAAGGTTAATGGCACTTGACTTCTATCCCCTGCATGATTGTGATTGCATTACCGCTACGCTAACTTGTTGTCTTTCGATGACGTGACATACAGGACCACGGCATCGACGACACGGGTCCGCCGAGAACGAGGGGTCCCGATTATCCGATCGAGCACACGGACCCCACGCTATCGTGGCCGGCACGGAGTCGAGGTCATACAGGCCAGGGTGCGCATTGTCGCCATGGAAGATCTCGCTGCTGATGCTGGTGTCCAGCTGGGCATCATACTTGATCCAGAACTAGGTAGGAGCTTGGAGACTGGAGGTGCGCAGGGCGAGGTCCCTTGTCGGTCTTGCCGTGGAGGAGAACGTCGAGGCGCCGAGGAAGGTGGTGTTCGC
The DNA here is from genome assembly GCA_031894775.1 of Chloris gayana. Lineage (NCBI taxonomy): Eukaryota > Viridiplantae > Streptophyta > Magnoliopsida > Poales > Poaceae > Chloris > Chloris gayana. Next base: position 217,048 of record JAUNZO010000601.1, read on the forward strand.
ATCGCATCTGCTCTCTGTAACAGGCTAGGAGGGATATCAGCTGCCGATCTTTTGTAGAGATGCTTCTTCTTCCTCTTCTGAACCTCGAACACCATGCATTCCCTAAACTCTCTTTTTTTCATATGAAACTTTCCCTTACTTTCTTTATCGAACTTGTACCCATCAGGGTACCCACATAAACATTGCACAGTTTAAGGAGAAAAGCAAGAAACATCATAGTTGCAGGCCAGTTCACGTACACTTCATAGAAGTGCAACCCAATAAAAGGTGACTTGGAAAGCTAAGCAAGTAAGAGTAGATCGATCGGGGGAGTAGGCGCCAAATTAAGAAGACTTGACTCATGCTTCTGCATGATTGAAACAATCGATCGTTGACTTGTAGTCTTTCTCACTATTCTCTTTTCATTTTTCCTTTGTAAGGATACTTAAAATCCTTTGATGGGACAAAAGGGAAAGACAGAAGATTACCATTCATTAATGCTTTGATTTTGAGTAAACAATATTATGATGACATGGTGATTCGATGCTAGCAATATTTTCGAGTAACGTGACAAGTAAAATGAGCGGCAACACTTGTTTCCGGAAATGGTGTTACCCGCCATAAAGAACACGGCAAAAGTTGTAGAGAGAGAGAAAGAAGAAAAGCTAATAGTTACTATAATAAAAAAAGGGGTGTTTTCAGGTCCAAAATAATGGTCATTATTTTTTCTCAACTAATGACCATTAATTGGATCTAATGATGTAAATTAAATTTTAGAAGTTAATATCTAATGACCATTAGTAAGGGTAATATTGTCAAAATAATATGATTATAATGAAAAATTCATCATAACTAATAAGTTAGTCAATTTTACATGAATTTGTTATAAAATATTTATTTAAATTTGATTAATCACCATCATTATTATTGTAGTCAAGTTTTAGTGTATTTAACACAAGTTTGTATGATAAAAAATATTAATTTTATAGTGCAATTATTAGACTACCCTTGAACTAATGGTCATTAGTTGAGGAAAAATAATGACCATTATTTTGGACCTGAGAACCTCTCAAAAGGTACCCAAATGTTGGGGCAGATTGACAAGACTTTTTTAACAGATGGATGCTATTAGATTCATCTCGCAAACTAAGGGAGCCAGGTCTCCCACGCTCCGGTTCTGGATCAAGTCTGACGTCTAGTTGTTCCCTAGCCGGCACGCTCTTCGCTACATCGCTTTCACGCGCGCGCCCACCCAGGACAGTCCGCGTATGCTCCTCGATTATGCCAACCTTTGTATCCAAATGACAAGGTTGGCCAACTATGAAATTTTTAGGAAAACGAGTGTTGTGAATGTTTTACTAGTTTCTCGTCAGGAGCTCAATCAATAGGTGCCCTCTTTTTTCCATCCTTCTTCCTACTTAAATATTGTGGAAAATTTGTAAAACTATGACTACTTGATTTATTTATTTTGCAGTAAAAGCACTTAAAAAGTTTATATATCTCGATAGGACATTTTGCGATAGCTAAGTGACTGGTAGGACTGAGTATTTATTGCCGCCGAGACTCGAGAGGGACTTCTGCCGTGTTCTATCGGTTGCAGATTTGCAGTTGTAGTGTGCTTATATATGGTTATAATCCATCTTTCGTTATCAGTGAACAACCAGGCACCAAGAAAGCGTTAGTGAACTTTATTGAGTAGGGTTTTTTTATGTTAGTTTTCTGGTCCAAAACAATGGTCATTATTTTTTCTCAACTAATGGCTATTAGTTCAAGGGTAGTTTAGTAATTACACTAAAATCTAATATTTTTTATTCATATAAATTTATGTTAAATACACTAAAAATTGAATGCAATAATAGTGATGATGATTAATCAAATTTAAAATAAATATTTTATAACAAATTCATGTAAAAATTGACTAACTTATTAGTTATGATGAATTTTTGTATTATAAACATATTATGTTGACGATATTACCCTTACTAATGGTCATTAGTTGTTAACTTCGAAAATTTAATTTATGTCGTTGGATCCAACTAATGACCATTAATTGTGAAAAAATAATGGTCATTATTTTGGACCTGAAAACACCTCAACAAATAAGGATCTGTATGGTTGATGCCAAGCAAGTTGTATGTTCCACTGCTGATGCGAATTGTGGCATTTGTGGCAGTGCAAACCAGCTCATATGGACCACAGTATGGTGAATCACCTTGGCGACGGAAGGGATATGATATGTTGCTGAAAACGCCGCAGGAGAAAGGATGACAAACATTATGCCGTCCCTTTGCATCTGGAACAAGAACTACAAGCACAGAGAATACATTCAAGGTTTGTAAGGCAGTTAAACAACGAAAAGCAGCAGACATGGCCATGGCTGGCAAGTTCATTCCTCATAAAACTGCAAACAAATTAATGGACGGGGTAAAGATAAGCGAGTAAAGCAGTCCACAAGGGTAGGCGCCAAGGTTAATGACACATGACTCTATGCTGATCTACATGATTGTGATTGCGTTGCCGCTGACTCTTGTAGTCTTTCTTTTCATTTTTTATTAGCATATAGTTACTTGAAAGCAACAGGCGTATTGGAACCAAGATTCACCTGTTGTGTTCGTTCAGTGAACAAATATTTCCAAGATACCATGTTGGCTTATCCTAATTCCTATTAAACAGATGTTCTCTGGTAGTAACAAGGAAAGAAACAGCCACCAAATGCATTGAGATTATTTTCAACAACCGTATACATATTCAGTGAAATGAAGAATTTACCAAAGGCAGTGTTATGTTTCGGATTCATACTAATTGATAGCCAGAGGCGACTCTTATGGATGCAAACTGCTAGTGCTACTGCTAGGAGTTGGAAATGTGGGATATCAATCAGTCTCGTCGGCAAATGGGACGACGTCGAGCGGGGTAGGCCGCACGTGCAGAAGACTCGAAAGAGGGGCATGGCATTTTGATGGAAGAGACTGCAGGACGTCTAGCACGGGTCGCCATCGGTCAGTCGCCACTCAGAGTATTTGCAAACCGCCCCTTTAATTCGGGAGCTCCTTTACGGTACATACTACCACCAGTATTATACTCGTGGTACTACCATAAGTACTGGTGGTACTTATAATTTAATGGCTTAGATTAATTTACATCACATCACTAGTATCACTAGTTCTCATTCAGTGTGCAAGAATTCAAGACTGGTATGATTTTTTTCTTGGATACAACAAATTCATTCGCAGGAGCTCGCACATTTTGCTAAACGAACGCGGCGCCTGCATGTGTCGGTATGTGTTGAGCATATTATAGCTCGGGATGTAATTTTGTTTCTGAGTAATTAAAGACCCTTTTCATTGGGGAAATGAAATTCATTCACATACCGGGCGCGAACGGTCCTTGAATCCGTGGATTTGCACTATGTAAAAAAAGGCTTTTAGTGACGCTTCCAGAGAGTCATTAGTGACGCATTTTTCACGCGTCACCAAATTTCCGTCACTAATGAAAAGTCAATAGTGACGCATTTTTTACGCGTCACTAATGATGCCCAAGTTAGTGACGCGTCACAACCAAAAGCGTCACCAATCTACAACGTAAATAGTGACACTTTTTATTAGGACGCGTCACCGATCTGTTACTAGAATAGTGACGCTTTCTATTAGGACGCGTCACCGATCTGTGACCGGAATAGTGACGCTTTTTGTTACGACGCGTCACTATTGTGTTTTTATCTTAGCGACGCGTTTTATTCCGAAGTGTCACTAATTAGTAGTTTCAGGTCATTGGAGATACCTCCAATGGTTTCGTTTCGACAATATACACAGATACACATCACAGAAAGGAATAACAGATTAACAATAATCAAAACTTATGACAATAACACACATCTCAGGCATGAATATGATTCATTGCATAGAATCCATAGATAAAAACAGAAATTCAAAGCATCCAGTTGGAACACATTCACCACAATAGCACTTCTTGTGAAACACATATTTCAGTTGCTCTTAACTGCACACACCACTAGACATCAACACTAATGCAACTAACGCCTTGGAAGCCCTGCGCTTTTATAGTGGAATTCTCCCTTATTGTCGATCACCTGTGACATCAGGAAGGAAGCGAGTTTTTCTCGAATGTCGTCCTCCAAGTGGATTCAACATCACTTCAAAGTCCTGTATATTTTTTAAAAAATAAGTGAGTACTATATTGAAGTTGAGGTAGTATGGAGAAACGCAAAATTATGCACTAATATTAGATGCCAAGTGCATCCATGTCCAAGCTTAACTATCATCCACGCAACCAGGAAATAAGTATTTGCAACATATATGAACCGATTCCAAATCAATCAGCACAAGAAGTTAGCTTAACTATCACCTATGCAAGACTAAGCTACTGTTGAATGGATTTGATTGGAAGGAAATAAGTATCTAATAAAGCAGTTTCCCTAACTAGAATTGATTTTTCATGCATGTAAAGAAGATTACAGAAATAGGTACATAATTGGAAATTCATAGTCAAGCATTACACATTTCAAATATCTCTACTAGCAGAACAGAAGTACCTTATGCTATGCTCAGTACATAAGAATGGAGCAGCACAATTTTCACTTCTTCAGACCCAACCAACCAACCAAGTATTAACAAAACACTTACTAGTACTAGTAGTAAGTCAGAATACTATTATTGATTGCTAAAATATTACACAAATTTCAAATGCTGAATTGGCATGACAATGCTGTAGAGTGACAAAGGGATAGAAGCAGTTACATGCAGTAATATTTTATTACCGGCTAGTATGATACTTATTGAATTTCATGTTGGTAAAAACCATACGAATAATCAATGATGATATAGTTATCAATGATGAAGCAACAATCTTTTGCCTTCTATCCCAAAACTCTAATGGTGAACACAGCCATCACTGTCACTCTGCCCTTGTCCATGCAGCATTGCACTATATGCAGTAACCTAGCAACGGAGATGCCTAGCTGACGAAACATCCAAATCCAATGTTTAAATCCCAATAGCAACCAGCTGAAATGAAAACATTGAGTGTTGCCAATGCACCATCCTAAGGTGCAGTGATAGAACTCTATATCATTAAGCTCAACCTAGTCAGAACTCCTTTAGCATCAGTTATTAAGAAAAAGAGAACAACTGTACAAGACAAAGGCCCGAGAGCCAGAAATTAAACTAAAACTAAATATAACCAAGCTAAAAGGTTATCTATAGTTACCAGGCAGAGGTCAATATCAATCAACTGGTAACTATTTGTACTCACAGAGCAGCAAAAATCCATACAAGTTTGAAAATCAGAAATTACCTCAAGTCGTTGGGCATTTAATAATCCAAGAGCTATCGTCACATGGTGTGCTGTGTAGAAACCATATTCGTTACCAGGACGTTGTTGATGGCACTGCAGAAGCATAGGAAAAAAAGAAGCATGCTTAACTTGCAGTTTTATTTTTGTGACATGGAGGTGGATACACTGCAAATAGAGATTATTATTACCATATTATAAAATCTAAATTGAAAGCATTAGAAAAGCACTACCAGGCAGAGCTCACTATCAGTCAACTGGTAACTATTTGTACTCACATATCAGCAAAAATCCATAAAAGTTTGAAGAAAATCAGAAATTACCTCAAAGTCCTGTGTATTTTTGAGAAAATAAGTGTGCTATATTGGAGTTGAGGTAGTATGCAGAAACACAGAAGTATGCACTAATATTACACACAACTTGGTACCAATGCATGAAACAACATGAATGATCTATCCGTGAATGAGTAGGTGCCTTCCCTGTCCCGGTTTCTGAAAGACAGAAAGACAGAAATTACAAGTATATCCACAAATGTTGGCTTGCATGTTGTTGAAGAGAGGGAGTAAATTGTATACTATTTCAAATTAAGATAATAACCTCTAGAACCTCCACCAAGCAATTCACATCTGGTCCAAAGCTTCTCTCTCCCTCTGGCTTTTCTCTTCCTTTGGCCCATTGTCAGAAGGGGTAATGTCACCAACAATTGCTGGTTCACCAAAAAAGACAATGAAACACGTCAAAAACGAGCCAGGCAATTAGTAGCTACAACACTTTTCCGCACAACGCAAAGTGCCCTCTGCCATATATACTGCTTTTCCCATGTATTCAAGGGAAATAGGTACCAAAAATTCAAATAGTAGTTGCAAGGAACTCTTTACGTTTTCCAACATGTTATGGGGACTCAAGACAACAATGTCATCTACAAAAACCCATATTTTCAAGTTCAGATTAACAATACACATCCCTTATTTTATAATCAAAAGTCAAAACCCATATGGTACTCAAAAACAGCCCCAAAGTTCAATACATTTATTTTGTGTACTGAGAAGAAACATATGCATTATGAAGAAACAGTACAATGTATAAGAGTGAAAATTGTAAAATATATATTTGCACTTCTAGTAGATTTAATTTCACGACGTTTATTTACATATCAGTGTCAGATAGTATGTTACCTATTCCTAGTTCACGGTGTGTCCTGTCTATGTATCAAATAACTTTAAACTATGACTACCGATTGCCCTGTATAGTCAACTGGTCCACTCCTTCCCCTCAAGTGAAACATATGATTTACACTAGCAAAGTGATCGTGCTTCGCTATGAAAAATTCTGAGTTCAGTTCAACAGAAATTTCTGAGTATGAGTTTAAACAAATAAGTTCAGTTCCACATTAGATAACAAATAAGTTTAAACAGAGATTGAGTTGCTATAGTAGGAGTATAACAGAAGTGCTAGCAGATGCAGCTGAAACAATGACTATTCACTTGTTGTAGAGTCAAAGATAAAACTCAAAGGAAGCACTAGGCATACTCACATGAACAAACATTTGTAGCCTTAACAAGGCCAGGATGCAGAGGACAGTTAGCTACAAAAAATGCATTCAAACATGCTAATAACAACCATTATAAGGATCAGCTACGGAGTTACAAGAACCAGCTCATTGGGTATCGATCAGGCCTATTGATTTCATCCGGAGAATCATGCGCTACCCCAAATCATTTGCTACCCCAAACCATGCAGGTAATCCCAAAGTACAGGTGCAGAGTGACAGATAAAAAAAGGGAGAGGAGAGCGACTCAAATTAATTCGTCAGGGAATAGCGCTGCACAAGAAATCCAGATTTTTTTTCCAACTAGTTAACTTGACATTCAGACTTTGGTGATCATTTACTACAACAAATTAGTGAAAAAAATGATATCAGACAAAATAGCATCCAAAAAAATTACCACCCAACAACATCAGGTTTACCCCAACAACTAGATTAGCACAAATACCTCCTAGAACAACTCTGCAACAATGGATCTCAGATATGTATTGTTGAGGACGTGGTAGGAGAAAGGGATTGAGGTAGCACATCACAGCAGGGCGCACATCAATGGATTCAACAGCCATACATCTAGCTGCCATGGAAGTAAAATTCGTGAATCCGGCCACTATAGTTCTAGTCCGTATAGTGGAGCACTGATTTGTAGTGGGTTGACCAAATCTGCGCTATGAGATGAAATATTTGATGTGAAGCATGAGGAGAAGGGCAGCAGGGTAGAGGTGTCGAACCTTCATGAACCTGGGAACCAAAGGAACGGGTGGTCACCGCCTTGTTGTAAGCCTCCTCGCCGCCGTTCCGCGTGGGGACTTCCACGCAGTGCGTAGCCAGCATCAGGCCCGCTTGAGCGCGACCTTCCGCTCCGCGAATGACATGGTGGCGCGGACGGCATCCGCGAGCTCCTACTAGGGGGAATAATGTTGAAGACCTCGCCCGCCACCGGCTTCATGATCCATGGCGGCTAGGTGGATAGGGTTAGGGTTGCAAAGGCAGATGCCAGGTAACTGGGGAGGTGCATACTCACACAGCAACGGCGAGCAGATCCACTCCATTACCGGGACCAAAGGTAGGGAAGGACAGGAGCTACCTTCCTCCATTGCTACGGGATCCTGCTGGAGAGAGAGAGAGAGAGAGAGAGAGAGAGAGAGAGAGAGAGAGAGAGAGAGAGGCTGCGGGAAGGAGAAGCAAGTTTTTTTTCCGGTCGGCACTCGGGTTCCAGTGCAGCTGCGGGCGGACGTCAGCCTCGCTCGATGAACTGTGGTACATAATTTTTTCGGGTCCGTTCGTAACTGATAGGTGACGCGTTTTGTTGTGCAGAGTCACTCATGACTTGCCACGGTTATCGGTGACGCGTTTCGTTGACACGCGTCATCGTTATAAAGATATTAGTGACCCATTCTGATGGGGTCATTGAAATTGGTGACGTGTGATAAAAAAATGTGTCACTAATAAGTTAATAGTGACACGTCTATTAAGACGCGTCATTGATTATAGTATCATATTTGTAAACTTTTTACATAGTGTTGTCTACGAAGCTTGTAGGAATTGAAATCACTCTCGTCGACTGATACAATACGAATAAGCGCGTATCGGGCGATTTTCCTTCCAAACAGCGAAACTCCAATGCAAGTACCGCGTTGCTACGGACCATTTCATTAGTTTCAGAGTCAAACATCAAACTAGACAATTGTCAACCCTGATTACCCAGGCCTGGCAGACCAAAACGGATAGTCAATAACCATGGCATGGGAAATTATGACCCGAAGATTCTACTCTTCTAGGACCAAGCAATTCTGACTTTTTTCTCGTTAGTCTCAGGTAAGAATTAGGGCCAATATAACTTATTAAGTCCACAGAGGCAAAAGCAACAACTAGAGACAACATCGTAGCCTGGTTAAACAAGTTTAACTCTCCTTTTCCTAATTAGTGGCTTTCTTTTTTGTACATTTTGACTTTGCCTTTTGGCATGCAAGAATTATTTACCCTCTTTTATATTAATAGAATAAGCACAACAGGAGTCTCTCTCCTACTGTGTTCAAGTAAAAAAAGGCCTATTTGAATGATTCAACAGGTTTAGTTAATAGAAATGCATATGCTTTCAGTTATTACCCTTCGGTTCAATTAAATATGTTACACAAAAAATATTATTAAACAGATCGTCAATGCCTACATTGGTCTAATGAATGATCAAGAGCACCTCAAGCACAGGTCTGGTGGCTCAGTTCTCATGGAGGATTGTTTTCTTTGTTGAAGTTCTGAAAATGTACACATTAAAAAAAGAAGAGGTGGACGGAAATTCCATATGCTGAACAACAGAACAATAAAGGCAATGGGAAAAAAAATGGACTTATATTTGTCTACAAACATGGTATTGTACACTATTGTTCCTTGTTGATTATGCACATTATTACACATTCATGCATAGCTCTGATTATGCATATTTTCATTTTCCAGTCAGATATTCATACCAATAAACAAACCAAATACCCATTGGTACCTTGCAGCCTTGGATTATAAAAAAGGCATTGTATCAATCCTAGATTCAGAAGGTGCAACTGATCGTAAGACCAAAATGATGTTGTGAGTGTTTGAACATTCAATATTTCCTACATAATCCAGCCAATATCACAATTGACTATTGACAATGCAGCTCAAAGGACCCGAGGTACAAATTAAAATTGTCACACAAGGTATTAAGCACGAGGGCCAAGGAGGTGTTTGGTTCAGTTCTGGTAACGTAATGGGAATTGTAATGGGATAAGGGTGTAATGGTAATCAAAGTATCCCATTACTGCTTTTGTTTGGTTCACTTATGTATCGGGTTCATATCCAATACAATGTTTGGTTGGAGATAATGTAACGTATTGAACTTACAGGCAACTTCACAAGCAAAAATCGGTCCTCTGACTGTCAGAATCAACCACCATACACAATTTTTTCATGATATGAACAACCACATAAATTTTTTTTCAAAATATATTAAATATAATATCCAATATTTAATAGGGAAAATTCAGATGTGCATGCCGGGTAGCATTCCATCTTCCAATCCAAAAAAATACAGACCGGCAACTCTGGATATCAGACCAGTGCTCAATTCAACAACAAAAAAATATAACTCATCACCACTCTTTTTTACAATAATTTAATTCTCTAGAAAACTGATGACACCACACCATCTCTTAGCAGTCAGCACGCTTATGTAGACATATCATCTTCTTAACTTATGTAGAACACATCTCGCCGTCATCAATTATGTGATTCCCCTGCAAACAAAATCAAACAACTGAACTTCAACCCATGTAATTCTTGTATACGACTGGACTGGAGAACAGTGATGAGTGAACAAGAAAAAAAACTTCTTGACCGGAATGCACCACAGTTCATGGGTCTCTGGATGGCAAAGTGAAGTCAAAGATAGACTAATAGAAACTAGTCCTGACCAATAATTTAAACATATGTCGGAGCAATTCTTTGGCAAGAATAGAAAGTTCTAGGAGCATTTGCACTAACCATTATTTACTTATACTAGAGCAGGTTGATCCTCATCTCAAAAAAAGATCAAATTGATCCCCCACATATGGGATCAAGAACAGGAAGCACTACGCAAGATGTTATTGGTCATTACAAAGGGAGAGCTCCAGTGACTAGATCGAACCTCAAAACGTGGCACTTCTTTACATGGAAGATGTGAGAGCAAGGAAATCCCCCAAAAAATTCAAAAGATCATATATTATTATATGGTTTGATTATCACAGGTGAACTTGAAGGAACAGAAGTGAACATGAGATTAGTAGTATGAACCTGAGATTGACATGATGTCCTATCTTTATCTACCACTTTGCCTCTCTCTCTCTTTCCTCTGCGCTTCATCTGCAACAAGCAAAGTGCTTAGGGAATGAAACATATGAAGAATGGATACCATCAAAACCAGAAACAGGCGCCTAAAGTCCCTTCATTTATCAAAAGAAATCGAAAAATGGCATTTTCATGCCAATTTAGCAGTTGACAAAGGTGGATAATTCCAAGAGATTCAATTTTGTTACTAACTTTCTAAAATTTTAGAAGACAAATTGTTTCAGTGGACTATATTCTCAACTTTTAGACACCAGGGAAGGACAGCTCTTTTCAAGAGAATCTAACACTGGAAGTTTCTTTTCTTTGTGCTTTTTGGTAGGGCCCTGATCCTTTTTCTGTTTCTACTCGTTTCCAAACAAAATAATGTAAATCACAGTTTGAGATAGGTACGCAGAAATAAACAAATTACGGCATTAAAATGGTGGGCAAGTGATTTATCCGTCCCGGGGGCCAAAATTTTGGACAGTGGAACCGCTTTGCAGCGATCACAGTCTCCACACAAAAATGAGATATAGCAGAAGCTTCTACTGATAACATAGGACAATGCATGACAAATTAAACATGGACCTCCCAGCTATCGGAAAAATCATATCTACTAGCATTCCAGTCCAAAACAGCAAAGCTAAAAGGAGCACAGTGAAATTCACTTATGAAACTTCTGTCAGACTAGCAGAATCAGCGTGTCTAGAATCAGCGTGAATGTCTGAACTTTTTTGTGAGAGGACAGGAGAATATATACGCATGAAGTAGACTACTAATTGCTAGTAATTAGCCACTGGTACTAACCCACCACGCATGCAAGAAGGTGGAAATCAGAACAACTACCTACCGATCTATCGAACGGAAGGAGGCGAAGAAGGTCGCAAGGGAGACAACAACCGTCCTCTAGGTGTTGAGCCCCCTCGCCGGTGTCTTGTCTGCTCCAAGCCGATGGTGTCCTTCTCTGCTCCAAGCAAGGAGGATCTAGGGTTAGAGAAGGTGGGGAACATCCACAAGAACGGAGACAGATGAGAGAGGGAGAGCAAGGTACCGATGGAGGAGCGACGGCGGGGATGGATCCGGAAGATCGACGGTGAGGAGGAGCCGAGGAACGACCACGGCGACTGCGGGCGTCGGGCAGCGGCGAGCATCGAGCGGAGAGAGGAGGGAGTCGTCGATACCGGTTCGGGAGGAGGGATTCGCGTTTCTATACGGTGGAGTCTGATTACCGGGAGTCTGATTACCAGCAACATGTAAACAAACACATGTAACGTATTCGTATATCCACAGGATTCTGAATCCGTTACACAACACCGAAACAAACACGTCGTTGATGTCTATACCTGGGAACGTGAGGAAATACCACTTGGAGAAGTAATGCAAAAAGATAAGTATGTACACTATTGGTTGATGTCCTATTTTTTGCCATGCTTCTACTTATATAGCATGACTATATAGATTATGCAGGACGATCGTATTCATGTTCACAATTAATAACACACTATTATTTTTTATTTTACAGTTGTTCACGTGGACTCTTTATGCTTAACTGGAATGTGTGTGTGTGGGTGTGTGTGTGTGTGTGGGGGGGGGGGGGGTTCTTGTCAGATATGTTTACGAAGGTAGATAAAAAATATGGTGCATTATCATCTTACATTTAATATTACTCAAACTCGTATGGAATAGTGCAGGCTGAAATGACAAAATTTAGGATTAAATTGGCAGCTATCATAACATGTGAGAAAAGTAATGTGGACGAGTGCACATCGATGAAAAAAAGACAGTGTTGAAATTCAAATGTCGGGTGGTATAGATTGTTTAGGGTTTGATAATACACTATTCAATACACCCAAATTTGTTATAGGTTATGTAGAACAAGCTAATGATGCAAGTAACCCTATAGACGGCAAAAACACATGGAATGGCAAGTATTCTGATGCTAATGCAACTATAATTAATCTAAACTTAAAGATGGACAACGCCTATGCTGAAGACGAACAAGAAAGGTAATTTTTACCACTATTGGGATGGGACATGATGTTTAATGTTGAATTAATATACTTTGGTATAATACTAACATGTCTATATTCAGTGAGGTTCATGTGGCATCATTATATCACCCAACAAAAGGAAGAGGAACCAGTTAAATGTAGGTGACAACTGACAATTGGTCTACTATACATGTGTGGCATCACATAACTGTTCATATAAAGATTTCTTTTTATAACAAATTTCTGCAAACAGAGCGTGATATCGATGGGGGATAGTCCTTACTACGCAAGATGAATAAGAATATTTTTGGGATCATGTGGATATGGAAGATTTTCGGATAAATCCTAAGTATGAAGATCTTCCTAAAGAAATTATAAAAGAAGAGCGGCTGACCAGAGAAGACAATGTTCAGATGCTATGCTCTAATATCACAAATAGGGAATACCCAATGGAACTAGAGTAAGATTTTTTTTATCGACTTATTTTTTTTGTGGTTAAGTTGTTCTTTTGTGCTTATGAGTGTTCTATACAGGCCACCATGGTTTCTAAAAGCAGAGGCGAAGCTACGTGAGCACGTCGGTGTCAACTAACACCAACAACTTCCGGCAAATTAGTGAAGCATTAGCGTTTATCCATGCTTCTTAAGGCGCTGACCCCGTTGCCCAATGGTCTTGACACCGTCGAGCTCATGGCCAGGCTTCGCCCCTGTCTAGAAGACAACCCTGAACCATTGCTCAAGTTCACTTTGAAGCAGATACAAATTATGTTAAATGTAAAAGCATCCATGCTCGAAGAACTATTTGAATTTGGCCTTATATTGATATCAACAAAGAGATACATAAATAGTAGTGGCGCATGAAAAAAATCGTATTACCTAACATTCAATGTAATATTTTTTGTTCAATACTACCAATTTATTATTAATGCCAACCTTTCTAATACCTTTGTTCTAATACCTTTTGTTTTATAAGTGCTATGATGACTTTGCATTGTCTCAACATACAACTCTGTAAGCATAGATGAACTGTTTTTTTTTATAAATTGTTTAGTGTAATTATTAAAAAATATTTCTTGGAATTCTTATTATTATTCTTACTATATTGTTGTGTAGGATAATGACGTGGTCCAAAGGGAATTCTTGGTACAATTGCTTGTCTGCTTGAACATGAATGGTGCACGAAAATCTCTGCCTACAGAAATTCGAGGACATCTTGCTCAAATAACTGGCAACAAGAAAATTTCAATGTAACACTGTCTCATATATCTTTTATAAGAAATAAGCTTTTAAACAAACAAACACTTTAGTTTAAAGTATGTGATATCATTTATATGAAATAGTGTGGTGTATAAGGGATTTTACGCAAGCAGCAACGCGAGGACACTCCTGTAGTACTTTGTTTAATTTGGAGGCTCCAGATATTTGGGGCCCTGAACGGTCCCACGGGCCGCACTTGCCCTAGGACGGACCTTAAGATGTCCAGCAATCCCAGTTGCAAGGTAGCAGCGATTAAAACTTTTATGCCGGCTGGCGTCAATCTTGGCCACTCCTTGGAGAGCACCCACCCTCACGTCAATAGCGGCGACTGCTCTGATCCCGCCGCTCATCATGCCGTTGCCGATGCCGTTGGTCAACATGTAAACAGTGTCATCGTCGTCACCAACGCTCCAGACGGGATAAGCCAAGTGCAGTCTTCGCACCAGGGAAGACAACGACGTTGCCTTACTAATCTCCTGCTCCTCCTCCTTCCTGCTGTCATCACACTCATTACTGCCGCTGCTCACGAGGTTACGCAGCAACTTGCGGTACTTATTATTAGCAGCAGCAGTGCTGCCGAGAGCAGGGGCGTCGACGAGGTCGTCTGATCGGACGGAACCGTCGAGTTTCCAGCCGTCGTCCCATGAGCCGACCGGCGGTATAGGCAAGCTGTACGTGGCGGCTTTCCACGAGGTGCCGAGGACCACCAGGTACTGCTTTATATCCGAGTACTCGGAGGGGACGTTTCGCATGTCGTCGCTCGGAGAGACGGCTAGCATGTCGACGTACCTGATCCTTGCTCCGAGCCGGTCAACGGTGACGTCACGGTACAGGCGCGGGTCAACGTTGCGGAAGCTCCGCGTCCGCCGGCTGGCGTGGGACGGCGGCGCGGGCAGAGGCACGTCGCGGAGTTCCGGCGCCTCCGAGAGCACGTCGCAGAGGAGGATGCCTCGCCATAGGTCGACCCAGCCAACCGTGCCTTTCTCGCCTCCGAGCGTGATCACCTTGCTCGTCGCATGGTACGCCGAGTCGGGGACGGGGTACGCCCTGTCCCTGACGGGATCGTCCACGTGCAACGCCGTGGAGGTCCAACAACCGCACCCCGGCGCGCCGCCGCCGCCTGCGGAGCGGCACAGGTGAAGGGTGAAGGCCCGCTCGCTGTACCTCGAGGTCGTGAGGACGGCTACGACGTAGCCGTCGCCGCCGCAGCTCAGTACGGCGATCTCGTTGTCGTCGAAGATGGGACGGTGTCGTGCCGGGAGGAGGTGCAGGTACGGGCGTGGGGCGGCGCTCGCCTTGTAGACGAAGTAGTCGTTGCAGCTGCAGTCCCATCTTGCTCGGCGATCACGCGGCACGCGGACGACGAAGAGGCCACTGCCCGCGCTGATGACCTGGGGAACGGTGAAGAAATCGATATCGCCGGTGGTCTCACGGCCTGGTATGTTGACTGCCAGGTGAGAGAGGGACGGAGGGGCGGCGGCGCGGAAGGAGACGGAGATGGGCACGCCTTCGCTGGTGGTGGACCAGGCGGTGCTACGGTTCGAGTGGACGCCGTCGTAGGTCCAGTTGTCCACCAGGACGCAGCTTACTGGCAAATTGCGGCGGCTGCTGTTGCCGTTGCCGTTGGAGGTCGCAGCAGCTGGGAAGGTGCTGCTGGCGGCGGGCATGACGCCGAGCGGATCCAAGACGGTCAGATAGTAAGGGGTATCTTGGCGGTCGGTTTATACGTACCTGAAATACTACTAGGGAACCTAAAAATTTCCAATTTATCTTATTATCTCTGACATGTTCCTTGTCGGTCACGTTGTCACATACTATGTCTATGGTTTCTTGCTAAGGGGGTCATTTTAACCAAGGACAACTTAGCTAAACGTAATTGGAAGGGGAGTCAAAAGTGTTGTTTCTGTAATTGCAATGAAACTATTCAGCACTTATTCTTTGACTGTCACCATGCCAAAACCATTTGGAGAGTAGTTGAAATAGCTACAGGTCTTAGCCCACCTAGATCTTTAACCCATATTGCAGGGGATTGGCTTGCTAATTTTAATTCGGGCAAGCGAAATATAATTCTAGGAGGAGTGGCTGCCATGTGCTGGGCAATTTGGCGATGTAGGAATGAGATTTGCTTTGATAATATAAGATACACATCGTTTATGCAGGCACTATTCAGAGGAGCTTATTGGTTGCGGTACTGGGCGCTGCTGCAGCCTCGAGGAGGCCGGAGACCGGCTAAGAGGAGTCGGTGCGGCAATGGAGGTTGCGGCATTGCAATTTTTTGCCTCTCACGGTTGGAGATTTAATAATAGACTTGGTCCTCCTTAATATTTTTTGTAGCTCTTCTTGTCAATCGGAGATTGACTCTTTTTGTAATAATCAAAATAAAAACAAATCCGGGCTGCGTGCTGTGCAGAGGCCGGGAACTTGTAAACAGTTTCCATTATCTAAAAAAAAATGTCTCTGGAGATTGTATCGGACACGAATTTGTTTTCCCACAACAGAACATCTAATCGGAGAGATTAAAGTTTAAACGTGTTATAGTTAGAAGATTGAAAAACTATTAAACTTAACATAGGTTCGGGAGGTCAAAAGCATGCACATAAACCTTTTTTTTGTTTGTGAATCCAAAGTTGAACAATATAGTCCGTCCTATATGATCTGTCACGTTCGGGAAGTCTGAACTGGGTTGTCTAGCGTAAACATGTCCCTCTTATCTGTGGTTAATTCTCGATTCCTATTTGAGGAACTTACGTACCTCCAAGTGAAGTATAAGGTAGGAGACTTAGGAAGCGCAAGTGTTTGTGTGAACCTTTGTCTGAGGAACTAGTCTTAATGCTTGACTTGGATATGTTAGGATGGTTATATGATACGATTCCTAAACTTAGGAAGCGCAAGTGTTTGTGTGAACCTTTGTCGGAGGAACTAGTCTTAATACACTAGGATAGGCCTGCAAATGGGGCGGGTCCAAACGGGTAATTTGGGTTGGGTTCTGAAACGGGTTGATTTGAAAGGGTTGAAATGGGTTTTCAAAGTTTGCGGGTTGGGGCGGGTTGGGTTGCTCATGGCAATGGGTTGGAAGGGGTTGGAAAGGGTCTGTGCTTTCGGGTTTTCAATGGGTCGTAACCCGTGGGTCCTCACCCGTTTCGCCCCACGGCAACGCCGACTGCCTGCTATCGGTGGCCGCGGAAGGGTACAGACTCCACGCCGGCTACGTCGTCAGGTACTCCACGAAACCCGTTCTACTTGCCGGCTGGAGCTGATGACGACGGATCGTGAAGTGAGTACTGAGTAGCACGTTCTACTTTTATCTACTGTACAGAATGAAAACGAATAAATCACTGGATGAAATAAAAACAAGTGCATGGAGGCGTATAGGCCAAGAAAAGAATAGATTACATGTGGTGTATTCAACTAGCTAACTAAATACAGAAAGTATCCTAACTCTACAACCTCCATTGAGATAATTTCTGGTGAGCTTCACCCAGATCCAGCCGTGTTCGTTAAACGCCATGGCATTCTGCATCTTGTGGCCAAATTGTGGAGGCGAATCTTATGTACGCGCCCGGGAACGCCATTGATGCCATTGATTGTGTAGTCACGTTCGCGAGCTGAAGACAACAAGAGCCATGTTTTGGGAGAGCGTTGTTTGAGAACAACCTGCTTGCGCGCCTATGCCAAGCTGTGTACCTTATGTCCTTGTCATCCGACCAAATCGTGTCTTCGGATTTTGCCCAAGTCTTAAGGTGAGCTCTAGCGTTGCGAATGTGCGGGTTGCACCATGGGAACTTCCGCGGGTTTAACCCAAACTACGAGCTGGTTTAGGGGCAATTAGTGATTTGGGTTGGGTTGGGTTGGGTTTAGGAAAGGATGCGGTGGGTTGGGTGAGGGTTGGGGTTAATCTGTTGACATCGTTTGGGGCGGGGTGGGTGCGGGGCGGGTCTCTGCCCATTTGCAGACTCACTAGGATGGTTATATGATACGATTCCTAAACTAAGACATGTTATCCTTGGGGCTAACTATGTCTAGGTTTACCATAGTGTGGTTGTTCTCCTTTTGCTTCTCATCCCTGCTTTCATTTGAATATGTTTACCCCTTTTGCTTTTGTTTGGTTGGTGAATTCAATATAGGCTTGTCTTGTTAAACCTTTAATGTCATGTGACACCCCGTGTCACGATCATTTTTGCGAGCTAGCATTTTTAAAATGTGTCTTTGGTCTAGTAGTACTCCCACAAGAAAAATCTTTGACATGCAAATAGTTTTGGGTAGTCAAATAATTCAAATTTAATTTGAATTGATCTACAACTCGAATTTCTACAAAACAAGTGCAGCCTCCCAAAAATATATGTTGTAGTACATATCAAAAGAAAATCCTAGCCCAAATGGCACCAATTTTTATCAAGGTTTGATACCCCCTTGAATTAATATAATTTAATTGGGAGGAATTTGTACATAAACTCAACGTGCATGTCACTTTCTCGAATTGTTCTACCCAAGAAAATTCCCTTAATAATTTTCGAGCTTAGGAAATGCTTGTATTCGATTTCTCATTTCGGATGAAAACCACACTTGGAAAATGGAGAAAAAGGAAAAGATGCCAATGGCATATTCCGTGGGGCCCGCCTGCCGGTGACTTCGAGGCGAGACAGCCGCGCGCCGGCCGCGACCGTATGCCGACGCCGCGTGGCCTGGTCGGGAGCCGGGGGGGAGGAGGTCCCAAGCCCGGTCGGAAGGTCCTCTCCCATTTTCCCTCTTCTCTCCCGTTCTCCCCAACCGAGCTGCCATTGACGTCTCAGCCCAAAGCTCGACGCCCCACCGCCTCCAGCCATCTCCACCCGAGCCCGTTCGCCCGGAGCTCCGCCCCGACCCCCTCTTGCTCCACGAGTCGTCGAAAGGAGAGCCATGGCGTGTGGGTGACGAGTCGAAAGTTTTCCCTCACCCGCCGCCCGGACCTCGCCGTGAAATTCCGCCTCTCGGTGAGCCCCAAGCTCCCTCCTTGCTCCGACTTCGCGGGCGGTTGCAAGGAACCCCCGACCCCCTTGCCTTCCTGATTTTTCCGACGAGAGGTGTTAGGACCTTTCTTCCCCGCCGCCACCTCCTCCTCTCCGTCGAGCACCATCCCCGAAGCAAGCTCATCCAGGTTAGAGGCCATGCCGGTGTCGCCCCACTCCGGTGAAGCCTCTAGGCCAAATTGCTGCCACCCCCGTCCCTCCCCGAGCATGCGTCGCCTTGCCGAAGCTCCGCCACCTCCATTGCTCACCGTGGGCTGCTTTCGGTGTGCTTCCACCCCAGCACCACTTCCCGTGTCGCGCCGCCCCGCCCGGACCCCTTCCCAGTGCCGCGCGCCGCCCTTCGGCGCCGCTCCGGCGAGCGCGCCACCCCGCTCCAGCCATGACACTCGCCGGGGCCACGGGACGGGCCACACGGGCAGGATCCAGTGTGGCCACAGCCACTCCCGAATCGGGGAACCCCGTGACCGCCGGTGTGGCCCCGAGCACGGGGGATTAAGTTTAAATACCCAATGGTATTTTTGTAATTAAGGCAGAAATTTGATTAAACTTAGAAAATCCATATCTCTTAATCTAGATATCAAAAAATTGCAAATCAAAATTTGTTGGAATCCTTGAGACATGTACTATTTTATAGTGCATTTAGATTGGCATGATCAGAGATAAATTAATTGGATTAAATTACTTTTTACCCATACTTGTTTAGCATGTTATTAATTATGGTCTTGCTTTTAATATTGAAGTATAATTTGATTATCATCCTTAATTGGTGCATAGGGACCAGAGGCATTTAGGCTCACATTTTACCTAGCTTTTGCAAGGTAGATAATTTATTTTCCATGCACCTAGGATGGTAATTTAAATGCTTCTTGGTGTCGATTGATGCTATCAGTGCCGATCGGCGCATGGTTGGGTTCTGTGCCCATGGACGCATTCTCGGTGCCCATCGGTGCAGTAGCAGTGTTGGTGATCTAGTGACTTCGGAAGACTCGGTTAGCCTAAATAAAGATATGTGAGTAACCAGATATCTTCTAATAAGATCGTAAGCGAAAGTCTATTTAAATAGCATCATAATGGATAATTAGTTAGATCAATGAAAATCTTTAATGAATAAGACCACCTTTTTTCCGAGAGACCCCTGATTTATCGTTGTCGGTGTACTCGATAACCAGGGTCCCCATAACCGCCTATGGGCCGGCCGGCACGGCCTGGCTTGGGGCAGGTCCACGAGCAAAAGAAGGCCCGCGACGGTTCAAGCGAGGGCGGGGCGTGCCCGAGAAGCCGGCGCGAGTGGGCGGCGTAGCAAGCCCTCGAAACCCTAGCGTGCCACGCTGCGCGAGACGTGACCGCGGGACCCGCCACGATGGGGGAGACTTAACTCCCCTCTTCGCCTCCTCGCGCACGACGCGTGGCACGCCCGCAGGGATCACTACAACCGAGACCCGGGCCATCCCGCCCGGGGAAACGGCGTAACGGCTACGCCTTGCCTCTCCAAGCGGAGCAATGTGAGGAGGGGGACCCCGTACGACGGGTCCCGTCATGCCTCCTCCCAACGGGCCAGCCAGCGCGGCGTCGTGCCTCGAGCAAGGGACGCCTTCAATTCTCGTATCAAAGATGGATTCGGAACAACGACCGGAAGATTTAGGCAAAAGGCACCGTAGCGCGTCCTCCTTGAGCTATAAAAGGGGAGCCCTGGCCATGAAATAGACAGACTCTCTCAAACATTTTGAGTAAAGTCTCATACATTTTGAGTGCAATCGAATTCAAAATAAAATAGGTAGAATATAAACATTTCATTTGAATAAAGAAATGCTTGCACGTTGAAGTAAAAAATCAAATTGTGGAATTTTATTTTGAGAACTCGTCTATATTTGTCTACAATTGAATTGTTGACATTCCGACATTGATCTTAGGCCAAAATTGAGCTATGCAGAGCTAGCAAAATTAAACCGTGTAGGGAGTAATAAAGTGGTTTTTGTTATTTCTTTTTACTCAACTATTTATATTCCATCTTCTTGGGTTTTAAGCATAAAAGGCGATTTCTTTCCTACTAAAAGATTCAATTTATGGTAACATATTGTACCTAATTAGTTTTATGAATCTCTAACTCCACGTTGATGCATTCCTTTTGGAAAAAAACTTGTTCAAAGTGAAAGTGAAACACATTATTTAATGAAAAGAAGCCAACATAGCGGTTCAATCATTCCAAGAATGGAAAAGGGAAATTCTAACGGTTCAATCGGCGCAATAGCAATGTTGGTGATCTAGCGACTTCAAAAAACTTAGATAGCCTAAATAAAGATATGTGAGTAACCATATATGTATTAATTGAGATCGTAACCAAAAAGTCTAATTAAATAGCATCATAATAGATAATTAGTTAGATCAATAAAAATCTTTAATTCATAAGACCACTTTTTTTAAGAGATCCTGATTTATCGCTGTCGAGAGCAATCCCTTAATAGCGTAAATATCTTACCCTACTTGACTATCTAAACATAGTGCGCTAGCTTAGTTCTATCACAACTAAACCACACGTCTAGCATCATCAAGTAACTAAAATCAATACAAGATCCGACTACTGGCCTAATCACCACGATTAAGATAATATATAAATACTTAACCTAGAACTAAGCAATTAGAAAACATATGCATGATCATAAAATCATGATAAAAAATAACTAAAATGTTGAATAGATGTGCTTGAACTCGTCATCCCACGCCTCGGATCGTTGTTCTTCCAACCCGACTCCAACTGCGACAGCTGTGATCGAAGAAGCCCATTCACGCCTGCCCAGCAGAGGCGACAGCGGCTGGCGGCCAGCGACCTCGCAACGAAGGAGGCAAGTGCGGGCAGAGGACTACTAGCGGTAAGCGGGAGCAACGGAGGAGTGCGCTTAGATGTGTCCGGAGGTATGCACGGGTGTTTTTTGTATTTTTGTGGAGTCCGGATATGTGTTATGAATCAAAGCAATGACAAGGGTAAGATGATCATTTTCACTGTATGGCTCCCACCTATCAGGATGTCAAACAGTGTAAATCTAAGAGATGTGAAACGGAATGGCATGTGTGGGAGAATAAAATTTGGACCGATGACATACTGATGCGAACGAACTTTCTAGTGGCATACAGGTCACGAGAAACTTTTTTAATGACATACAGGTAGAAGTCTTATACATTTGAGTGCAATCAAATTCAAAATAAAATAGGTAGAATATAAACATTTCATTTGGATAAAGAAACGCTTGCACGTTGAAGTAAAAAAATCAAATTGTGGAATTTTATTTTGAGAACTCGTCTATATTTGTCTACATTTGAATTGTTGACATTCGGACATTGATCTTACGCCAAAATTGAGCTATGCAGGCTAGCAAAATTGAACCGTGTAGGGAGTAATACGGTGGTTTTTGTTATTTCTTTTTACTAACTATTTATATTCAATGTTCTTGGATTTTAAGCATAAAGGGCGATTTCTTTTCTACGAAAAGATTCAATTTATTGTAACATACTGTACCTAATTAGTTTTATGAATCTCTAACTCCACGTTGATGCATTCCTTTTGAAAAACAAAACTTGTTCAAAGTGAAAGTGGAACACATTAAAAATGAAAAGAATCCAACATAGTGGTGCAATCATTCAAG
The DNA here is from genome assembly GCA_031894775.1 of Chloris gayana. Lineage (NCBI taxonomy): Eukaryota > Viridiplantae > Streptophyta > Magnoliopsida > Poales > Poaceae > Chloris > Chloris gayana. The sequence goes on from JAUNZO010000601.1 coordinate 239,608, forward strand.
AATAGAAAAGGGAAACTCTAGCGTGCGACGGGTCGGGCTCGCGCTTATGCGCTAGAGCGCGACCTGTGCGCGTGCAGCCGGTTCCTAGCTTGGTCATGGGCCGGGCCAGGAAGGACCTTATCCAGACTTAAGAGAACGACGATGAGCGATCGGTGAGCGCGTGCGCCGGTGCTGGCGACGCGGCTCAGCACGGACAACGAGCAGCTTGTGGCGGACCCTAGGGTTCGGATGGTGTGATGCAACGGGGGGAGGGGGGGGCACCGACGCGTCTCCGGAGGTGATTTAATGCCGACGGGTTAGAGTTTCTTGGTTGTTGTGGGTCGGAGCGGTCCCACAAGCTTTATTATGAGAGCCTTACAAGGTTTGGAGGGTGGTGCTCGTATAGCGGTGTGGGTGGCGGAGCGGTGGTGCGGGGAGGAGATAACGACACTATCGGAGCCATGGGTGGCAGGCAAGCGACCGGTGGGGCTGGCGGCGGAGGGAGCAAAGCTGACGCACGGCCGCGAAGAAAGAGAAAATAGGATGAAAATGAAAGTTGAAGACACAAGAGAGCTAGCCATAGGCAATGGAGGAAGAAGGTACAACGGCGATTGGGACAGCGTGAACAGGGTGTCGCTGGAACGCGCGTCCGGTCCAATGCAAAACGCACATATTTACCTAGCTAAGTGTCACAAACAAATGGATGAAAAGAATGATCTTGATGAAGTGAAAACAGGTCTACTCATGCTCATGCCGTGTACAAGAAGTCAGTCAAGAATGGCATGCCATTTTTTCTGGATACCACAAAATTCATTCGCATGCTGAACGTGAACGCCTCTTGAATCCGTGGATTTGTCTACGAAGTTTGTAGGAAATAAATCCCTGTCGTCGATTGATAGCATACGAATAAGCGCTTATCGGGAAATTTCCTTTCAAACAGCGAAACTCCGATGCAAGTATCGGGCATTCGGGCGACCGCAGACCACCGCGTTGCTACTGAATATTTATCGAGTCAAACATCAAACTGGACAATTGTCAACCCAGATTACCCAGGGATGACAGACCAAAACGGATAGAGTCAATAACCGTGGCATGGAAAATTATGACCCGAAGGTTCTACTCTTCTAGAACCAAGCAATTCTGACTTTTTTCTCGTTAGCCTTTAAGAATCATGGCAATTTTTCAATAAAAAAAGAATCAAGAAAATTTGACAAAGGTGTTTGTTTGACCGACCACAGGACATGTCTGCACTCTGCAGAGCTCATGCATGCAGATCACTTGCTTTCCTTGTAAGCAAGCAACAAGAGCAGAGGTAACGACCAACAAATCACGAATACACGACCACCAAGTGGCAGCAACAAACTTTATCAGACCAACTGCGGGTGTGTTTGTTTCTTGGGTTCTAAACTTTATAGCTGTCATATCAAAAAAGAATCTTACTATTTAAAAATACTAAATAAAATTTAATTATAAAATAAATTATAGGCCCCTAAACTAATTTACTGAGACGAATCTAATGATATTAGTTAAGTCATGATTGGAAGACGATTCATTGTAACATCACTTTAACAAAACATAAATTAATTAAGCTCATTAGATTCATCTCGAAAATTAGCACCAATCTATCAATAGGGTTTTGTCATTAAATTGATCTAATAAGATTCTCTTTGATGTGGTAGTGCTAAATTTTGAAGGGCATGAAAAGAACGAGCCTACTGCTTGCTGCCTCACCCATGGAGCCCACATGGCAGCGTCGCTCCTGAAACTTGTCCGGGTCCACGCGTCATCTCCTCTTCGTTCGCACGAGTTGGAATTGGAGCGGGTGGGCTTCGAATCACGCGACCCCGAGACCTCCGCCGGAACTGGGCCCGGCGCGTCAGCGAGTGCCGCGCGGCGGCGAATATTCTCATCCGCCGAGGCCGCGGGCAGGGGCAGTTCCGTCCGATTCGGCGCCGCCCGGCTTCGCACACCCCACAAGCTGCCACTGGCTCGGGGGCATTCCCGGGATTTCCACTCGCCACGCGCATCGTGCTTCGCTTTTTGCTCTCGTGTCCGGCGCTCAGTTGCTTTCGTAATTTTTCGCTCACCTCGTCCTTCTTCCCCACCTCGCGAGCTTCCAGAAAGCAGGGAAACCAGAGGGGGAAGGAGCAGCCAAGCCGCCGCGAGCCCCTCCGAATGCTTTGAATCTCCTTGCTAGTATTTTGCCGATCTCCATGGCGCGCGTCCTCCCTCTCAGCATCGAGGTGGCGGAGATGACCAGGTACCTCTGTAAGCTGTTTTTCTTCCTCTTGCTCGAATAACCTTTGCTTTTAAAATAATTATTCTTTCCTAATTTTGTCCGGATATTTTGGCGGTAGTCGAGGTAGTTAGTTAGGGATTAGATGGAGTTGTGGAGCTCGAAATTTTTGCCTTGGAGGTCCCAGTACGACGCTAGCTCGGTGTCTATCCATGCTTGTGGATTTCTTAAGTTAGTACCAGCTCGAGATTGCGTCGCCGGGAAGGGGAAATGGTGATTTCTCTAAAATTTGATCTTTTGAGCTGTGGTTGAGAGGGTGGCACTAGGCCCCACCTACTCCTCTGGGCGTTTTTTTTTTGGCAAGTGCTGGGCGTATTTGATTGTGATTGTTTCCCTAATTGCGGTGGGTCGTGGCTTCGGACTCGGAACGATAGCCCGCCGTTGGGTTGCCACCGGCAGCCATGAGAGTAGAGCATGGATGAGCGCGAGTGTCATGCAGGCAGGAGCCATGGATCTTGCCTTGCTGAAAATTTATAATTACTTCAACGAGGAGAAGTTACAACACAATAAAATTTGTGGAACATTAATGCTACCTACGTAGGATTATTTCTTTTGTTAGTGTCAGGACATGACACTTAGTTCGAATTGGCACTAAGGTGTCCTAACGTCAACAAAAGAAATATGGAGGTAGTATTTTAGTAGTACTTGATAACGATGTTGCAACCTTATCTGCTTTTGAGAGGATATCTTGATTGATTGGGTTGTACCCAACCAGTAATGTTCACTTATTTGAGGGTGTGCTGTTGGTGAACATATGAAATGAGGATACATTTGATGATTTTCCTTGGCGTGATTGTCGTGGTGTCATTGTTCAGAAAACAAATATCATGGTGTAGTTGAAATGTTATGCTAAACGAGGAATGGGGAGTTGTAAATTTGTATATGTCCAAAATTCAATAGTATTCCAGAAGATTGCATATGCAAATATTTCGGTAATTTTAACCAGACCATAACATACATTTTGATTTCTGAAGATTAAGTATTACCAGGCAGTTGTTGTGTCTGAGGCTGCAATCTAGCATCAATGTTCCCCTCCTATTCTATGTGTACGTGTCAATACCATGCTATTGCAAGAGGCGATTCTGTTATAATAATATCTTTATTGTACATGTGAACCATATTGAATTCTTATTTGTGCTTCATGATTGCCACATGCATTTGCTAGTACTGTTTTCTGTGTTTTTTTTACCTACATTTTCCTGATATGCACAACAAGCATGAAGCGACCTTATGTTTATCTGTAAAATAGCATTACTTTGACATGTCAAAAAATTTATTTGGTACGCTATCCACAATTTTTTATTGTAATGCTGACTTGGTTCATAAACAGAGGTGAAGAGGTGGTGACAGACATGCCGAGTTCTTCAGCTGGGGTATCATGCCAGAGAATTGAGAATTCTGAGCGAAACACAAAGGATGATGAGTATGCAAGGCTCGTGACACCAACTCAACAAGCGACATCTGATGTTAGTGCAGCAATTTTACCTGAGCAACGAAGGTCAAGATCCTTCATTTGGTGGATGAAAGTACTACTCGGATGCTTCCTTCTCATATTAGTGGGTTACATCTTTGTGAAATGGGGAATCCCCTTTGCTTTTGAGAAGGTGAATGCTGCCACTCATTGGGTTTTACTGTTTTAGATGCTTTTGTTTTCTAATTTGAAGCCCTTGTGATGGGATAGATGATTGGATCATTTGGGCATTATTGTGATTTCTATTTAAAACATAACAAAGCCAATTAGCAAAGTGCATTTGGTTTTTTAGCAAGCTTTTCAGAATAGGTACAAACTTGGAATGATGACTTCCTATGAATCTGACCCTAAGGGTTGAAAACTACAAGAATATATATGTTTCTTAACTTTGCCTAGCACTCGTAGTCTATCATGGTTTAGTTTTAAAAAGTACAATACATCTTAAATATTTTTCGCACCTCTTTGAATAAAGTAAAGAACTTTGAACATATTTTCCAAAGCTTATAGATCACTCATCGACTGACATCTCCCAAAATGTTTGACATTATAGTCATTCTTCATGGTACTAGAATCATCAACTTGCATGCTCAGTGGTGTTGGGGGTGGGGAAAAGTTTTAACACTGGATACTGGTTCTGAACATGCCAAGGTAATCCAAACCAATTATAGTCACTTCTAAATTCTAACAGTATCAAATTGTAACACACCGAAGTAAGATATCTAGGTTTACCTCCAAGCCCTGGGAGATGCAAGTGCCATAGCCGCAGGATTGGCTGGTTCATTCTCAGTCTAATGTAGGGATGCCCCACATTGCGGCTCCATTTGGTATTTGGCGAACCTGTCTGTTCAGTTTTGTCACATGTTGTTTTATAATCTGGGCATTATCTGGTAAATCCTAGTACACTTACAAAAAAATGCTCGACCAACCTAGGAGGAACGTTAACACGAAATAGGCACCCACATTCGTGTCTGTCACAACGTTAAGCATATTACCTGGGTAGTAGTCAGGGTGTACACGCACACCCTTAACCAACTGAGGTAGGCTCAGTTCCTTCCTAGTACACTTATCAGTTCACTATGTGCTTAACGCATAGCTGGTATGTTGTAAAGGCATTTTTTTTCCTATGCTGTATTGCACCTGTTACATCCTTTTGCTCTATCTTTCTATTAAGGCATTAAGACATTTTCTCTTGACATGGAATACATTTTTATCTGTTTGTTCTAGGTTCTTGTGCCAATGATGCAGTGGGAAGCCAGTGCTTTTGGACGTCCAGTATTGGCCATTGTGCTTGTTGCATCTTTGGCTCTCTTCCCGGTTATTCTAGTCCCATCTGGACCTTCTATGTGGTTAGCAGGAATGATCTTTGGTTATGGCTGGGGTTTCTTGATTATTATGGTAGGGACTACGATCGGGATGGTGGTACCATATTGGATTGGCTCATTGTTCCGTGAACGTCTTCATGTAAATATCTTCACTACATGTTCTTGTATTTTGTTACCTGGTAACTTCTTTATAATATGAATATTCTCTAATTTCCTTTTTTTTCCTGCTTCCTTCCTTTTCTTTGTTTTTCTTTTAAACAAAATTCAGGCATGGTTAACAAGATGGCCTCAGCAGATTGCACTAATAAAACTTGCTGGTGAAGGGAATTGGTTCCAGCAGTTTCGAGTTGTTGCTCTATTCAGAATCTCACCATTCCCATATACTATCTTTAATTATGCAGTAACTGTTACAGAAATTAAGTTCAACCCTTACCTTTGTGGTTCAATTGCTGGAATGGTACCTGAGGCATTCATCTATATCTACAGGTTAGAAACACCTCTATGTCTATATTGCATATTATGTTCTACATATGTCTCTTCTTTTATTCTCAATCAAGATTCAGACCATTACATTTGTAATCTCACACCCGTAACCATTTATCAATGTATTCATGTGCTCACTGATATAGTTGGCTGAGTTTTCTGACTGTGAACCTAACTGGTTGCTTTTCTGTTATGAGTTCACCAATTGAGCGGTAGTTCGAAAATTCGGGGTCAGTGAAAACTTGTCTTTGTTGATGCTTATCTAGGACAAGGTAATTGTGCATAGTTTCCGGTCACTGATGTTTAGGGAAATTTCGATAAAGACGTGTATATGGGAATAGTTGAGGGCACTCAAAATAGTATATATGATTTCAGAAATACTTTGTGATTTGCTCATGCTTATGTTTTTTGGTGCAGTGGGCGGTTAATACGTACATTGGCAAACATGAAGTATGGCAACTATAAAATGACACCAGTGGAGATAACATACAACGTCATCTCATTTGTCATTGCTATCGTCCTCACCATTGCCTTCACTATATATGCCAAGAGAGCGTTGAACGACATAAAAATGTCAGAAGGTATCTGTAAAGAAGCTTGCAGCCCTGCTGGGTCAGGTGCACTGAAGAATCACCATCATCAGGAGGGTGTTGTTTCACATTCCATAGAGCTAGATGTCGTATAAGTGTAACTGTGCATTTCACTGGGAGAGTAGATATGATGACTGCTTGAGGCTGAGGGGATCCAAGTAGGTGTAGGTTACACTTAGATTCGGGTAACTTGGCTCATGACAACAGGCGATAGTATGTGTCGTAGCTCACAGCTCACACCCACAAGCAGCTAGATATGGTTTACTTGATTCATTTCGTGTAGCTTTCTGCACGTTGTATCTGGGTCCAAAGATGCAGCGGTACTAGCAGAGCTTTGACATCAGAGTATGTAACCACTGACCTATATGTTGTTATTGGCCAATGATGCTGATTTACCTCCGCAAAAAAAAAAAAAAGATTACAGCAGTTGTGCAGAGAACACATGCGTGGTCATGAGCCTAGAAACTGCCTTCTCTACCTCTCTTCTGTCGTACATCAAACTATCAATCATCCATAGAAATGTTGGGTTAGAATTTTAGAAAAATTAAAAAATGTTAGATGATCTAGCCAAATAGAATATTCGTCCTGACGATAGCCAAATAATCAGGTGTAGCCGTGTAGGTTCAGACGTTCAGTACACAGTTGCTCGAGTTTGTCATAGTAACGTTTGGGCTGAAGTTTCCCCAAGGGCATGCTGCTGGACCCAACAAAATCTTCTGAACACGGCTTTGCAGTGGGCCGTCAGAAACCTGCAGCGCAGGCTTCATAGTGTGCTACCAGCCCATCAGTCAACGCGCAAGAGCGAGGTAATGCCGCGTTCGTTTAGTCCCACACCGGTTGCCAATGCGCGAGGCAGCAGGTGGCGCAGCTATTTAGAAGCACCGGATGCTGCCGTTGAGAAGCACGCAGCTGCGCAGTGCGCACAAAGCGAACTATTCTTTCGCCTTTTACTAAAGAATACCGTGTGCGCGCTGCACTGAGCAGCAAACGCTTATTTTTGGAGGGAATCTCCTCTCTGTGAGGAGGTCCCAACAAATAAAGAAAAAAATATTGCAAACTTAGATTTCCTTAGTATTTGATATCTGCGGATGTTTTGAAATTCAATTGGTTCTGGTTTCTACAAATTATGAATTTATCTGGTTCTTTCTTTCGAAAATAATAATGAAATTCAATTTTTCATTATCATTTTAAAGATGTCAACATGGATCTACGGAAACTTAGATTTCCTCTACCTTGCATATCGATTTACATCAACGGATATTCCTTCATTTTCATTTTGAAGATGTCAGCATGGATGGAGAAGTTCAGCAGCTCTTAAATATGCTTAAGAGCGAAACGAGCTATCAACTGTTTAACTCCAAAACGAGCTGGAAGAAATTCAATTGTACAAGAAAGTTGCAGCTGCAAAAACAGATGAAAGATCTCTTGTATAAAGGCTTATTTGAGACGGGGCTCCAAGTTTCAGCTCTGTCACTAATTCTTCTAAGTTCTGATTTGCATTTTGTTTCTGAGTAGTTTTTAATCAATGACAGGCTTAGACCGTGCTTGAGTTGAGTGCCGAGGCATGAAAACTGAAAAGAATAAAAGAATTTGTATATTGTGGTCATCATGCTAATAGTATCAATGTATCCCATCGCTAGATGAAAGATGCGTATGGGTATACGACCTAGCCTACAACATCTAACAAAAATAGTGGCTTCCTTTATTACCGTAAGCCCCTAGTATAAACATCTTCATCATCTAGTCATCAGTCAGCTGCAACCTCCACTGGTAATGCTCCGTGCTGCAGTGGCGACCGGAACGCCTCCCTCGGCGTCGACGACGCTTCGCACCCCTTTGCAACGCCGGGGTGGTTCAAGCTCCGCCGCTGCGGCGAGGTGAAGCGGGAGGCGGCGGCGGCGTCGGCGTTGTACCTCGGCGAGAGGTTCACCTGCTCAAGCGCCTGCAGCTGCAGCTCCGATGGGTAGTCGCGCACGCACCCGATACGGGGACCGGCACCCGTTGTCCACTTGAATGACAGCTGCTTGCCCAGCTGATACGATTTCATCCCCTTCTTGGAGTTGATCCTTTCCAGGATCTTCTTCCGCGGCACCGGCCCCTGCTCGGCCTCTTCTTCAGTATCTTCAGATGAATTTGGCACTGTCACTGCTGTTTCTTCTACCTCTGTACCGGCAGCGTCAACAGCTTCAGGTATTTGTTCCGGGGCGGGTTCTTCAGGAGCTGTCGTGGTGTCTTCAGTTGTATCACGTTCTGAAGGGATTCTATTCAGACTGCCCCAGAACTCCTCGTCCTCGTCTGATGGGCTCATCTGCAGCGAGTTTGCAAAAAGAATTAGCATTGCAGTCCTAAAGAAACGTTGAGATGTCTAGCTAATGATGTTCTAAATGATCATGATGTGCATACCTTAACATCGGTTAGATCAACCAAGTTGTCCTTGAGGAAGCTCTGGAACTCCTGGAAGTTCTCCTCTGTCGGTCGGTAGTGTCCACTATGAGGCCAGATAGCCTGTCACATAAACATATAGCAAATTGCCTCAGTTTGTCGTCTAATTAAACTGATAATGTACATGTCGTTTTTAGGGTACTATTAATTGTACTAATAAAAAAACGTTAGCAGATTGATAGGTACCTTCAGGGTTCCATTCTCAACAACCAATCGCCCTGCAGCAGAAGTAGCCCCTCCAGCCAAGAAACTTGAATGTTGGAATTTGCCCTTTTTCTTCTGCATTTCAGTTCGGGAGAAAAAATATGTTACATAATGAACAGAGATTCCCAAGGCTGACTGGAATTATGCAACATCAAGGCATGTGAGTATTTACCTGACCAACATACAAAGTCTTGGATGTGCTAAGAACAAAGATCCACTTTGCATCTCGTGGTCCGCAGGACGTGTCAAGGACTTGCCCGCTCTTCTTGTACAAGAACTTGCCATCTTCGATTACCACTTCATAGTCCTCTCTTTCTTTCTGCACACAATGAAAGCATGCCATATTAGCCATCTGAAATCTTCACTATATTGTACTAGATCGAATTGTTACTTTGTGGATACTTACTGGACCAAGGTACTTGATGCACTGGGTCAGGAGCTTCGATCTTGAGCACTTGCCTTCAAGATTGATCTCTCTACCTTCTCCGACATCAAGCCTGCATCGCCAAATCGAGATCATAAGCTCACATTTCATTCAGATTCAGTAGTCCAAATAAGGAAATCTGAGTCAAGCACTGACCAGTAGAAGAAAGGCTGCTTGCTTTCGCAGTTGAGCCAACACTCGTAGTAGTAGTGAAGGTTGTGGCCATACCGGTGACGCGGGTCTATCTGTTCGTTAGACAAATTCAGAATTAACATTAGCTGATTGCCTGGTGGAATTCGATGGTTTGCTGCTTATTTGGGCGTCGCTTACCGCTTCGAGCCAGTGCTGCAACGCGAGCTTCTGGGCCTTGTCATCCTTGAGCAATCCCTTTCCGACCTGAAATCATGCAAAAAATTTACATGAATCTTCAGTCCAATCCAACACTGCCACTGCGATTAGCTTAACATGTTCTTCGGATATGGCATCTCCAAATGCAAAAAGATGATACCTTGGCGACCCTAGCTCTTGCTCTTGACCACTTGGACACGGCAGTCTCCTGCTTCTCGATGTCGAAGAAGGAGACGGAGCTGCGCTTGAGCAGCGCGAAATCCAGCAGTTTCCACCTGTTGAATCGCATCAGGCAGACAAATCAGCGTCACCAACCCACAATGCGAAAGGCAAGCATCCCAAAGAAACAAGCGCAACTCACCAGCTCTGCTCGACGAGGACGGCGCAGTCGGCGAGCTGCCGGCGCGTGCGGAAGCTCTTGTACACCTTCTGCAGCTTGAGCGCCGCCGCGTCGTGCTTGGGGCTCTCGGCCCCGCTGCCGCGGCGCCGGCGAACCGGGCCCTGGCGACCTCCCGCGGCAGCGGCGCCGGGGAGGCGGCATCGCCGGTCCTGATGGAGATCTTGGTCTCCACCTCCAGCGCGCCGGAGCCCGAGGCGGCCTGCCGCCGCTTGAAGCTCAGGGACCCCTCGATGAGCAGCTTCCCGGAGCCCAGCGTCTTGAGCAGCGGCGGCTCCCTCGCGCCGCCGCCAGAGGAGGAGGAAGAGGTCGCCGGCTCCGGCGCCGCATCCTGCAAGGGGTCGTAGTCATCGGCCGGGCACGAGAACAGGACGCCCATTCGCTCTGCCTGGATCTTTCTCTGGTCCCCCACAACTGGCGCTAGAGACCACACCAAGAATCGCAATCTGGCCAAAGGCAAAAAGAACCTCTCTTTGGATGATGATGATGAAGAATGCTGGTTATCCGATGAGGGGCGGTTAGTGAGGGAGCACGGCGTTATATAGAGGAGGCGAGGCGGGTGGGATGAGCTGAGCTGTGAGCTGGGGAGAGGGTGGCGGTGTGGACTTTCTGGGCTGGGCGGGAGGGCAAGGGCAGGAAGAAGAAACAAAACGAGCGTATGGGCGGTTCCACGTGTTCTCGGGGATGTTTCACTCGGAATCGGCGAATCGCTAGCCTGGCGCTGGCGCGGTCAGTGGCAAGCGTGTATCAAAACCAGCGACGCTGCCGGAGTTGGTCCTGCCGCTGTCGCCCGTCTTCTCTCCTCCTCGGGGCATGGGCTTCACAACCTTGGAGGCAATGAGTACAGAAGAAACAAACAATTTACATTGCTCATGAAATGGTAATACTCCAGCCACATTATTTTGATGTTATATATATTTCTATAATGTTAATTGCTTATGAAAAATAGTATAAAATGAGTATATTATAATATTTTTAGCATAGATGATTGTGCAACTATCATTATGCAAAATATGATAACCAAATTTAAGTTGCGCACAAAGAATAAAACAAGTTTCACTAGGGGATATAGTACACCAATTTAAATTGTTTTGAGGAGTAAATTGAGCTGTTGGTGAGTAAAATAATTTTTCTCTATGGTTAGATTTGATGTGATAATTAATGAAGATAGATCAATTTCAGCTTACTTTTGTTTTTGAGGTATCCTTTTAATAAAACAAGAAAACCGAAATGTTCTTTGATCTCTCCCCCAATTTACCAAACATGAAGCAAGGGTTTACCCAACGGTTTGATTACACGTCAGGTGGTCAGTGAAAATCAAATAATGCAAAGTAGAGGCACGACGATGCCGACATACGGGAGAGGAAGACCGTGGTCGGCTGCACGGTAAAATGCGCCTTGTCCAGTTTGTTTTGTCGTAGTGTTTGTGCAGTGTCCAAGATTTACTCGGATGTAGCAGTACGCAATAATTTATTTGTACACAGCAAACAAGCACATTACATTCGTCGGCGCCGCGAACGCTCTTCTTGCCGCGTCACCGTATTTTCCTCGTACAAAAACACCACCTTAAATCTGCCTATGACATGCAAGCCTGACATTCGGGCGCGTAGGTGTCTACGTCAGTGGCCTGATAGTTACAGTTGCTCTTGTTTTTGCTGAATTTGACATCAGGTCGGTCTGTTTTGTCCATGTCGTGTAAGACCGGGATTGGAGCTCTCAAGCGAGGAAAAGGTTCTCTGGAATTTCGGACGGTGAGTTTTCGTTGAATTTATCAGCTAAGACTACGAAGAAATGCGTCCTTTTCTAACAACCTTTTTCAAACTGCGAAGTATTCAACCGGCAGATCTGCGCATTCCTTTCCTTGCGTGGAAAAAGAGAACCTTTATTTTGCATCAACTATCTAAATATACGAGGCAACGACGTCATCGGCTGAATGTCACAACAAGTGTATCGTGTAGTTAGTCCACTGCACAAGGCACACGCACCCCATTGGGGAAAACAATTTAATAGCGAGATTCAAGAGATGACTTCGTCTTAAGCAAATTATTTAGTACGTTCAGTAGTATTTGATTTTGCAGAGAAGGATGTCTTGTTATACAGGTATAACAGGTCTCAAATAGTGAGATGCGTGAAAGCAAAAAACAAAAAAAATTAAAATGCATTATGCTTCTGAATTTGCAAAGAGACCTAAAATTTGCATACTCTCTGTTTGAAAACCCGAGGTAATATATAGTGTGTTGAGGCAGAGTAACCCATGACTTTTAGCAGCGTAGCTCCCAAGTTTCCTATGTAAAGCTACAAGGACTCTACGAGTAACGACCAAGTAATCACCAATACTACCAAGTTGACTAGTAGTAGCTGGTTGTGCCAGGTCTCAATGGGTAGAACCAATTTATGTAGTGTGTTCTCTTGTGATTTTGGGCATGTCTGTTTACTTTGTTGGATTATATAAGGTAGGTTAACGTAATCTAAAGGGAAATAAGTGTGAACTGATTGGACACTGATTATTTGAGGCTGCATTGTTGGTTATGAAAAAGTCAAAAGGCAAGGCGAAAAAGCTTCTCCTTCAAAGCTAATCATGTTTCATGACCTGAGCTCACGCCTGAATTGATTTGACCTGCTGATAAGTTAGCTATAAACTAGCTTATAAAAATCAGCAAGTTGAAATAAACAATATCTTTAATCTTTTCTTTTATGTTCCCTTTGAGCTATGTTTTCGGAAGGCATTTTTCTCCTTCCAAATGGTGCTACTCTCATGCTCGTGTCTCACATCCCAAAAAGAAATCTTGACCGGCGGAGTGTATGTGTATGAAATGTATGATCATACTGGAGATCTTCAATGGTGATATTCCAATCATACTAGAGATCTTTTTTTTTATGAAACTACTAGAGATCTTCAATGGTGGAGTATCTATGAAGGAAAATGCCCGTTTTTACAGGTCGAGTAAATGATGTGGTAATAGGAGCCCTTCTGCAACTTTTCATATTGGTCACATTGGAGGTTTTACACAAGTATATGAACATACATAAAGTGATAAATGAGTGGCCCATATCCACGATGGTATCTCGACCATATAAGAGCAAATGTTGCACATGGAAGTATAAACAAACGATTATGATTTTTTTGAGCACAAGGGCATGCGTCCACTCTATTTTAACTAGTATTAATTGTGATCACATATAAATATTAATCTATAATTATACTATTAAATATGTCAACATAACTTAATAATATGTCATATCATAATTCAAAGTACATGCATCATGTCTCATATCACATTTTGTCAGATTTGAGCTATCATCGACCGGAGGGTTTTTAGACCATCCATATGACCCTGTGCCCCTGTGCTCACATAAGTATGTACCTAAATAAATTTTCATTTAAAAATGATTTTTTTGTTAATATTGCACATCGTTATTTGATTTAAGATATTTATCTTCATGGAGAACTCAATTAGATCTTGCCGAATTATATGTATAATAATTTCAAAGGCAGTGATGTGGTTCCAACCTAGATCAATTATAAGCATTGTTTCTTTATAAGAAGATGAGTCGATGGCATCATATTCCAATATGTGTGTATTGTTAGAAGAAAACGGTACCATATAGTACTGATTCGTGTCCCCCGAATTAAAACATGCATAAGACATGAGGAATATGATTTTAGGCACTCGCATGTGAATAACAAATGCCTTATAAGTTGACCCCTTAACGCAATGCTGGCCAGTGCGTAGCCACAAAACCGCTAAGATCCGAGACTTATCACAATAACTACAGACACTAATACATAATGCAAACAAGATGACAAGGAACCTCAAAGAACACAGAACCCAAATTGTCCCCAATTATATAATCCACTAAACGCTCTCATTAGGAGCATGTATGATACCTTAATCCACAGCAGCAGCATGATGCGGTTTTATTTCAAACATGATCGTGGAACTCCAGGGTGTATTTGTTGACGGCAATTATGGGTTTCATCGGCACAATGGAACAAAATCGCTGGGTCATTAGTGACGTGGCTGCGCGGATGCGTGACGAAACCGCTGCGTACGTGCGACAGGGGACGAGTCCAAGGAGAAGAGAACCTGGCCATAGCTTCTCTTCCGTTGTGAACCTTCCATGGAAACTTCCATTTTGTGCGAGTTGGTGGTAGAGATAATTAGCGATGGAGCAGAACCAAACTGGTAGTATAAATGATTGTTAAGTGGAGCGGTACACGGCGGTGCACATGAGGGACAGCAAGAGGGCAAATCTAAGCTGTCTGGATCACGGCGAGAACAGCCGGATATGTGGGCTCCGGGGCATGTATTAATTTTGTCTGCTTATTCCCGTACGGCGTGGTGCACTTTGCTGTGGACTGCAGCTTTTTCTTCGTGTTATGGCGGCGGGCCGCTAGCGGGACCGTGTTCTGAATACGGGAACGATCGAGGAAATCGCCTTCGACCGGTTCTGCTGGTTTCAAGCCCTACTTTTTATTGAATTATTATTTCTTATCAGCTTTGCCTGATTGTTTTTGAAGTTAGAAATCTATACTATCTTTTCTTCTTCACAACGAAAAGAAATATATACTTTATATTACTATATAGTTTTCGTTCGAGAGTCACTTAATAATCAAGATATGTAATCTTGTATAAATCGAGTATACATTCGGGATACACTTTTCGATTATATATTTTTCAGTTTACGTACCCTTATTAAGTTGAATGATTAAATGCTTTAAGATCAACGAAAGCAGCGGCAGAGGGCACAACACATCATTGCTGAAAATCTGCAAAGGATAAGCGAAGAACCTTGGAGATCGAGCAAATATTATAATTAGAATAATATTCTCTCTGTTTTTAAATTATTGACACTGTTGATCTTTTTCTTTACGTTTGACCGTTCGTCTTATTCAAAATATTTTTTAAAATATATAAAATTATAAATCGTGTTTCAATTTTCTTTGATGGTAAAATAAATGATAATAAAATATTAACATTTTTATACTTTTTTAATAAGACAAAGTCAAACATAACGAAAAATTCAACTATGTCAATAATTTAAGAACAGAGGAGTATGGTAATAACCAGAGACAATAACATACTTGTCCTAGTGCACATAATTCCATTCTGAATGCAAATCGGTTGTGGGACATTGGGACGGATGCGCCCTACATCTCCCATTTTATTTGAAAGATAACAATGACAAATACAAATACACAAATTGCATAGATTCTTCTACGTACATCGACCATGCACGACTCAAAAGATAAGTGTACGTACATGTTGTATGTTCACTACATTGCAATTTCTCTTGGTTGTGCCCGCTAGCTGTTTCACGAATGATGGTATCAGGAGGGTAGCTAGCAACTTGACAGGCTGGGACTAGGGAGAGAAAAAAAATCGAAATGTTTGGATTCGCGAAAAGAGTCTACGTCGACCTGTACGGCGGTGCTAATCATACATATGAGTTGTCGGAAAGAAAAGAAAATGCGGTGCAAATGATTAGTATACCGGCCGGTTAATTGTCAGGCTGATGATGCTATACATGGTCAACTTGCTACACTGATGTTTGTATACAGGTTTGCAACATGTTGCATGACTCTATATGGAAACTGGCACGCTGTGTGCCGGACGGACGCCGGTAGGTAGGTGATAGCTGTACGCCCTCGTGCAATGCAAACATTTCCTTCCATTTTTTCTCGACGCCGACGCGGTGACTGACAGATCGAGCGGCGTACGGAGGGGAGGACAGGAGGCAGTACGTACACGCGCGGGCACCGGCCGGCGGTGGTCAAAAGTCGCTGCGGATACGATGATGGTCAGGCATGGCCGCCGGATCAGCAAACAGGAGAATCTTGCTGTATCAGAGCTGCTTCATGCAGTGCTGTTAATTGAATCTGGCAACAGCACACGTATTCTGCTCTCACGCTCCACTGGGCCCGATCCCGATCTATCTGGCCAGCCGTACGCGGCGGTAACACTACTGTACGATACCGTACGCCGTGCCCTAAACTACCCTATTCCCCACGTGGCAGCTGCCCAGGGCCCCACGTACCATGGCCGGTGCCCACGGACAAGATGGGAACGGAGGAAAAAAGCGGATGCCATCTTCTTCCCGCATCCTAGCCTTATTTTGACATCGACACCAAAGATAACTAGTGACATGGATTCGATCGAGTCGACTAGTATATTATACTCCTAGTCGCTACGACTAGGTGGGAGGGAGTCAAAACAATTTCGTCCCTCCTTTATCCTGTGCACCAACCGCCGTTTTGATTTGTACCAGTTCGACAGCACGCCAGTGTCGCATGTAACGTTGACTGCTAGAGCGAAGGATGTCAGGGATTACGACGATGCAAGACAGCTTGGCCAACGACTTTTAATAAGAAAATCTAGCTAGCTGGCCATCGACTAGTATTATTTTTCGTAGGCCTGTCCTGAATCGATCAGAGTCGTTCATCACGATGGCGACATGTGCAGGGGCCGATCATATCATGCGCACATCAGGAAAGGCCAAGTTCCCGGATCAGCAAGTCGGCAATCGGCACTGGGGAGGAGCAGGGCCGTGGAGATTCGACATCTATACTGTATCTGAATTCCACCAACCGGTCATCGCAAGGCTGCCTTCAGGCTTCAGACCCACTCACTGCTTCGCTACTTGCGTTCCTGCAGTTGCCGCGATCGATCGATGCACTGCCATACGCAAACCAGAATGTCCATCTAGAATTATAGAAGATGCAATACTACTGACCTAGTACTTGCTGTCCAACTTTGTTTCTAATTAATATAGGTGTTTGTATGTATTGTGCTCAGCTGTCCTATGATAAAATAAGAACTCGTCAATACGTATTCATCAGAGTGAAGCATAACAAGGACCCAACCCACGCTGCAGGACTGGAGGATACTGAAGACCCACCTAACTGAAACTAACCACAAAATCCCCTAGCTTTGTACACGGTCAAACAAAATTCTTCTAGGCAATAGAACCAATCAACCACCCCGTAGTTGCTTCTAGAAAACGAAATTCATTAGAACATGGTTTACTCTTGACAAAATGAATAAGACCTAGATGGACTGCCGAAGACCAGTGGTTAGGTCTCGCGCTTCACGTACGAAGCAACGCAGCGCTTCCATACATGGTCAAAGTGACAATTAGGGCCCATTTGCGCGGCCAGATGGCAGATTTTGTATGTTCTACTAGGTCTAGAATTACCATTTTTATATGCGCTAGGTAAGGCTGAGAACAGTAGTGCCAGGTTCGCGTTCTTTTGCAGATCTCTGTTCTCAGCGGAGCGAGACCAGTTCCAGCCTTCCAGGCTGGAACTTTTGGCAACACCAGGAAAGGCCAAGTTCCCATCGAGGGGAAACGGGCGCTTCCGTTCCGTTAGCTGAAACGGCAGTAACACCTTAATTCGCTGGCGTTTCAGCGAGATGATTCTTTAATTTACCATTTCCTCATCCGAAGTAACAAGGAAATGATGCTTGAGCCGACCCACAAGGCCACAACCACCAGGAAACGGCAATCACGTCAACTCGCAGGCGTTTCAGCGAGATGATTCTGTGAATTTACTATTTTCTCGTCTGAAGGTAGAAGGAACTGGTGCTCGAGCCGAGACCCACAAACCACAATAATTACTGTGCATTTTACCTGTGAAAAATCTTGGATGCTGCTCGGCAGTTCAGTGGCAAGTCACAGCTTTGACACAAGCGACTTCTTGCCACAGTTTCAGGATCACAGCTAGTATGAAATGAGGCCGTAACTCACCCACAATTCACAGCATTTCCTGATCGCGAAATTCTGTCACCAACGCACCATAGGGAGGGTCACATGCTCACAGCACGATGCATATCATCAGTCCAGTTCTCATGAAACCGGAACCATGAGGGCCACCACATTTTTAGCAGAAATCATTCGTACCATCAGCAATAAACAGATTCATCCAAGCAGTTTACTCAATGCACATTCAACGAAAATTCAGAATACACTATAAAATGATTAACACTCCAATACAATAGGTGGGTATCTGAATAATCCAGGACATTCGGTTCAGTCTAAGAAAACAAATTGATTGTCAGGTAACTGAATCCTGAGCTTCTTCACTGGATAACAGAAGGGGACCTCTTCTTGGGCGGAGACCCACTAAGAGCAGGGCTTGCACTCCTTGATCTGCTGTCCACTGGCGAGCGAGACGCAGATCTCTCACGAGTAGGGGACATAGATCTCTCACGAGGAGAGCGAGACCTGTACAGATATCATGCTAATCAATTAGGACTTGAGAGGAATCAGGAGCATGACTTAGTCACCATATGAGCAAACTATACCTGGAATGATTTTTTCTTTTAGGCGCCGGTGAGTGGCTTCTGCTGCGGGACCGTGATCTACCCCCTGGAGAATAGGAACGCCGAGGTGACCTTGAGCGCGATCTCCGATCATAAGAACGGCCTCTGCTACAACAAAAGCATACAGATAAATTAGTTTTCGCCACCTAGAATGCCACGACAAATGAATAATACTACAGAAACGACATGAATGGGAACACAGGCACAGTTCAAGAATGAGATGAGAATGGGACATTATACCTGACTCCTTCTCTGGCCCTCATCTCAGAAGGCTTCTTTCTGTTCTCCTCTGCAAAAACAACAGTAATTTCTCTTCCGAGAAAAAACTGCCTGTCCATATGGTATTTTGCATCAGCAGCATCCTCAGGGTCAAAGTATTGGATGAAACCAAATCCTCGAGGGTCCCTGAAACAGAATACCAGGATTACTTTTAGCTATCCAACAAATCTGGCAATATTCCCAAAAATGAAACAATGCCCTGCAGATAAGACTGCAAATCAGTCAAATCAAGATATCTTCCTTCATGATTGTTATATACACAAATCAATTTCAATGGTAAAGCAGGCACTAAGCTGCTGACCTTGCACTTGTGAGTGTTTAAAGATAAGACTTGAAACTCTTCATAACTTGCATATCTCTTAAACAGAATTTCTTGCATATCTCTTTAAACCTCTATTTCTTCCTTCTCTTCAATAGTACTCTTTAAGACTTGCGTCTTCAAAAAAGTTACTTTCACTGTTAAGCTCGGTTGGGCAAAGCAATTCAACTTTAAACCAATAAGAACAAAGCATAGACAAAAATATTTGCTAAGGGCAGACATAGGTGGCATCCAAAGTGCTTGTAGCGGAGTATAATGCAGTCAACTATACGGCCCATGAAGATTGCAGACAGGCTTCTAGTAGTGAGGTGCCTTACCCAGTGTGGTAATCCCTCGGCAGATATATATCTTTCACACGACCAAATTTTCCGAATGGTCTACGGAGGTCTTCAGGTCTGCATTTTTAACCATCTCCAAGTTAAAGATTTGTAGATTAAAACAATAAGCAGTTGCAATTGAAAAGTGTGACAATAAGCAGTTGCAATTGATAAGTGTAACATAATACTAGATCAGAGACAGAGATTTGCACTTTTTATTTGTTCTACATCAAAGCTATTAAGCTACAAGTATTGAGTGTAGCTAATGATCCTTTTGTTTTACGAATGAAATACTACAAAACCCAAGAAAAATGAAAAACTGGTGTCAAACATATACAGTGATTTTGCTTTCTTGAGCATGATCCTAATCCTAATTTATTAAACCGCATGTACCAATCCAATTACTACAGAAACTAACACAAATATACTATTACACAATGTTAGTCCGAGAAAATTCATGTTACTAGTGACCAAGGATTAAGGAAATCTTACCGACAATCCCGACGAAGATTCCTCACAAGAAGACTAGTTGGGAGGTCCCTACCACGGCCTCCATAATGACCTCGAGGACTTGGACTACGACCTCTTCTCCTGTAACCTCTTGGCGGTGATGGGCTGTAATCGTAGCCTCTCCCCATACCGTTCTAATAACACAAGAAAAAAATAACAAGGTGATTAGCAATCAGGTTTCATCATCACCATTACGCATTAACATAGACATTCTTTAAACAAGTCATGCTGTCAGGAATCTTTTCAAACAAGAACCAACATATTAAGTTTGGTCTATGTTAAAAGCTTGAAATCAAGAAATCTGATAACATCAGGAAACATCTAATAATAGGTTCCATCGACAAGTTTGCAGCTCAGGAAAGTTCAATTGACAAGCTTTACTCAGGAAAACTGATAACATCAGGAAAACATCTGATAATAGGTTTTGCTAAGAGTAAGTTAGATAAGAACCTGTGTTTTCATTTTTCAGCACGTACGCAAAAAATTTATAGCATTAATGATCTGTATGGAGCTATTTAGCTTGAAACTACATCTTCCTGTATAAAAAAGATGTACCTCATCCTTTTGCTACAATCATTATATTGAAGAATACATTAGACAGACATTTCACCTCGTCAAAGACTGCGCGTTCACATCCTCAAAGAGGCAACTCAGATAATTACCGAAACTAGCAAAGAGATACCTACCTAACAACATGAGCTATACCACTAGTCCACTAATCTCCTAACATGGCTGATCAACATACCACCCAACAAACAAAAATTCCCAAACTTTCCTTCGCACAATTTGAAAGCCAACATCGCCCTTCAACGCTGGCGACTCCCAAAAGGCCAGACCAACCCCATACGGATCGAAGCACAAACTCCCGAAATTCGCTAAACGGAACCATCAAATCAATTCGTCACTTACAGATTCTAGGCCGCAAATCCGGCGCTAATCGTTACGAAACCAAACTAGGGTTCAGAAACAGCGGGTAGATAAGTCGCACGCTCCAAATCACCGCGTCAAATTCCAAGTA
The DNA here is from genome assembly GCA_031894775.1 of Chloris gayana. Taxonomy (NCBI): domain Eukaryota; kingdom Viridiplantae; phylum Streptophyta; class Magnoliopsida; order Poales; family Poaceae; genus Chloris; species Chloris gayana. The sequence goes on from JAUNZO010000601.1 coordinate 260,331, forward strand.
CAGGGAAAATCACAGGACCGCGCGCTCACCCCAGCCGATAAAATCGGGCGAAACTACCAGCGAAAATTAGGATCCGACCGAAATCGGAGGCGGCGGAATCGTCCGCTCGATTTGGAGCGTACCTCTTTTTGCTAGGGTTTGAGGGCGGCGGGGCGGGGAGCTCGTGGTCTCCAGAGGCTTCCGAAGAGAAGGGTGACTCGTCGGAGACAGGCGCGGCGTTCGCGAGGCCGTGCGATTTTAAGTAGAGGCAGAAGCAGACGGGCCGTTTAGTTCGGGCCAGATGTTGGATGCTAGATGTGGAAGGCCTGTTGTGTTTTCAGAGAGGGACACGCTTGGGCTCGATCTGTAGCTCATGGGATTAGGCCCAACAAGGATCCAGGTTGCTAACTTTGTTTTTCCTCTTCTAAAATACTAGTATATTTAAAAAACACTATATTTCTTTAAATACCGTGCTAATCTTGGTATATATGGAATTAATGCACGGACGTAATGCTCACAAGCTCTCCTAGACCTAGCTGCCCTTGAAGTTCCATCTCTTAACGATGCATAAGGTCTATTAACATCTAGGAACTTTTAAAGGGAGAAAAGCTAGAAAACCTTTTTTTTTCATTCTCTCTAAATAGGAATTATTTCCGTTTTCCAATTCATGTACTCTTTTTGTCATGTTTTCACTTTATATTTCCATTTAATCATTAATGAACTTTGCCCTTATCATTGTCACACATAAATGCTTTATTCCCTCCAAAGTTCTGCACACTATGTGGGTTAGTTTGAAAGTTAACTGCTCTGATTGAAATAAAAAAAATTTGAGGGGATTCGACTAATAATGTCCTTATTTTCTGTAACTTGTTTTTTTCTTAAGTTTTGTAGAGGTTAGGCGCATTTTGCTCACAAGAGAAGGAGGTATATTCATATCCTCCCCGTATATTTTTTCCTCCGCTGGAATTTTCCTTGTTATAAGTTTAGTATCTATATATGGCGGCGTCAAGATGAAAAAATAAAGACAAGAAATGCTTTTCACTTCAGCAAAGAGCAGTACCATGCTCGAGTACCACCAACAATCAAACTTGTGGAATTCGCGTTCCTGCACAACGGCGGCTGCTCGCGGCACTCTCTGAACACTATTTTTATTTACTTATATCATCTAAGACTAGAAAAAATCATTATCTTTGTTCCCAGTCTCCTATTAGCAAGAGCCATCTATCCTTTTTCTCATATTTTTGCTCTTTAATTTTCTGTATAGCTCTCTTTGCACATTGGTTACTGTCATTACTTCACATAATGATCTTTCCTTCAAAGATTTATTCATATAATTTATTCTTGGCAACGGGTTTTAGAACATTTCCGCACAAGAGAAGTGTGGTATATTCATACCTTCCCAGTTTCTATTCCTCGGCCTCGGTTTTTCCTCTGCCTTTTTTACTTATGTAAGTTTAGTATCTTTTTATTTTTTGCAATGGATTTAAGTTTGGTATCTATCGCGGGTCGCGGATGCGAGGAGACGAAAAAAATCCCAAAAGTCTTGACACCTGTCAAACAGGTTCGGCAAAGCGAGGAGAAAAGAAAGTACGGCCCCATGCTCCAAAGAGCGCTGCAAGCGAATGTCACGTCGCCATTTGTCGCAGTCGCGTCAAAAAGGGATGGAGTGCTGGTACAACACACACATGTGCATGGACATGGATCGTCTCGAGAGATAGATGAGAAGCGCATGGGGGCAACCAAAGTTTAGTTTCTTCTCCATGTGTGTGTGGGACTAGTACCGAAACGAACGTTCCTTTGATCTCAAGCATCTGGCTGGGCCTCATGCTCGGAACATGCGTGATGTGATGCTACGGTTCGCTTTTTTCAGTTTGGCACGGTAAACGTTTGGTTGATGCCCGTGACTGGGATTCGATGGACTCCACGTTTACGAGGACTACGCTTTTAATTAGTAGCTGGACTTTTTATAACAAAAAAGAAAAGAAAAGTTGGATTTGGTGAGAGGTAGTATATCCTAAACAGTCAGAGGAAATCCTCATGTGGTTCTCGGAACTCCACTGTATCCATACCGGTGCACAGTGCAAAACTAATTAATAAGATAACAGCAAGGCGATGATGATACTGAATCGGCCGTTTGTAAAGGGTGGCCCGACAGATTGCGCCGTTCGTGCGTGCATGTGAGAGTTCCTCCAAAGGGAGGACTGAGGACTCACCAAGCACTGACCGCCCACCTGACGCTTATCCGAAAAATCATGTTACTAGTACTAGAGCTTTGCGACAAGAGAAAGGAGTAAGACGTTGTTGGCGCAAAGCACGGCACTTAATGGTGTAAAGCCAGCTAAGATTAATATTTATCCGCGGCTGGCCGCGTCATCACACTAAGATTGCCGAGGGATCGTCAAAAGCAGAGGATGATAACGAGCGGAGTGAAACGGATGAGGGCTCGATCAAGATCGTTTGGTTGGTTGGACGAACCGAGGAAACAGGAGAAAGGTTATGGGCGCGGGAGGAACGGGCCACCTGCTCGGAACGGCTTGCCGAATGGGGGAGTGTTCTTGGTTTGACCGCGCGAATGGTAGAGGTCTCCGGCTCTGGTACTTTCAGCTGGGGGTTGTACCAACAAGTGTCAGCTGCTTGGCCTGCTGAGAGCTTCCGCTGGCAATCACCATCACTTGTGAACGGGTTTGCACGAGATCGATTGTTGAGGTAGTATCTACCTGCCAGAAGGCAACGAATGCCCCTCCCGTGTGCGCACGCATGCAAGTTCTCGGGCTTTCGGCGGCGGCAGCCCATACGTCCACGAATCTCCGGCCGCCGTTAGGGAACCCATAAAATAATGACGAGCTTTACACACCTCAGACGACGCAACTCGATCGATCAGGAAAACCAAAGACGGTCAAAACAGCTACGGACACATCGCAATATTCGCAAGAGCAAGCAAAACGAGATGCTCTTTCCGCTCCTTTTCAGTCCCAACGTTGCCACCACCAGCGAGTCGCCGCCTGTGTAGCGAGCGTTTTGCAGTTTTGCGCCGCGTTCATCACTCTGTGCCTGCCTCTGTTGAGTCACCGCGTCGCTTAGCGCGCGTCATTAGCGTCCTAATCGTGTGTGCGCCCTTTTGCCGCTGTGCGTATAAAGAAGCCAGGATCGGATGGATGCCTTCCTCCTGTGGTGCCATTCTCCCTCACCTCACCTCACCTAGAGATACTACGCCTCCTCTGCTCGCTCCGAGGGCATTCCCATCGAGGCAAACAAGTTCCGTCCAAGACAAGCAAAGGCGCCTCACTTGCGGAGCCAAATCATCCATCCAAGGAACGTCTTCTTCTACCTGCTGGTATCCTCTCTCTTTCCTTACGATCACGGCCTTGTTGCTTCAAGGTTTTTCGTTGGTATTGTTTCTCAAAATCATCTGCTTCCTCCGCCAAGAGGGCTGCTCATCTGCCTGCAATTCTAGCTATGTTCTTCGATTCGATTCTCCCCTCCCCCAGTGCGCGCTCTCTGTCGGTACAGAGGTTATTTTCATACTTCTCTTGCTGGCATGCTCAGGTTATCACACTCAGTTGCTTTCACTTACAAGCACTAGTTGCAGCCACTAACTACTACCCCGAAATAGTAATGTATTCTTCATCTGCCCCATTCAAGTTCAGCTCGCTGCTGTTCCCAGTACACAAGTAGCTTAAATTTACCATCGTAAGAAAGAAAAAGTCTTCTTCTCACACGAATGATTTTCAGTTCCAAACCGTCAACTTTGTACCGTATCTCCCCAATTGATCACTTGCCGCATCTTTTCTCCCTTCGTTTAGCAAACTATATTGTACAAGCAAAATTTGTATTTACAGGGTAAAAATAGCTAAAATATTGTTGGAGGGAGTGAAAATAGACTTCTTCTCATTTCAGTGGTTAAGGTTTTTTTGTGTGTGTGTGTCTATATATCTTAGTTGTACTTTTAAAACAAGTAAAATAAACATGTCATCCATTTTATTTCAGAAATTAGAATAATTATATAGAAACTATAATTCTTCACTAAAATCTCATGTAATTCTTGATCATGCCGTATGAAACAATCCAAGTGTATGCTTGGAACATCGTTTGCAGTTGGAATAAATGTTTATTGAAGGCGGGACATTAACTTTTCTTGTTTGATAAAATGTTTTTGAAATTAACAAAATTAGATGAACAACCTATAGCTGAAACAAATATAGAAAGGTTAGCAAAATTTCAGTCACATGAGAAGTGGATGTTTCATATATAATAACTAGGGGCCGGACATGTTAGCGGTTGATCTGGGGTAAAGCAGGACGAAGCATGCTGATTGGATGAGAGCGTGTTGAGCGCTAGTTCATAGGGTATATCAGATGAATATAGTGATATGCCTGGGATCGAGAGACGATGGTAACATATTATAAGGAAGGATCGATTACATAGAATCCTGATACTATTAATTATAGATATTGGATGAATAATAATTGTTGAAAAGTGAATGTTAAGGATATATTAGAAAAAGAAGGCTATGTTTTTTCAAAAGGCGTGTATTACAGACCACATAAATGTCTAAATGGTGAAAGGCAACTAGTACTAGAAAACAAGCACCTACTTCAAGTTACTAGGAAGATGCTAGTTAATATACAAGAGGATAGATAATTCTACGCACATACTCTTAATCCTTTGGTCCCCTGGCCCCCAGAATAGGTGTGTTTTAGTTTGCCAACTGCCTTCATAAACAGACACATCGGTCCATACCCAAGCGTCCCATCAAGCAATACGCCGTGCTCCGTCATACGCTGTCACTGGGCTCGGGTACTGGCCCAGGTTCGTTCTTCGTCGCCACACGTCTGCACCACAAGCCTTGTGATCGACCGACCAGCGAGTTCCAATCAATTATAGTCTCTGCTCTCGCGTGACGTCGCTCCGTAGTAGCCTGTAGAACTGCTGTTGGTCGGTTGGTGCGGAATGTTGTTCCGCCTCGAACCATCTTCAACTAACCCGGGCAACTGATCTTGACACTCAGTTTGTTTGAGCCTCTCTGTCCTCTCTCCATTGCCGTAAACGAGTCTCTGCAAGTCATACTACTACTGCAGAAGCTCTTGTTTGCGTACAGGTCTGAAAATTTACCGTTATTTTTCCAGGACGCGCGACAGAGGAGCTGAATTGTCCGAGATGCTGCGCAAAAGATGGCAGGGATGCGTGTTCCTGGTCACCTGCTTCCTCCTCTCTACCGCGCCAGGTATGTTCCAATGGATGAGAAACTTTTTCTTAAACTTGTCCATGGCATCGGGTTCCTTTTGCTCGCTTTACTTTCTCTGTTCTCCACTGAAAGGCCCTCTCTTTTTTTTCCATGCTGTGTCCAGTAGATTCTTTACTTCGCTAGACTCGAAATGCACGAACATGCGTCCGCAAAAGCGCGAAGCATGGCTTTACCTTTTAATCTAGAGAAAGGCTTAAGATATGCTCGTGGCTTTCCTGGCCCCTTTCTGTCTTATCTTCAGTCAACAGAAAGCAAAGGCGGCCGCGGCGGCATGTGGGAAGCTTATCAGTTATGTTATGTATCCTTTATTTTAAGAAACCAATGATGAAATATATCACCCACTATATGAAATATTCTGATTCACATAGTACGTAGCAAGGTGCTGTTTTAATGTGGAAAAACACTGGACCAAAATATACTGATTACTGAACAATATATCCGATGTCTGGATCATAATCTGTCAGTCTATGCTGAATTGCTGATCGTGTTATCGCTTGCTCTGTTTTGCAAGTACATGGCTCTGTTTTATGGAGCTCTCAACTCAGAAGAACAATGTCTTCTGTCTTCAAGAAACAAACACGCCTTTCTGCATTTTCATAAATTAAGTCGGCAATAAGGATCAGTTTGATCCCTATCTCTGCGAAATGATGTTCACCATTTTTCGTGATTGACAGGCATGGTGGCGTCTTCGGAAACTTCTCGCTCGTCAGAGTCCGCCATGATGGTCGTTGGGTCTAAGCAGAGCAAGCAAGCCCGCGTGTGCCGCGCGGACCCCGAGCTGCTGAGCTCCCTGGCGGGCAGCAAATCGGAGGTGATGGTGGCCGTCCCCAACTCGCACCTGGAGCACATCGCCGAGTTCCAGGAGGAGGCCGACCTCTGGGTCATCGCCCACGTCGCGCGGTTCCTCCCTAGAACTAGGATCACGCACGTCGTCGCCGGCGACGACGTGCCCACCACCTCCCCGGGCGACGCGTACCTCCTGGTCCCCGCGATGCTCAAGCTCCGCTCCGCCCTCGCCGCCGCCGGCCTCGACGGCCGCGTGAAAGTGACGACCGCGCTGTCCGCGGAGGCGCTCACGGCGCCGGCGTGGTCCGACGTGGCGGCGCACCTGCTCCGGTTCCTGGAATCCACCGGCGCGCCGCTGTTGGTCAAGTCGCGGCCGTCGTCGGAGGCGGGCGACGTCGACGCCGCGTTCGCCGCGATGCGCGCGCTCGGCGCGCCGCGCGTTCCCGTGATCGCCGGCGGCGAGGTCGTCACGTACTACGGGGACGGGGACGGGTACATCCCGCGGGGCGGCGCCGGTACGCGGCGGTCGCTGGCGACGGGGACGTTCTGCGTGGCGCTGCAGAACGCGGACCCGGCGGCGCTGCAGGCCGGGCTGAACTGGGCCTGCGGGCCGGGCCACGCCGACTGCTCCGCGATCCAGCCCGGCGGGGCGTGCTACCAGGCCAACAACCTGCCGGCGCTGGCGTCCTACGCGTACAACGACTACTACCAGAAGCAGTCCAGCACCGGCGCCACGTGCTCCTTCAACGGCACCGCCACCACCACCACCAACGATCCCAGTAATAAGCACCGCCCTCTTTTTCTCTTCAGGACGAAGCGTTGGTCATGAACGCTGCCTAACGCTCTGCTCGTTTCGTTTTTCAGGCTCCGGATCATGCGTCTTCTCGGGAAGGTGAGCACGGTTTCAGATTTCCAATGAATGCCAAAGTTTTGCAATAATAATTCACATTTCGAATGCATTTGCTCTGCCAAGAACTAACATGAGATCGTTCTTGTGCAGCTCTTCCGCAGGAGGCTCGAACTCGACCACGCCGGTGGGCGCGACCCCACCGACGAGCCTGGCCCCTCCGAGCGGCTTCACTCCTCCGGTGGGCTCCAGCCCTCCGTCGTCGGACTTCAGCCCGCCGGCGGTCGGCACGACCCCTCCGACCGGCGGCTTCACCCCGCCGGCGGGCGGTGGGTTCGCGCCACCGACCGGTGGCTTCGGTCCCCCGTCCGGCGGGTTCGGCAGCCCGCCGTCGGACTTCGGCCCGCCCGGGGCCTTCAATGGCAGCGGCTCGTTCGGCCCGAGCGGCACGCTGAACCCGTACGGCGCCGGGTGCCGCGGCGCAGTGTCCAGCGCTGGGCTGACTGCTCTGTCCGCCGTCGCGGTCGCCGCCCTGCTCGTGTCCATGGACGCCATGTGAACGCCAACGCAGAAAATACAAACCAGCTGCATTAGAGGATGTCTAGGGGCTCTAGAGATCGTGTCGTTGCGGGTGTAGCGAGGATACAGAGATTGATCCCGATCGGTTTATGTTGTTGGTTATTCAGGGGGTATTTTATTGGTCATCACATGTAAATGTCAGGTTGCATACTACTACCAGATACTGTTGGATATGTACTGCTATGTAGGAGACTTATACTTGTAGTAGCATATATATACATGGAGCTGAGCTCAGTATCTCATATGCACGTTGTTTGTCTTGTGACGATCAATTAATCAATCATTCAACAAGACACTATCTTACCATCATCACACCGGTACGATGTAGTGACGTTGTTGAACCTGAGCCATTTCCTCACCCTACACATCCTCATCGCGCCGTGAACACTCTTGCCCGCTACCGCGCGCATGCACGCCAGGAACGCCGACGGCACGGCGCACGCGGAATGACAGCTTGAGTTCGGGCCGCCTGGCGCTGAGGCAGAGGAAGGCACGCGGAACTCATTTACCCGAGAGTGTTTGCTAAATTTTAGAATAAACAAAAACTAATTTTTGTACTCATATGTACCCATTGCCTAACCGTTTGAGCGCAGTAATTTAACAAAAATGGCTTGCGAGGGCCACTTGCAACTGGAATATGCACTACTACAAAAAAATTAATTTTTACCGGCTGATTAATAATGACAGTGATGAAAGTCAATTTCTTCACTAACACTACCACAAAACATCTCTATAGCGGCGGCAGCAAAAATCACGTAGGGCGCCAACTATTATGGTCCGTCGTTAAAAAAATAAAAATCCTAGTGATTTTTAGCGGCGGACCACTTTACGGGCCGCCGCTACAAAGCCCAACCCAACCCTAGTCCACAACAAATATAAATAGACCCTCCTAGCTAGCCTCTCCCATTCCCAGCCGCCGCCACCACGTCCCTCCTCTCTCTCTCTCTCTCTCTCTCTCTCTCTCTCTCCAACCTACCGAGCTGGCGCGACCCGCGAGGAGGCGCGGCGGTGGATCCCCCTCCCGGCGACAGCGGCTCGTGGCGGCTCCTAGGGCCCGTGGTGGGTCCGTTGGGGGCCCACTTTTTTTTTTTAGTATTTCGGCTGTAGCGACGGGTGATCTCCCAATCCCGGATACCCGTCGCTACAATCCTTTTTTTTAGCTGCGACTCAGTAGCTGCGGGTGGCCATACCCACCGCTACGAGTCCTTTTTAACCGCCACTACAGTGCAGTTTTCTAGTAGTGTAAGTCACCATCACTAATTTAGTTTATTCTTAGTGGTGGCGGGTGACCACCACTAAAGACGCACTGGCCCCGCGTTGCCCTCCCTCGCCCCTCGCCTTCGCTGAATCCGGATCCAACGCCCCCCCCCGCCCTAGAGAGAGAGAGAGAGAGAGAGAGAGAGAGAGAGAGAGGCAGACTGGTGTAACGAATGGGATGGCCGGAGTGGATCTCGCAAAGAGTAGGGCGAAGCTTTGACGCAATGTAAATTTAGACGAACAATAATATTGAACTTTACATACACACATATATGAAGAGAAAATAAAGATATATTTTGTTCAAGGTGTAAATTTGAAGTAAGACAGTAACATTTGAACCATGTATATTCCACATATAAATAATAAACATATGAATTTTGAAAATACAATTATTAAGTGATAATATCTAAACAAATATACATTCTAAAAATAGAATTAAATAGAATAACCAATCGATATAAACAAAAATAAATGCACAAAGTCACTCATACAACCTAGCTATCAACTAAACTGAGATGGAACTGAAAGATGGGGAGAGAAAAGGAACCAAGGCTACAGAAGAAGGGCATCAAAAGATAGAAGGCTAAGCATACCAAGCTAATTTTATTTATTGCCGTATGCACCGTGATTTTTCACCTGCGGACAGTCAACAAGTAACTCTTTGATTATTTCCAGCAAGAAGCTAGCTACCCTCACCCTGAAACTTGATCCATATCGCTACGTGCATATATCTCCACCGATATATTTGATTGCTACTTTTTCTAGCGATCTCCACTATCCACACCAGGGTTATACTAGTCTGCTTCGTTAACGCTATCAACGAGTTAACTTGCAAATATTTAGTATTACAAATCTGATCATGAACTCTGTGGGTGTTGGCTAATGAAAACTGTGATTAAAGCACCAATAATCTTCAAAGTAGAACACCTACCCTTTTGAAAAAAGCGACAAAAGTTATATGTTATTAATAATGAATTGAATATAGTTGCACCCGAAAGAAAACCTAACTCTTCTTAAGGTTTAATGCATTGATCTTATGCTCTGATATTATTCCTTCTCTGGTGTATTGACTTTTTTATGGTTCAATATTCTCTCTTACGTGAAACTTAAGTTGATGGGGAGATGTAAGCAATCCACTTATGGTTCAATACTCTCCCTCACGTGCAACTCTCGTGGACCCAAACAAGAAAAATAAGAGCAACACAAAGGAATATGTGGTTGCCAGGGAAGATCTCTGGCTGAATACACTAACTACTTGTACCAAACAACTTAACCTCATGGAGAGATGTATGCAATTTATTTAAGGCCTCCACAGTGAGGGCTTTAGCACGTAGCTGCACGGTGCCACATCGGCTTGCACCAGTTCTGTCGAACGGAGTCAGCTGCAGCTACCGTTGGCAGTGACGCCTATGTATTGTCAAGCCAAAAGCTAGATATAGCCCATACTCACGACGCATTTTGCGGGTCCCACGGGCTTGCGGCAGCGGCTGCCCCGTGCGGATGAGGATGGGGACGGGGAAAAGAAAAGTAAAATAGTCTATGTGAGACCCATAATTTATTTTGGAGCAAAGTGCTAAAGTTTGGTGTGTAGATGTGTGTTTTTTTATTGTTTTCTGGAACATATTCAGTAAAGGCGGAGCGAAGATTTGAGCATAATAGGGGAGAAAAGCATGACATAATATCGACTCATTTTTTTGGAGCATGTTCAGCAGAGGGGGATCCAATATTTGAGCATAGCGGGGGCGAAATGTATGACATAATATCGACTCATACATAGGTACATATGGAGTACCAACCTGCACTGAGGTAGCTATAGATTTGATACATAAGGACGGAAACAAAGTGATTGAAAAGGGAGATAACATGCATGTCGAGAGAGAGAGAGAGAGAGAGAGAGAGAGAGAGAGAGAGAGAGAGAGGAATGGCCGCACAATTTGCAAACACATGTTTTGAATATGTTGCCACCACTTAGAAGTGTCGAGGCGTTGGAAGCAGCAGCCCCGTGGAAATGTCAGAGACGACTTTGGTGACCTGCACATATATAGTAGGGGCAAAAGATTAAAACGATAGCTCCATCTTTCATGTAAGAGAGGAGTCTATCCACGATGTCTAACTATAAAATCTGTTGTTTTCTAAAATTTACTCAAAAAATACTAGTAATTAAAAAAAATACCATTAACGAGCAGGTCGACCTCCGACACGAACCGGTCCATGGCCTTGCGTGGCAGAGCGACCGGCACGGCGACATGGTTCCGGACGGCGACAAGGTAGCACGAAATGAAGGAAGCGGTTGCAGGGCCTGCGTAGACGGGCTCGCCCCAACCGAAGTCGACGCGGTGGAGGCCGGCGTGGCGGTTGTCGGACAGGAGAAGCAGGTTGGTAATCGGCGGCCGCATCCGGCCGCGCAGCACGAGCAGGTCGACGGAGGAGCGCACGTACTCGGCGGACAGCGCCGCCTTCTTCACCTCCCGGACCCGATCGACGGCGTCGGCCAGGGTCCCGCGCAGCAGCGCGCCGGCGGTGGCCACGGCCGCCGGGAAGACGCACGCGTTGCCGTAGTAGCCGGCGGGCAGACCCAGCTCGCGCACGCCTCGGACGCCCGTGGCCACGATCAGCCGCGTGGCCTCGGCCGGCGGGAGCTCCAGAGCCGCCGTGCGGGCGCGCCAGAGCGCCGCCGCGACGGCGTCGAAGGTCGTGGCCGCGTCGCGGAGGTGCGGCGGGAGGCGGTTCTTGATCGCCGCGACGTCGGCGGGGCCGAAGGTGAAGGTGCGCGTGACCATGTCGTCCATGTCGCCGGCCGGCGGCGGCGGCGGCGGCTCAGCGACGGCGTCGTACTCGGGGTGCGGGAACGACGGCCTCGGCGGGGTCCGCGCGTCCAGGATCTCGCGGCGCCACACGGGCGCCACGGTCGGCGCCGGGAGGCCGCGGGACAGCTCGCCGACGGCGGACATGAACTGCGCGATGCCCGCGGCGTCGCAGACGGTGTGGTTGAGGCGGAGCGCCAAGACGAAGCCGCCGCAGAGCAGCCTGGTGACCTGGACGAGCAGCAGAGGGCAGCCGAGCACGCCGTCGGAGCCCTCGACGTGGAACAGGAGCTGGTCCATACACGGGAACGGCGGCCTCAGCCCGGCCGCCTCGAGATCCGCCAGCCGCACGTCGGCGTCTGCCTCCACGAACAGCACGCCTTCGCCGGTGCAGTCGACCACCAGCTTCTTGTTCTGCCCCTCCAGCTCCCTCAGCCGCCCGGCGAGAGGGTAGTACAGCACCAGGGCCTTGCCCAGCGCGCGCCGGACGACGTGCACCGGGTCCTCCTCATCATGACCACCCCTTCCTCCTCCGCCGCGGTAGAACATAATCAGAGGCATTTGCCAGCGCAACCCTATTTGGTCGTCAACGTCAGACAGGCGCTTCGTCTCGCGCGGCGTCGGCATCGCCGGGCCCACTAGCTCCGGGTCGCGCCGGCGCACGGCGAAGGAGAGCGTCATCATCGATCGATGCACAGCACCGGCCGGCCACACCACACGCTATTGCTATGGTGGCGCTCCGTTGGCCTGCATAAAAACTGCTGTCCTCCCGGTTCTTTTTAAAACGAGCTGCGTGGGGGAGGCATGCTTGCAAACCAGTTTCAATTTTTTGGTCAAACTTTCACGTCCGAAATTTTCTATTTTAGGAAACAGACTTTGATCAATATAAACTTTGTTTGTAGCGGAAGTTGGTCAATAAACGGCTGCAGTTCCTACGGAGCCGCATGCATGTGTGGGGACCACCATTGATGGGTCCATACTGTGTGACGCTGTGCGGCTCATGTCGTTAGGCACAGCGATGGTTAATTTCCCAGTAGTAGCTCATAAATGGGACATTGGGAGGGTACGGTACTCCCAGCGCGACCACTAGTACACCCAGCCACAACAAGAGCCACACGTAACGACCTATGGCGGCCTCCGGTAGCCCCGAGTTTGAGCAGGCGCTCGTGGAGCTCTGCAACCTCACACTGAGTTACCTGAAGCCCATGGCGCTTCAGTGCGCGATCGAGCTTGGCATCCCCAACGCTATCCACAGTCACGGCGGCGCTGCCTCGCTGGCTGACCTGCTCGCCACCGTACCGCTACCCGAAGGCAGAAGGCGCCACCTGCCTCGCCTCGTGAGGTACCTATCCGCCACAGGCATCCTCGCGCCGGCCGGCGCAGGAACGTACGGCCTCACCCCGCTGTCTCGCCTCCTCGTGGACGACGTCCGCGTCAACGGGTGCACGGGCCTCGGGTCCTTCGTGCTCTCCCAGAGCACCCGATACGGCGTCCGCGCGGCCACGCACCTGGCCGAGTGGTTCAAGGGCGGCGACGGCGCGGCGGAGACGACGCCGTTCAGGGCGGCGCACGGCGGCATGGACTTCTGGGAGGCCATGCGCGGCGACCCGCGATGCAACGACGTCTTCAACGCCGGGATGGGGTCCGGCAGCAAGCTGGTGCTGGACTTGGTCGTGGCCAAGTTTGGCCGCGTGTTCGACGGCATAGCCTCCCTCGTCGACGTCGGCGGCGGGACGGGCGGCGCGGCGAGGGCCATCGCGAGGGCTTTCCCGCACGTCAAGTGCTCCGTGCTCGACCTCTCCAACGTGATCAATGGCATCGTCGTCGTCCCACCGGGCGGCCGCGAGGACGACGACGGCACGGTTCAGTACATTGCAGGCGATATGATGAGTTACATCCCACCAGCAGACGCCGTGCTGCTTAAGGTTAGTTTGCATACATGATTCTTTCTTCGTTTGCTGTGTGCGTCATTTGTGTACGCGTGCATCTCGATCTCGATCTAATCTGTCCACTCCTCTGACGAACGACTGTAGCACGTGATGCATGACTGGAACGATCAGGATTGCGTAACGATCCTAACGCAGTGCAACAAGGCTATTCGTTCTGGCGAATCGTCCCAAGGAGGAGGAGGAAAAGTGATCATCATAGACACGGTCGTGGGATCTCCCGCTGCGGAAGACGTGTTCCAGGCCCAGGTCTCATTCGATATGCTCATGATGGTGTTGACGACAGGCAAGGAGCGCGATGAGCGAGAATGGGGCGAGATATTCGTCAGCGCCGGGTTTAAGCACTACACGATCACGCCTGTTCTGGGGTTCCTATCTATCATCGAGCTGTATCCAGATTTCGGAATGTAATGTAACAGCAAAAAAATTTCAAATGCTATGCCCGACCGGTTCTCGTTTGCTTGCTAGACTCAGCTAAATTCCGTTGCCCAAAATTATTGATTTTAATGCCTGGCTTGATTATTGCAAGACGATATAGGTAGTCCCGTTTTCAGTGTTTCCTACTTGTTGGACGCTACGGTGCTGACTGCTGTATTGTCGTTATCACAGTAATGAAATTCCAGCCGTGCATCGAGAAACATCTTCTGTTCTGGTAAAATAAAATGTCTTTGGAACGTGTTTGTTATTGGTTTTTGGAAAAATGTGGACCAGCGCGGAACAATCCTGTAAAAAAAGTACGACATGATGTTCTTTTATACAACGGTACCGGTGGGTAAAATGTTGATGGCGATTCCTCTATCCGGTGCTATATATTCATTGAACAAATAATATGGCGATTCCTCTATGTGTGTTTGTTCAACACGCATAGTATCATTTGATGTTTTGTTTGTTGAAAATATAGTATCATCATTCATTGTTGTTTTTATTTAACATATAGTATCGATCAACCAGTGATGTCATTAATGCGAGTACCATATTTGGATCGAGGGAACTTGTTTATCGTTTGTTTTTCTACTTGCGAGGAATGATTGGTCAAAGAAATCCAGCACATGATATATTATATTTCTTTCATCCCAATCTCATATAAATGTATTTCTTTTGGCAGGAAGTGTGTCTTTGAAATAAACAGAATCGGGAGGAAGTCCAGTTTCATCACCATGCAGCAAGGTTTTCAAAGATATAGCAGCCCTCACCCATCACTCTGCTCTCTTCCTCTCAGTATTCTGATTGACCAAATACTTGTCCAATATAGCAGTCCTCACCCAATTCTGATTGACCAAATACATGTCAAACAGTCAAAGATAGCAGCCCTCACCCATCACATCCGCTATCTTCCCCTCAAAGTATTTTGGTTGACCAAATACATGACAAAAATAGCAGTCTGCACCCATCACATCTGCTATCTTCCGCACAAAGTATTATGGTTGACCAAATACATGCCAAAAATAGCAGCCCTCACCATCACATCTGCTATCTTCCCCTCCAAGTATTCTGAGTGATGACCAAATATATGACAAAGATAGTAGTCCTCACTCCTCACCCATCACATCTGAAATTGTTTCAAATGGATAACACTATGATCTAATAGATGTTCTGTATGTTAACATGAGTAGTGCATATGTCAATCAGAAGTATAGTGAATGCTTAAGAGAAGATAGCCACACTCTCTTGCCCCATCTAAAATTCCTTTTAGAACTCTAGGCGACCAAATAATTTGAACCTAATAGGTTGATACCAATATTAGTAGGGGCAGTGCACATATATCAATGACTGAATCTGTTTATTCAAAATTCTATAGAATATTTTAAGGGGAAGATAGCAGCCACTACAAGAAAATGGCACTATAGTGGTGGAATAGTAATTCATAGAATAGCACTCGATCTAGCTGGGAGAACCTCCTCGACGGCGGATCTGGCATCCTCCGTCGTGAATCCGTTCTCCTGTAGCGCGAGGCTGCTAGCAGTGGCCCCTCCTCCCTTGGCCCTACCGGCGCCACACCTCGCTCCCCACCGCCAGATCTAGCACTGGCCCACCCGACCCCACCGAATCTGAAGTTCTTTTAACCTACTAACTCAAGAAGACCAATACATATGATCTAATAGATAGGCTAAATGGTCCAAGGAATCCTGGAAGGAGAATGATCGGCTAGAGACGATTTTCCTCTTGATCACCCTTCCCAACTTGTCGCGTGTGAGGCGCTTGCGGATAATTGTATCTAGTTTGGCTAGATTTCCTATTATTGTTTTCAAATAATAGGAAAGCTTGGTTCTTCTTTCTTGTTTGGTTCTGGTTAACCTGGAAGCTTGGTCAGATGGGGTCAATAGAATGAACCAATTTGAGTTCCAAGCATTTTAATATGGTTTAATTGATTTTGTGGAGCATTGCGGAAGATTTGAACAGTGTTACCTAGATGGGGGCCAATGAACCAAAGCATTCACGTAAGTTATCTGTATGTGAGGTATCACCGCCTCACAACATTTGACGACAAAATACTATCATATTTTTTTTACTTTTTTTGATTAATTTCTCCTTGATCGATAAACATCAGTGGGCATTTGGATTCTTGATACTCCGAAGAATATCTCTAGAAGTTAGTATCATCATATTGATTACAGAAGTATTGTATCCTTGCCACCCTGGCTACTGCATTCACAATTTCTTTTTGGTTTAGTTTCAGTTGTGTGTCCTGGAAGGTTACCTAGATGGGGTCACTATACCGATGCAATTTGAGTTTGAAGCATTTTATTGCGGGTCAACTGAAATTGTGGAGCGGTGTTGAAGATTTCAATCAGCGTTGAAGCTTACCAAGGCGTACGTACTGATGGGTCAACTGAAATTGTGGAGCAGTGTTGAAGATTTCAATGGGTGTTGACGCTTACCAAGACGGGGTCAATAAACTGATGCGATCGCTTACCTCACTCATCTACCTCTGTGAGGTATGGGTCCCGGCCGCCTGCTGATAGCATAAGATCGACGACAAACGGTATCAGAATGTGTTACTAGTCTACAGTGTGGAGAACAGATATATAATGGTCGGTCTGCATGCATGATATCCCACGACTTTTCATTACATGCATGAGAAGAGTAAGACTTTATGCGGACGGCGTATATAATCTGTTAGATAAGTGTTGTCATATACTATATGTAACCACCACGACTGAGACTAGTCTAGCGTGGAAAAGTATACGCATGGCATTGTGGTATCTCTCTCCGTTTCTCACTTGATCGTATCTTTTCTCAAGCGTCTTTGTTTGACCAAAAGCTATATATGTGCACATGGTGGCCATGCATGTTTTTAGTACCACAGCGGCATGTGCATCTCTCGTAGATATATAAGAGAGATGTCAGCTTGTTACTTATTATAGCCTTAATTTCACTTTTGAGTGACAAGAAGGACATCATCTGTGTGTGTGTGGCATGTACGTAGGCTTAGGTATGGAGAGGCTGGGTGCAAACAAGGCCAACTCGTCCCCGCTGACGCCGCTGGGCTTCCTGGAGCGCGCAGCCACGGTGTTCAGCAGCTCGCCCTCCGTGGTCTACCACGACACCGTCTTCACCTGGTCCCAGACTTTCCGCCGCTGCCTCCGACTGGCCTCCGCGCTCGTCTCGCTCGGCATCTCCCGCGGCGACGTCGTATCGGCGCTGCTGCCCAACGTGCCGGCCATGTACGAGATGCACTTCGGCGTGCCCATGAGCGGCGCCGTGCTCAACACCATCAACACGCGCCTGGACGCGCGCACGGTGGCCGTGCTGCTCCGCCACTCGGGCTCCAGCCTCGTGTTCGCCGACCCGGCGTCGCTGCCGCTCCTCCGCGACGCCCTCCGGCTGCTCCCGCCGGGCCACCCAGCCCCGCGCGTCGTCGCCGTCGAGGACCCGCATCACCGCCACGAGGCGGAGGAGAGGGAGGCCTTGTTATTGACTAGTGCTAGCACGTACGAGCGGCTCCTCGACGAGCACGGCGACCCGGAGTTCGCCTGGGTCCGGCCCGAGAGCGAGTGGGACCCGATGGTGCTCAACTACACCTCCGGCACCACGTCGGCTCCCAAGGGCGTGGTGCACTGCCACCGTGCGCTCTTCCTGGCGGCCCTGGACTCGCTGGTGGAGTGGTCGGTGCCGGCGCGGCCGACCTACCTGTGGACGCTGCCCATGTTCCACACCAACGGCTGGACCTTCCCCTGGGGGATGGCCGTGGTGGGCGGCACCAACGTCTGCCTCCGCCGCGTCGACGCCTCGGAGATCTACGCCGCCATCGCCACGCACGAGGTCACGCACCTGTGCGGCGCGCCCGTGGTCCTCAACATGCTGGCCACCAACAGCGACGGCGCGCCGGCGGCAGCGCTCCACCGCCGCCGCCAGCGGAAGGAGAAGGTGCGCGTCCTCACCGCCGGAGCGCCGCCGCTCAGGGCCAGGCAGGGCGTGCGCACGGCGGGCATGGCCGGCCTGGACGTCGTGGACGGCGCGACCGGCCGCAGCGTGCCCCGCGACGGCGTCACCGCCGGCGAGGTCGTGCTCCGAGGCGGCTGCGTCACGCTCGGCTACCTCCGCAATGACGCCGCCACCCGGGCCGCCGTACGGGACGACGGCTGGTTCTACACCGGCGACGTCGGGGTCATCCACCCGGACGGATACCTCGAGATCCGCGACCGCTCCAAGGACGTCATCATAAGCGGCGGCGAGAACATCAGCAGCGTCGAGATCGAGTCCGTGCTCTACGCGCACCCGGCCGTCAGCGAGGCGGCGGCGGTCGCGCGGCCCGACCAGTTCTGGGGCGAAACGCCGTGCGCCTTCGTTAGCCTCAAGGAAGGAGCGGAGGCCACCGCCGACGACATCATCGCATGGTGCCGGGACCACATGCCGCACTACATGGCGCCCAAGACGGTGGTCTTCCTCCCGCAGCTTCCCAAGACATCCACCGGCAAGGTCCAGAAGTACGTGCTCAGAGGCGTCGCCAAAGAAATGGGGCCCACTACCACCGATGCCCGCAGCAAGATGTAGCGGCGACGATTTTCCTCTTCTCCTTAATTATACTACGTATTTGTGTGTCATCACCAGTTTCCACTTTCCACGGACGGATATATGTTTTACCTTGAGCTCTGTCGTCGATATTTCAATAAAACTCGGCTCGTTTGGGAACCCAGATTTCCGTAAAGAATCCAGTCCAATCCTAGGAAAATCCCGGCCCACAACTTTCCTCCCCCATCAAACCCGAGCTGCCAATTAGGTGTTCCCGTTTGTTCTGTTTGCTTTGTGTGAAAAGCTAATATTCCAACCCATGAGCTTATGTTTGCAATCCCTTATGTAAATACAGGAAGACATCAACCTAGAATTTAGTTTTGTCTATCACTATTTGAACAAGAGTCCTCATCTAGAATGCGTCTTGCGTGGTGCGCATATGTACGCACTTCAATTCTTGAAGTTTATCTTGTTTATACATGAGTAGAAATATGTTCTCGAATAGCTCTGAATGGTCAGGAAGGTAGTACATTTTGGAGCGGTTATACTTAGCAGCACCTAATATGGGGAGTTCGACCTCTTTATTAATTTTAGTCGTACTAGTTTAAGAGCTTATAACTATAGGTGACTCTTGTGGTTCTGGTCTGTAAATTCATTTTAATATCCTAATATGTCTTTGGAACACCAAACAATTACAATATACAAAGCTGATCTGACTGATGATAATTTTTTTATTAGCCTCAACTCAACACAAGGTTTACATATTCTTACTATAGGAGGATCAATATGTCTGGTTCCTCAAACTCACACAATGAGGATCTGGTGATGAAAAACAACGCTACTGAGTTTTTACACTGCTAGATTATTTTTCTCACCATATATTAATGATAGATTCTTAATGTTGCTACTTCATATATGTATTGTGTTCTAAATTTTCTTCTTGTCTATTGTAATGTCCTTGCAGGCCTAATGTGGACCAACTTACATCGTCCTGCATCATTGTTCTGCACTGTGTGTCTATGGCGTCAAACATTTGGATGCGATATGCACTTATTCATGTTGTCCAATAGTTTCTTTTACTTGTTTCTAAAGTTTGATTGTGTAATTGGGTAGATAGTGCACCGACCGTTTTAGCGGATGCTTTGAACTCTGTTTTGCATTTCTTTCAAAAGATCAATATAAGCTCCGATGTTTCCCTAAAAATCGTTTCTCGTAATTAGAATCAACACTTAGTATGACTCAACCAATTTTGATCATATCTTCAGAAGATTATTTATGGTTTGAACTATTATGTAAGCATCATAACTTTTTTACTTGGTCAGATGCATGTATATATTTAGTAAAAGTTTGCAATACATATTGCGTGAATTTCAGCATTGCTTCTGGATTATTTGGTCTATTCCGTTTTTCTGATATTGATGTACTGCTCAGGATTTTTACCCCCACTTCTCCCATACGCAGACTAGGATTTGTCCCAAGTCGGATTTCTATAACTGGCGGTATTGGGGATGGTATGCAGAGATGAAAGATCCCCTTTTGGACGTGAAATCTGCATGATTTTCCACTCCGCCCGGCACCCAAAGCGGCTTCTTTAGGAACCCGGATTTCGCTAGGGAATCCGGTCTTTTTCCAAGGGAGATGTGGCTCGCGGATCTGATTCCCCATCTATCTACGGTAGCCACTTGGATGCCGCATGGGCCGCAAAATCCACATGTTCGGTCCACCCCTCCCCAGTCTAATCTCCAGTGAAAGAAAAAAAATACATAAGGTGTATTGGTCATCATGTCAAGATATAAAGTTTGGATACTGTCATCAGACAGTGTATGTTAGATATGCATTTAGGAGGCGCTTATGTGCAAGTTGTGTCTTGTGGCAATCAATTTAATCACGATGATTGGGTCTTCCATTAATTGAACACGATACTACTAGTATGTTATCATCATCACACCGGCACCATGATCTCTTCCTCATAGACAGTAGTGACGTCGTTGAACCTGAGCCACCTCCTCGCCCTGCACATCCTCATCGCGCCGTGGAACGCGACGCCGAGCGCCGTGAACGCGCCGGCGAGCGCCAGCACCCTCGCCCCCGCCACCGCGCTCACGTACGCCAGGAACGCCGACGGCACGGCGCACATGGCCGCCAGCGCCGGCAGGCCGAGCGGCACGCGGAAGGGCCGCTTGAGGTCGGGCCGCGTGGCTCGCAGCCAGAGGAAGGCCGCGAACTCGAGCAGCGTGCCGAGGCCGTAGAGGAAGTTGGCGGTGGCCACCACGTCGTCGAAGGGGAGGAAGGAGGCGGCCAGGGTGATGGCGGTGGAGACGGCGACGGCCACCCACGGCGTGCGGAACCTTGCGGCGCGGCGGGCGAAGATGGCGGGGAGGAGGCCCAGGTCCGCCATGCCCAGGAGCTGGTACGCGCCGCTGCTCAGCTGGGCCTCGAACATGCCCACGGAGGACAGCACCGCGCCGGCGTCGATCCAGTACTTGAGCCACGCGCCGCCGATGATGCCTGCGACAAACTTGTTAGGCCTGGTCTGGGACGCGCATCAATTTGAGCATCGGTCCTGCACGTGTGTTCTGTTTCTAATCTACTACTAGGAGAAGAATAAAAACAAACGAGTTTATTTCACGTGTCATTTTCGTACACACCGCTGTTCTGTGATTTTGATGGGGCGCCAGATTCACTGTAACCAACGGTAGTATTTTTTCGAGAAGTTAATTATTTCTTCTTCTGTTGCTAGGATAAAGCGCAGAGCAGTGAGCAATCGACTCGTAGTACTACGTACCTGCAGCATCGGCGAGGTACCCGTTCGTCCACGCCTCCGGCGGCGCGTCCGTGGCGCCGGTCGCCGCCATGAGAGGCAACAAATAACTTGCAACGATGAGCACCACGCCCACCCCCAGCGCCCTCGGGAACGTGCGCTCCGGCCGGTCCACCTCGCCGGCCATGGTGCTCGCGCTGTCCCAGTAGTTGAGGTTCCAGAACAGGATGTTGAAGAAGAGCCTCCAATCCTTGTTCCCCCGCTCACCTGCGCCATCGTCCACCGCCGCGGCCGCAGCTTGGGAACCGACATCCCCGTCATGATCGCGAACGGCGCCAGGGAGACGGCGCCCAGCGCCACCGCGCCCCAGCCGACGACGCTCAGCCCGGCGCAGCTCACGATTCCCAGCGCCAGCGTCATGCCGACCACCGTGCACGTGCGGGCGCCGCTGCCGGGGACCACCTGGCCGAGGTAGTCGGCGACGAGCGCCGGGTACGCGGCCACGTTCACCACGCAGCTCAGGTACTTCCACGTGCCCAGCAGCGACCCGGCCAGCGGGCCGAAGGCCCGCTCGGCCCACAGCACGAACCCGCCGTTGCCCGGGATCGCGGCGGCCAGCTCGGCCGTGACCAGCGACTCCGGAACGCCCCACAGGAAGGGGAACACCAGGAAGCCCAGCAGCGTGAACAGCGGGCCCGCCGCCTGGACCGCGCTCTCCGCGCCGTACGGCCCGCCGGCGACCTCGAAGTAGATGAGGAACACGAGCGGGAGCACCGTGAGCTTCTTGCTGGTGCCGCGGTGGTGATCGGCTTGCTGCACGTTCGTCGTCGTCGGAACGCCATCTTCTTCTTGCTGATGATGCCGCAGCAGCGGCACGGCTGTTTGGCTCTTGATCATCCCTGCTCGCTGGTTCGTCATGGTGGTGACATTTGACTAGGCACTAGGCAGCAGCTACTACTTACAGTCTCTACTCTCTAGAGAGCAGAGCAAGCGTCGGCTTCATTCAGTCCACCTCATAGAGATTTGAAAGCACGATTGACGGCCGCTCATTCCCCATGCTCGCCGCCCCCATCTCAAAACTTGTTGGCTCTCCTCGCGTCCGGTCAGTGCACTAGCCTGCAATTTGCTCCTGTTGCTCTCTGCATCCTGCAACTTGCAACCATATCTCTGTCCTCGTTTCGTTTTCCGTCCCTGCCTCTATCTGCTTGTACCAGGCCCGGCTCTTTTCCGTCTCCACAGCGGTACAAGTCTCTCGACGGTAAGTCGCCCCACCGGTACAAGCCGCTTTCTCCGCACGTGTTCGTTATGATGGAGTTGATGTTGACCCACGCAAAAAAGTTACCAAGTGTTTGTGCGTTTCAAATTTTCTTTCCTTTTTTCATTTCTCAGAACCTTATGAAAGATATCTCATATCTATACATTAGGGATAAAAACGGATCGGAGACGGACGTATATAGCTCATCCCATATCTTGTCCTCGTATTTTTTTCTTTTGGATTCGGAGTCGGAGCGAATAGTGCCGGATAACTATTTGCCGATCTCATGCCCAATCCCATATTCTTATTTCGGAGTCGGAGTCGGAAGCGAGATATTATTATAAGATTCGTAAGGATAAAATTAGAGATATTAATCACTAATATATAGGAAATAGAATAATTTTATTGACTATTTACATTAAATATAGAGATTTGTGATCATAATTTTCATTTATAATCATGTATATCGAAATAAATTATAACAATTTCGGATTTCGGATAATACTCATCCCATATCCTATTCCACTTGTTTTTCTCGGACTCGGATTCAGATACGGATGATGTCGGATGCCTATTGATGCATACCATATTTACTTTTTCGATCTTCGGATCTCGAACGGACAAATATTTTCCTGTCCCGTTTTCACTCCTACATAACAGATACGTATATGAAGAAAGGAAGAAAAAGGTGACTGAGGATAAGTGTGCTTAACCAAACCATAACCAACTTGCTTTCACTCAGCTAACTTCAACGAATAAAACAAAGTGGAATGTCCAAAACAACCACAGAACTGTGGCAACCGCAGTCCCCAGATAGCTACTGCCAACCAGGCAACCAACCAGATAATGTTGATTCGTAAAAGGGATAGGCCGATAATGGCCTGTCACATTTAACTGTTTTTGTTCTTCATATTTCACTACTAGTTACCTTACCATTATGTGCTCGTGTTTATACGAGGTAAGGGCGTAAACAGGGTATGGATCGAAGAACTGTCTTTGTTTAGAAATAGTCTAAAGTAGACTCAGTATCACCTAGCAGCAAGGAGAGAGTTTTGACGTACGTGGCCGTGTTCTCCGTACAACACGTCGGTTTTCAATGACGTGGCCTGTTTCCGGGTATCGAACGTGGCTTTTTTCAAGCCATTCGTTTTCCACGGCCCGTCTGCGGGGAATTTTTACGGGCTAGCGGTTCGTCCACAGGTTCCATTCCTCACGAACGACCTGGACACCGCATCGCCACCTCGATCCCTCGCATCAGCCGCGGCAAGTCCAGCGACGGCATCGAATCTCGCCGCTGGCCGCCGCCACCTCGATGCCTCTCACTGGCCGTGCTTGCGGCAATCTGGCGAGCCCAACGATCGCGAGCCAGGCCCAGACCGCCAGACCTGGTTCTTGCTCTGCAGCCCGTCGGGGAGGCTGGTCTCGAGCCGCCGCCGCCGATGCCGATGCCGCCACGCTTGGAGCGCGAGCACAACGCGACCATGGAGACAGCGTGGTCGAGCATGCACTTGCCGCTCTTGACGCGGACCTGGTTGATGCAGGTCCTAGGGCGAGGAGCGCTTTGTGGGCTCGAAGCAGTCCCCGCTCCCGCGGTGGGTGTCGGTGCTGCACTTGGACGGAGCATCCTCTCTTGAGGCTACGCGGCGGGCTCAGAAGCTGGAGAGACAGCTCGCATGGCCGAAATCGAGGGAGAGATGGCGCACGCGGTTGGAACTACCTCGACCTGCGGGGCTACGCCCGTCGTGGCCTTCTCCATTTGCAGGATTTTTTTGCGCTGCAGCTTCATGCTCGACGTTGACCGAGTGGTGGCGACGTGCAGCCGCAGCCAAAGGAGAAGAAAAATCTTCCTCACTGAGTGGGCTTGTGGAATGACGATTGACAGTGGGAACTGATTTACATTAGAGTTGTTACGTGATTTGAGGACTGAAAAATCAGGACAATGGATTTGAGACCTGGGAAAGAAAATGAGGAGATTTTGGAGATTTTTTTCCTTGCTCCTGAGAGAGAGGGCGACGAGGTGAAGGGAAATGATTTCTGACCAAAATGGTGGTTGATAACAGGGCTTGTGTGCTTGCTAGGCTGCAGGGAGTAGGCATGCTGCGGGGGTAGGCGTGAAGCATTCAAGCCGTGCGCTAGAGACTAGAGACTAGAGAGGACCAAGAAGAAGAACGACCGTCGGGATAAAATAAGGTCACGACAATTTTATGAATAAGATCCTTTTTATTTTCTATTGACATGTTTATAGTTTATTCTTTTTAGTTTATGTTGCAGCCTCAAAATATTAGTATTTCAAATTATTTTTTAGTATTTAACTCAATAAATTATCAACACATAAGAAACTAAAATAAACAATTCATTAAGACTAAACAGGCGCAGCATAGCGCGCCAATCTATCTAGTCATACATATGAAGCACAAACAGGGTACCTGTAGCCACCAATCAATCGGAAGTCTCGGTAGAGAAAATGCAGCTGCAACCTGCCCAACTCCCACTAAACTTCCTTCGCAAAAGGGCATGAGACCAAAATTTCATCTATCATTTCCGGATCTTGGTCACAGAGAACGCATGTTGCTGCCTCTAGTGAACAGTCCACACTCCCCGGCACACAAACAACTTGATCTTCGGTGACTTTTCAGTAGTTTTTTCAGAAGTAGATGATACGAACGTTGTCGGTTCTTACCAGCAGTGAGCAGAGGTGGCGATGGCATCAACGTTGGTGTTGGTGCGATGACAACACTATTGGTCTCCTCCGATATGTGACGCTGCTAGCTATGCCGATAAGGGCAGTGAGCCGGCGATGAATGGGTGATACAGACGCCGGTGAGCTGCTCTTATATTGGGACACCGGATGGCAGAGGAAATGAATGGGAATGGTATAGCACCGTACCGGACAGCTTCTACACTCAAAGACCAGCCACAATTCCCTTTTTATTCTTTTCCATCTCTTTTGCGGTTCTGCCATTTTATTCTTTTCCAGCCTGCTTTCTCACTCACTCAGCGCCACGATCAAAACAGAGCATTGCCAGACATGCTTACTCCCTGCATCACCAGGGCACAGGACTCACTCGCACTCAGCACCGGTATGGCGATGGGATCACATGGAGTTGGGTAAGGTGATTGGGAAATTCGTTAGTGCTGGGCATGCTAAGGAGCGATGCAGAGCACCAACCTTGGTGTGCGTGCATGTCTACTTCTTCACTTGACTTTGTGGAGTGTATATGAGCTCTTTGGTGTGTACAAGTTGTAGTAATCTGGCTAGCCACATGTACAAGACTTCGAAGTGTTGGTGCATCTTTTTTTTATCTCAATAATCTGAAAGATATTTGTACATAACAGTTATATCAACAGAGGTAGAGAAGGTGGTGGTAAGAAGATATGTGTTAAACAAACATACCCAAATTACTGCCATTTAGTTAAAAAAAAAACCGAAACTGTGAAAACCTTGTCCGAACTCCGAAGATAGTTGTTACAAACCAATCTGATATTACTGATTCAGAAAATAAGTGGGTCCAACATGTAAGTGAAACATCTCAGCTTTTTTTTCGGCAAGCAAATTCATTCCCACGTCTCCCCACGGTTTGTGATACAATAACCAACAAACAGAGTGGATATTGGTTACCCATGTATGCCAATCCATCAGATGATGAAGAGAGCTGAGATTGATCCATGGCCTATTATGTACACATTATTGCTCAAAAGCAAATGACTAACATGGAGGCTAGGCACTTGCTCCTGTGTGTGTACCATACTACTAATATGAGTACACATTCCAATATCAACCTAGAATAATTTCTGGTGGTTCAAGTACTCAAGCTACTACACTATCCTCAAATGTTTCAACATCTTGTTTCCTAAACCCCATGTGTTTTTTTTTACAAAATTATTCTTTTCTAGAATAGTATTGTACACAAAATCCAAAGTGAAATACTCCATCACGTTGGAAAATGATATCGTTATGACCGAAGGGTAGTACAATTTTTTACTACAATCTCTAGTCCATGCATTGCCATTTTCCAAATATTTAAGGGTAGAACATGTTAAAGACTATAATAATGAATTCCAAGAGGCAATAAGTTCTATTTTTAATCAGGTTTGAGCTTACTTCATCAGGCTCTATAAGGATCTATATGGACCAGGGTCCAGGGGTTTGTGGTTCTTACCATTTCTCTAAAGCCAACATCCAAAGTTCATTAATAACCATAAGCTCATCCACCATTAATAACGTTATTTGTAGATGACAGAGTTACGCAATTGATTTGCTCGGAGGTGTGATGCTGCTAGCTATGCCAACAAGGTAGATATGCCGGTGACTTGCTCTTGTATTGAAGACATGATGGGAAGGGAAGCAGCCGTCGTATCGATCCTCAAGTTGAAGCACAATGTGATTTAAGATGAAGGAACCTCGAGAAACAATGATAACAAATATATAAGGGATGTTTGACAACATCTCATTTTATACCCCCTAGCCCAAATATTTCACTCTCCTGTGCGAACTCGGGACCTTGGGGCTGCTACTAACCCACCTGAACCATTAGGCTAAGAGATCGTTCGCTCGAGAATCAAAACTGAACCTTTGCCCCCTCTACATCACCAGTAGAAGAGTTATTTCACTGTCCTTCGCATCTCCTTTGAGAATAATAAAAATTGAACCTTTGTTTTTCTCTACGTCAGTTGAGCTATCAGCCAAATTGATAAATTTTGTTGATACCCACTAGATATATAAGAAGGTATAACTGAAAGCATCACGACAAATAACATATTAGGATTTGCCTTATCATGAAAATGATTGGAAGCATGATTTAGTATCATTGTGAACTCCACAAATGCATAGATATTGGAAACGATCTTACAATCATTTCACCAGACGAGGAGAAAATAATGTAGGCAGTTAAAAGAAATCTGAGAACTAAACTCTTTTTATTGAATACCGAGAGTAGTTGAAGGCTAAGTAAAACAATAAAAGACCAAATTTGGTGGTAATATAATCTCAGAGAGAGAGAGAGAGAGATTGTACTTTGATACATTGATTATATATAAAACATACGCTCAACAAGGATTGGTGAGTGATAGACTGGAATGTTGTGTACTTCAGAATCTTTAAAACATGTTACATGAAAAAATCATACATTCTGCTTAATTCGCATGTTATTTTAGTGAAGACAGATAGTGTAGTGATATTAATAACTTACACTTTTATAATAGTGAAACATGTCTGGAACTAAGATTGAACTTTCAGATAATCTTGATTTTAAAACCTAGAAAAAACAGAATTTTAGTAGTTCCAAATGCACATCTGTCAAATCATCTACAAGGTTGTCGTCCATAAAAGAGAGAAAAATCTACCAGGCAGCACCATTTAGCAGCTACTTCTCAAATTTTATGTGAATACCTGATTTTAAGTACATATTGAGTCTTCTCTAGTAGTAAGAAGTTTCTCAGTGTGTATTTAATAGTATTTGCATAACTAGATTTCGGAAGTAGCAGATAAACTACAACCATAACTGTATGAATATTTTTTTAGAAGTGAAGTTGGTTACCTGTTCGTTTTGCAATCCGTTCTTGTAATATTTTGGTAACTTGAGTTCGGCTCTGGTGCAGGGCACCCTGCACCTATTATGTGCAGGGCCAATGGCTATTTAACAGGTGACCTGTGTTATCAAATCCATTAGCTGATGCTTTAGGAAGGTAACCCGATTACTTCGTGATTTACGCACTGCCATAACAGCGATAATTTTCCTTTGCGCCTTCATTCGCTACTCGTTGTTTCCTCGACTCGGCATATTGCCGGAGATGGTCCTATGTTTATCATTCCACATTTTGAACTCCAATCATACATGCACGACATTTATAAATCCAGTTAACTAAAGGGCTTTGTAGATAATATTCTATTTAGTTAATAGTATGGTTGTGTCTCGATAATCAATCTGTATTGGTCGGTATTCAGAACCATTTTCTAGCAGTCATGTTGCTTCAATGGCCAGAGGAATTGGAGGTCCGATCTCTCGTAAGTTCCTCCGTTCCAAAATGCAAGCATTTATTGACTTTTCGAATTGGGTTTGACCGTTTGTCTTATTCAAAAAATTTATAAAAATATTGATTATTTTATTATATTTTGATTTATTGTTAGATATATTTTAATTATGACATATTTGTTTTTATTTTTTTATAAATTTTTTAGATAAGACAAGCGGTCAAACACGATTCGAAAAATCAACAAATACTTACATTTTGGAACGGAGATAGTAGCTTGTATTCAGAACCACTTTCATCTCTCTCCGGTCTCCAGCAATACTCGCTAGAGTGCGGTAGACAGAGCTTGACTAAGTAGGTCACCATGACGATGTCGAAGAGGCTGTGGCGTCCTAAGTCCCGGAGTAATCAGATTTTCTTTTCAAAGAATCAGATGATGACTTTAATCCATAGGACACGTGTTGAATGGTCATTTGCACATAATAGGTGCAGGGCACCCTGCACCAGAGCCGAACTCGTGTTGGGCACGGGAAGGAGCCATGCAGGGGAGCAACCATGATGTCCCAGCCTGTGTCCTGCTACTTCTTCCATTTGACTTCTTTGACATAAGCCCTTTGGTGCGTACAAGTTATAGTAGTTGGCTAGCACGCCTCTCTTTGTTGGTGCGGATTTTGTGATTCAAAAGTAGCAAAGAACCATTCGACAATTGGGTGTCAGCTGTTAGTGATCACCCAAATGTTCGATTTTCTTTGCTTGTCGAGGGATGGTTTCCGTAATATTGTATCCAAATTCTTCAATTTCTCAAAGATGTCCATGGAAAATATGGTAAATCATGAGATCGAATCCGATCCCAGTTTGAGTCAACCGTTGTGCAGAGCACGTGTACTCTGTAGGCTTCCCAATCCAGCATTCCAGCTCAGCCTGCAGTTTGAATCGAGCTATTTCATACATATTGTTGCTTGTCACATCTTATCATACAGTCAATATACACCCGAGTTGAACAACCCTCCCCCAAATCAAATCAACGAAATAAAAATATTTAGTGCTGAGCAGAGAATCACAGAGAAGAGAACCGCCGCGACACAGGAATACAGGATAGTTCAGACCCTGTCCCCAGCCGCATGATCTTGTCCCTGGTGTTGGTGGTCTTCGTCAGCAGCAACAACGGCAGTGTTGAACCTGAGCCACTTCCTGGACCTGCAGAGCCTCATGGCGCCGTGCAACCCGACGCCGAGCGCCGTGAGCGCTCCGGCGAGCGCGAACACCCTCCACCCGGCGACGACGCAGACGTAGGCCAGGAACGCCGACGGCACGGCGCACATGGCGACGAGCGCCGGCAGCGGCAGCGGCACGCGGTAGGGGCGCTTGAGGTCGGGCCGCTTGGCTCGCAGCCAGAGGAAGGCCGCGAACTCGAGCAGCGTGCCGAGGCTGTAGAGGAAGTTGGCGGTGGCCACCACGTCGTCGAAGCTGAGGAAGGAGACGGCCAGGGTCACCACGGTGGAGGCGGCGATGGACACCCACGGCGTGCGGAACCGGGTGGCGCGGCGGGCGAAGACGGCCGGGAGGAGGCCCAGCTCGGACATACCCAGCAGCTGGTACGCGCCGCTGCTCAGCTGGGCCTCGAACATGCCGATGGAGGACAGCACCGCGCCGGCCTGGATCCAATACTTGAGCCACCCGCCGCCGATGATGCCTGCAGCAACACGTATAGTTTCCGGCCTGGTAAGGGATGCAGTGGGCTGCCACATATCGAACTGACAAACTACTAGTAATAGCAGATCAAAATTCCTGGGTTTTGTCATGTCTGAACTCTGGAGCACATTAATTACTAAGCTACATTTACCACTAGTAGTGTAATAATAGTGGTCAATTTTGTAAACCTGACTTTCAGATTTGTTTGAATCGAAACAAAATGTGTGTGTGTGTGTCACTAGCACCAATGAATCTTGCTCCATAGTTGACAACATCGAAATCAAGTTGCTGATACACGCAAGGTATCGTTTTTGTCCCGCTACCCATAAGTGGAAACTCCAAGATTTTCATACAAGGTGCGTGTACCTGCAGCGTCGACCAAGTAGCCGTTCTCCCACTCCTCCGGGCGCGCGTCCGTCGCGCCGGTCGCCGCCATGAGCGGCAGCAGGTAGCTGGCCGCGATCAGCACGACCGCCACCCCCAGCGCCCTCGGGAACGTGCGCTCCGGCCGGTCCACCTCGCCGGCCATGGTGCTCGCGCTGTCCCAGTAGTTGAGGTTCCAGAACAGGATGTTGAAGAAGAGCCTCCAATCCTTGTTCCCCCGCTCACCTGCGCCATCGTCCACCGCCGCGGCCGCAGCTTGGGAACCGACATCCCCGTCATGATCGCGAACGGCGCCAGGGAGACGGCGCCCAGCGCCACCGCGCCCCAGCCGACGACGCTCAGCCCGGCGCAGCTCACGATTCCCAGCGCCAGCGTCATGCCGACCACCGTGCACGTGCGGGCGCCGCTGCCGGGGACCACCTGGCCGAGGTAGTCGGCGACGAGCGCCGGGTACGCGGCCACGTTCACCACGCAGCTCAGGTACTTCCACGTGCCCAGCAGCGACCCGGCCAGCGGGCCGAAGGCCCGCTCGGCCCACAGCACGAACCCGCCGTTGCCCGGGATCGCGGCGGCCAGCTCGGCCGTGACCAGCGACTCCGGAACGCCCCACAGGAAGGGGAACACCAGGAAGCCCAGCAGCGTGAACAGCGGGCCCGCCGCCTGGACCGCGCTCTCCGCGCCGTACGGCCCGCCGGCGACCTCGAAGTAGATGAGGAACACGAGCGGGAGCACCGTGAGCTTCTTGCTGGTGCCGCGGTGGTGATCGGCTTGCTGCACGTTCGTCGTCGTCGGAACGCCATCTTCTTCTTGCTGATGATGCCGCAGCAGCGGCACGGCTGTTTGGCTCTTGATCATCCCTGCTCGCTGGTTCGTCATGGTGGTGACATTTGACTAGGCACTAGGCAGCAGCTACTACTTACAGTCTCTACTCTCTAGAGAGCAGAGCAAGCGTCGGCTTCATTCAGTCCACCTCATAGAGATTTGAAAGCACGATTGACGGCCGCTCATTCCCCATGCTCGCCGCCCCCATCTCAAAACTTGTTGGCTCTCCTCGCGTCCGGTCAGTGCACTAGCCTGCAATTTGCTCCTGTTGCTCTCTGCATCCTGCAACTTGCAACCATATCTCTGTCCTCGTTTCGTTTTCCGTCCCTGCCTCTATCTGCTTGTACCAGGCCCGGCTCTTTTCCGTCTCCACAGCGGTACAAGTCTCTCGACGGTAAGTCGCCCCACCGGTACAAGCCGCTTTCTCCGCACGTGTTCGTTATGATGGAGTTGATGTTGACCCACGCAAAAAAAAAGTTACCAAGTGCTTGTGCGTTTCAAAATTTCTTTCCTTTTTTCATTTCCCAGAACCTGATGAAGGATATCTGTACATAACAGATACGTATATGAAGAAAGGAAGGAAAAGGTGACTGGCAAGAGGATAAGTGTGCTTAACGAAACCATAACCAACTTGCTTTCACTCAGCTAACTTCAACGAATAATGCCCAGATAGCTACTGCCAACCAGGCAACCAACCAGATAATGTTGATTCGGAAAAGGGATAGGCCGATAATGCCCTGTCACATTTAACTGTTTTTGTTCTTCATATTTCACTACTAGTTAGTACCTTCTATTATGTGCTCGTGTTTATGCGAGGTAAGGGCGTAAACAGGGTACGGATCCAAGAACTGTTTTTGTTTAGAAATCATACATATGAAGCACAAACAGGGTACCTGTAGCCACCAATCAATCATGGCGTGGTCTCGGTAGAGAAGATGCAGCTGCAACCTGCCCAACTCCCACTAAACTTCCTTCGCAAAAGGGCATGGGACCAAAATTTCATCTATCGTTTCCGGATCTTGGTCACAGAGAACGCATGTCGCTGCCTCTAGTGAACAGTCCACACTCCCCGGCACACAAACAACTTGATCTTCGGTGACTTTTCAGTAGTTTTTTCAGAAGTAGATGATGCGATCTATGGACGTTGTCGGTTCTTACCAGCAGATGGCATCAACATTGGTGTTGTTGCGATGACAACGCTATTGGTCTCCTCCGATATGTGACGCTGCTAGCTATGCCGATAAGGGCAGCGAGCCGGCGATGAATGGGTGATACAGACGCCGGTGAGCTGCTCTTATATTGGGACACCGGATGGCAGAGGAAATGAATGGGAATGGTATAGCACCGTACCGGACAGCTTCTACACTCAAAGACCAGCCACAATTCCCTTTTTATTCTTTTCCATCTCTTTTGCGGTTCTGCCATTTTATTCTTTTCCAGCCTGCTTTCTCACTCACTCAGCGCCACGATCAAAACAGAGCATTGCCAGACATGCTTACTCCCTGCATCACCAGGGCACAGGATGCACTCGCACTCAGCACCGGTATGGCGATGGGATCACATGGAGTTGGGTAAGGTGATTGGGAAATTCGTTAGTGCTGGGCATGCTAAGGAGCGATGCAGAGCACCAACCTTGGTGTGCGTGCATGTCTACTTCTTCACTTGACTTTGTGGAGTGCTAAATTTTCTTTGATGTGACAGTGCTAAATTTTAGAGGGTAGGAAACGGGCCTATGAGCTCTTTGGTGTGTACAAGTTGTAGTAATCTGGCTAGCCACATGTACAAGACTTCGAAGTGTTGGTGCATCTTTTTTTTTATCTCAATAATCTGAAAGATATTTGTACATAACAGTTATATCAACAGAGGTAGAGAAGGTGGTGGTAAGAAGATATGTGTTAAACAAACATACCCAAATTACTGCCATTTAGTTAAAAAAAAAAACGAAACTGTGAAAACCTTGTCCGAACTCCGAAGATAGTTGTTACAAACCAATCTGATATTACTGATTCAGAAAATAAGTGGGTCCAACATGTAAGTGAAACATCTCAGCTTTTTTTTTCGGCAAGCAAATTCATTCCCACGTCTCCCCACGGTTTGTGATACAATAACCAACAAACAGAGTGGATATTGGTTATCCATGTATGCCAATCCATCAGATGATGAAGAGAGCTGAGATTGATCCATGGCCTATTATGTACACATTATTGCCCAAAAGCAAATGACTAACATGGAGGCTAGGCACTTGCTCCTGTGTGTGTACCATACTACTAATATGAGTACACATTCCAATATCAACCTAGAATAATTTCTGGTGGTTCAAGTACTCAAGCTACTACACTATCCTCAAATGTTTCAACATCTTGTTTCCTAAACCCCATGTATTTTTTTTTACAAAATTATTCTTTTCTAGAATAGTATTGTACACAAAATCCAAAGTGAAATACCCCATCACGTTGGAAAATGATATCGTTATGACCGAAGGGTAGTACAATTTTTTACTACAATCTCTAGTCCATGCATTGCCATTTTCCAAATATTTAAGGGTAGAACATGTTAAAGACTATAATAATGAATTACAAGAGGCAATAAGTTCTATTTTTAATCAGGTTTGAGCTTACTTCATCAGGCTCTATAAGGATCTATATGGACCAGGGTCCAGGGGTTTGTGGTTCTTACCATTTCTCTAAAGCCAACATCAAAAGTTCATTAATAGCCATAAGCTCATCCACCATTAATAACGTTATTTGTAGACGACAGAGTTACGCAATTGATTTGCTCGGAGGTGTGATGCTGCTAGCTATGCCAACAAGGTAGATATGCCGGTGACTTGCTCTTGTATTGAAGACATGATGGGAAGGGAAACAGCCGTCGTATCGATCCTCAAGTTGAAGCACAATGTGATTTAAGATGAAGGAACCTCGACAAACAATGATAACAAATATATAAGGGATGTTTGACAACATCTCATTTTATACCCCCTAGCCCAAATATTTCACTCTCCTGTGCGAACTCGGGACCTTGGGGCTGCTACTAACCCACCTGAACCATTAGGCTAAGAGATCGTTCGCTCGAGAATCAAAACTGAACCTTTGCCCCCTCTACATCACCAGTAGAAGAGTTATTTCACTGTCCTTCGCATCTCCTTTGAGAATAATAAAAATTGAACCTTTGTTTTTCTCTACGTCAGTTGAGCTATCACCCAAATTGATAAATTTTGTTGATACCCACTAGATATATAAGAAGGTATAACTGAAAGCATCACGACAAATAACATATTAGGATTTGCCTTATCATGAAAATGACTGGAAGCATGATTTAGTATCATTGTGAACTCCACAAATGCATAGATATTGGAAACGATCTTACAATCATTTCACCAGACGAGGAGAAAATAATGTAGGCAGTTAAAAGAAAATCTGAGAACTAAACTCTTTTTATTGAATACCGAGAGTAGTTGAAGGCTAAGTAAAACAATAAAAGACCAAATTTGGTGGTAATATAATCTCAGAGAGAGAGAGAGAGAGAGAGAGAGAGAGAGAGATTGTACTTTGATACATTGATTATATATAAAACATACGCTCAACAAGGATTGGTGAGTGATAGACTGGAATGTTGTGTACTTCAGAATCTTTAAAACATGTTACATGAAAAAATCATACATTCTGCTTAATTCGCATGTTATTTTAGTGAAGACAGATAGTGTAGTGATATTAATAACTTACACTTTTATAATAGTGAAACATGTCTGGAACTAAGATTGAACTTTCAGATAATCTTGATTTTAAAACCTAGGAAAAAACAGAATTTTAGTAGTTCCAAATGCACATCTGTCAAATCATCTACAAGGTTGTCGTCCATAAAAGAGAGAAAAATCTACCAGGCAGCACCATTTAGCAGCTACTTCTCAAATTTTATGTGAATACCTGATTTTAAGTACATATTGAGTCTTCTCTAGTAGTAAGAAGTTTCTCAGTGTGTTTTTAATAGTATTTGCATAACTAGATTTCGGAAGTAGCAGATAAACTACAACCATAACTGTAGGAATATTTTTTTAGAAGTGAAGTTGGTTACCTGTTCGTTTTGCAATCCGTTCTTGTAATATTTTGGTAACTTGAGTTCGGCTCTGGTGCAGGGCACCCTGCACCTATTATGTGCAGGGCCAATGGCTATTTAACAGGTGACCTGTGTTATCAAATCCATTAGCTGATGCTTTAGGAAGGTAACCCGATTACTTCGTGACTTACGCGCTGCCATAACAGCGATAATTTTCCTTTGCGCCTTCATTCGTTACTCGTTGTTTCCTCGACTCGGCATATTGCCGGAGATGGTCCTATGTTTATCATTCCACATTTTGAACTCCAATCATACATGCACGACATTTATAAATCCAGTTTACTAAAGGGCTTTGTAGATAAAATTCTATTTAGTTAATAGTATGGTTGTGTCTCAATAATCAATCTGTATTGGTCGGTATTCAGAACCATTTTCTAGCACGTCATGTTGCTACAATGGCCAGAGGAATTGGAGATCCGATCTCTCGTAAGTTCTCAGCTAATTCAACTACCATGGTGTAGCGAGATGTTCCTACTACAAGTAGTAGCCTGTATTCAGAACCACTTTCATGTCTCTCCGGTCTCCAGCAATGCTCGCTAGAGTGCGGTAGACAGAGCTTGACTAAATAGGTCACCATGACGATGTCGAAGAGGCTGTGGCGTCCTAAGTCCCGGAGTAATCAGATTTGCTTTTCAAAGAATCAGATAATGACTTTAATCCATAGGACACGTGTTGAATGGTCATTTGCACATAATAGGTGCAGGGCACCCTGCACCAGAGCCGAACTCGTGTTGGGCACGGGAAGGAGCCATGCAGGGGAGCAACCATGATGTCCCAGCCTGTGTCCTGCTACTTCTTCCATTTGACTTCTTTGACATAAGCCCTTTGGTGCATACAAGTTATAGTAGTTGGCTAGCACGCCTCTCTTTGTTGGTGCGGATTTTGATCACCCATCTGTTCGATTTTCTTTGCTTGTCGAGGGATGGTTTCCGTAATTTTTTTTAGAGAGACATTACTCAAAATTAGCAAAGAGCCGAAAGCTTCAACTAGTTGTATTGTATCCAAATTCTTCAATTTCCCAAAGAGGTCCATGGAAAATATGGTAAATCATGAGATCGAATCCGATCCCAGTTTGAGTCAACCGTTGTGCAGAGCACGTGTACTCTGTAGGCTTCCCAATCCAGCATTCCAGCTCAGCCTGCAGTTTGAATCGAGCTATTTCATACATATTGTTGCTTGTCACATGTTATCATACAGTCAATATACACCCGAACAACCCTCCCCCAAATCAAATCAA
This sequence comes from Chloris gayana, assembly GCA_031894775.1. NCBI lineage: Eukaryota > Viridiplantae > Streptophyta > Magnoliopsida > Poales > Poaceae > Chloris > Chloris gayana. The sequence continues at coordinate 296,961 of JAUNZO010000601.1, forward strand.
CGAAATAAAAATATTTAGTGCTGAGCAGAGAATCACAGAGAAGAGAAGCGCCGCGGGCGATGCTGCAGTCCCGTGCGAGTGCGACACAGGAATACAGGATAGTTCAGACCCTGTCCCCAGCCGCATGATCTTGTCCCTGGTGTTGGTGATCTTCGGCAGCAGCAACAACGGCAGTGTTAAACCTGAGCCACTTCCTGGACCTGCAGAGCCTCATGGCGCCGTGCAACCCGACGCCGAGCGCCGTGAGCGCTCCGGCGAGCGCGAACACCCTCCACCCGGCGACGACGCAGACGTAGGCCAGGAAAGCCGACGGCACGGCGCACATGGCGACGAGCGCCGGCAGCGGCAGCGGCACGCGGTAGGGGCGCTTGAGGTCGGGCCGCTTGGCTCGCAGCCAGAGGAAGGCCGCGAACTCGAGCAGCGTGCCGAGGCTGTAGAGGAAGTTGGCCGTGGCCACCACGTCGTCGAAGCTGAGGAAGGAGACGGCCAGGGTCACCACGGTGGAGGCGGCGATGGACACCCACGGCGTGCGGAACCGGGTGGCGCGGCGGGCGAACACCGCGGGGAGGAGGCCCAGCTCGGACATGCCCAGCAGCTGGTACGCGCCACTGCTCAGCTGGGCCTCGAACATGCCGATGGAGGACAGCACCGCGCCGGCCTGGATCCAATACTTGAGCCACCCGCCGCCGATGATGCCTGCAGCAACACGTATAGTTTCCGGCCTGGTAAGGGATGCAGTGGGCTGCCACATATCGAACTGACAAACTACTAGTAATAGCAGATCAAAATTCCTGGGTTTTGTCATGTCTGAACTCTGGAGCACATTAATTACTAAGCTACATTTACCACTAGTAGTGTAATAATAGTGGTCAATTTTGTAAACCTGACTTTCAGATTTGTTTGAATCGAAACAAAATGTGTGTGTGTGTGTCACTAGCACCAATGAATCTTGCTCCATAGTTGACAACATCGAAATCAAGTTGCTGATACACGCAAGGTATCGTTTTTGTCCCGCTACCCATAAGTGGAAACTCCAAGATTTTCATACAAGGTGCGTGTACCTGCAGCGTCGACCAGGTAGCCGTTCTCCCACTCCTCCGGCCGCGCGTCCGTCGCGCCGGTGGCCGCCATGAGCGGCAGCAGGTAGCTGGCCGCGATCAGCACCACCGCCACCCCCAGCGCCCTCGGGAACGTGCGCTCCGGCCGGTCCACCTCGCCGGCCATGGTGCTCGCGCTGTCCCAGTAGTTGAGGTTCCAGAACAGCGTGTTGAAGAAGAGCCTCCAGTCCTTGTTCCCCCGCTCACCTGCGTCGCCCACCTCCGCGGCCGCAGCTTGGGCACGGAGATCCCGGTCATGAGCACGAACGGCGCCAGCGACACGAGGCCAAGCGCCACCGCGCCCCAGCCCACAATGCTCAGCCCGGTGTAGTTCAGAAAGGACAGGAACACGGTCATGCCGACCACCGTGCCCGTGCGCGTCCTGCCGGGCTCCGCCACGGACGGGATGGCGCGGCCCAGGTAGTCGGCGACCAGAGCCGGGTACGCCGCGATGTTGATGACGCAGCTCAGGTACTTCCACGTGCCCAGCAGCGACCCGGCCAGCGGGCCGAAGGCCCGTTCGGCCCACCGCACGAACCCGCCGTTGCCCGGGAGCGCGGCGGCGAGCTCCGCCGTGACCAGCGACTCCGGAACGCCCCACGCGAAGGGGAACACCAGGAATCCCAGCAGCGTGAACAGCGGGCCCGCTGCGCGCACGGCCCGCTCCGACCCGTACGGACCGCCGGCCACCTCAAAGTAGATGAGGAACACGAGCGGGAGCACCGTGAGCTTGCTGCTGCTCCGGTGGTGGTGCACCGCTGCGTGAGGACCGTGATGCTCTGCCTGTTGCAGATCTTGCGGTGTGTGATCTTGGACAGCGCTGCCATCCTCCTCTCGTGGTGGTGCTTCTTCTGGTTGCTGTTGACGCTGGGACGGCAGCTTGGTTATTTGGATCTCAGGGTTCATGGCGAGAGACTCTAGGCACTGCACTAGACAGTGGAGCAAGTCTGCCGTTCCATCATGTGGGCATTACCCATATATAAGTGAGACCCAGTGGGCTCTAAACTTCTAATTATATTCCTACTCCTCGATCACTGTCTTAGTTATCTATAAGCACTCTGAAACACAGCAAATGCGCCACATGATTCTAAGTTAAGAAACGCCGCCGTTGACTTAGAAAGAATGAGATGCGCTTCATAATGGCCTAACGATAAATTTTATATACTAGCAGTATTGTAATTTTTTTTGTACTGTGTTGTGATTATGTCATAATATGTGATATGAAAATCATTTATTCACTCAACGGAATGAACTGTAGTAATAAAATACGATGAAGTACATACCCCTTACGTCATCAAGATTGTGAAAGAAAAAAAACAGAAAGAAATTTTCTAAAGCTTTTACTGATCTTCAACACCACTTCTTCGGTTAATGTTGTAAAAAATGATGAATCAAGTCTAAGCCATCTCCTCTTCAACCATGGATAAAAGACATCAAAATTTGTTGAAACCATAAGATCCACTTTTGAACTCGAGTACCAAGACAAATTTAATTCTTTGAACGATGGTCGGCAAAATCCCATGCATCTCACAAGACCTTCTTCCAGAGCAATCCATGGCAAAAGAAGGAAGGGACCAAAGAGATTCCATGGTGGCAACATGGTCTCTACGTCATCAAGATTGTGAAAGAAAACAAAACAGAAAGAAATTTTCTAAAGCTTTTACTCGATCTTCAACACCACTTCTTCGGTTAATGTTGTAAAAAATGATGAATCAAGTCTAAGCCGTCTCCTCTTCAACCATGGATAAAAGACATCAAAATTTGTTGAAACCATAAGATCCACTTTTGAACTCGGTACCAAGACAAATTTAATTCTTTGAACGATGGTCGGCAAAATCCCATGCATCTCACAAGACCTTCTTCCGGAGCAATCCATGGCAAAAGAAGGAAGGGACCAAAGAGATTCCATGGTGGCAACATGGTCTCTACGTCATCAAGATTGTGAAAGAAAACAAAACAGAAAGAAATTTTCTAAAGCTTTTACTGATCTTCAACACCACTTCTTCGGTTAATGTTGTAAAAAATGATGAATCAAGTCTAAGCCGTCTCCTCTTCAACCATGGATAAAAGACATCAAAATTTGTTGAAACCATAAGATCCACTTTTGAACTCAGTACCAAGACAAATTTAATTCTTTGAACGATGGTCGGCAAAATCCCATGCATCTCACAAGACCTTCTTCCAGAGCAATCCATGGCAAAAGAAGGAAGGGACCAAAGAGATTCCATGGTGGCAACATGGTCTCCGACTCCCGACTCGTTGTTGCTGTTGTTAACATACCTAAGTCTCTTTATGTTACCGTACAAAGGAGGATGTCAACGTCATCACTGCCGTAGTCACCCTCATCGGAACTACAACAAGGAATTCAACACCCAACCTCCTCAAAGAGGAGAAGGAAACAGCATGATCCCAGCACTAAATAATTCAATACGGATATACCTAAATGCTAAACTTAGAACGCAAAACTAGCACTGCTACTAAAGAGAGGGAAACAGCTCCCTCTAGCCACCCACGAGATCACTTGAGGTGAAGAGATTGGGCATCCTACACGGTGCTGATTTAGCATGCGTGTTATGCTACTATTCATTAATCAATTAATTACATCCAAAAGCTTAATTAAGTTCATGAAGAAGGATGCACAATTCACTTATGGTTTAACATGTCGCAACCGAACGTGAAGGGATACGAAGGACATATAGGGTTGTCACCACATATTGCCTACCTGTGCAGACCATGGATTACAAGATGATCAAAGATTATTTCTAATCGAAACACCACGCCTAAGTTATCTATCACTATCTAGTCTAGCCGGTACTTAGACTAAATAACCTATAATAACAATAGGACTTTGAACCTACAAGTAAATTCACACAACCTACCTAAAAAGGAAAGCTTAAGAACATAAATAAACACGAAGACTTACTTGATTAGGAAAGTATCCGTAGAGGTACAAGGTTGGAGTAGACGGTCCATAGACAAGCCACTACTCCGGACTTCTGCTCACTCTCCTCTTAACATAAGTACTCGACTTGGAGCGGAGCTCCAAATTATAGTCTCTTGTGTGTGTGTTAAACACAAAGACTTACTTGATAAGGAAGGTATCCGTAGAGGTCCAAGGTGTGTGTGTGTGTGTGTGTGTGTGTGTGTCGTGGAGTGGAGCTCTAAAATATAGTCTCTTGTGTGTGTGTGTTAAACAAAAAGACTTACTTGATAACAAAGAACTCACCAGCACTTATGGAATTTGTAAGTTTAAAGCCCTACTGCTATGTTGGTTAGTTCATTTTTATCCATTTGCTTGCAGGGAGTTGAGAATAAAAGTTGGTCATAAGGGCCGTTAACAAAACCACCAAGGAATTGTAGTGCACCGATGTTTAACCACAAAAAAATTGGAGAATTTGGCCAAATTGAATCCTAATTCCATCAATTTATTACTCAAACGTGATCATTCAACTATTTAATCCTTAATTTTTCATTCCTCGTCATAGTAATTGCAATAATGCATCATTCGAGTGCAACACTCTAATCTCGGAGGATGCAATATTAATCACATTGTTTCCATTTTATTCTAAACATCATGTGATGCAAAAACTCAAAATTTTGCAATATTTATATTGAAACCATGTCAAAAACTTCAAGTTTTATTTAAAATTTTATTTTTTAGTAAATTTCTAATGTTTGTTTTTTCAAATGTCAGAGATTCTGTTAAAATATAAATGAGTATAGACCCTATATAAAGACACTTAAAGATGAATAAAACACATAGAAAACAACTAAGTATTTTGCCCATTTTCAACATCTCTTACCTGATTGATACTGCCAAAAAGCAAGAACCGTATCGAAACTATATCCTCTCAATCGCCAATAGGAGACACTCGACTTTGTTAAATTCACAAGATCCACAATATTCAAAATCATTGTGAAGATAGAATTAATTTGATAAACGAGTATCTGAAAAATCTTCATAGTAGGATGACAGAAAGATCACATCTCACAACTCGTGCTTTTGGCATTCTCTATTGCAATTCCATGCTTAGGTACTGACGATAAATTTTTTTAATAAAACTTGACCTGTCAAGGAAGAAGTCACCCCGACGGCATAATATAAGGAGAAAAACCTTCTCACGTAGGCCGAAAAAATTCCCAAACCCTATCGCCAACCACACGGAGGCTCAGCTTTTCGTGTGAGCTATGACACGAGTTTTTACCTAATGCTTTGGCTGGAAAGGCAAGAGAATTTTTTTCTCTAGGGACAAGCCCCGGTGAGACACGGTGCCGAGCCCGGAGCTCAAATGCTCGTGTGGTGGGCAGCGATTCCCGCACCTCACCACCAGGCCTAAGGCCGGTTCTCTACTAATTATAAAATTATAGGAGTTTTCTAGTACACGCTAATAGTCTAATACTAGTAAAATACTTGTGGTATTGCTCGGGGTAGTGTTGTAATTTACATATATATATTAGTATATTTGAAATTCAAGAAAATTCAAATTTCATGATTGCGAAATTCTTATTTCAAATTTGTTAAAATCAGATTCAAAATCACAAATTCAATTTCAAAATTTGCAAATTTTGACATTCACGAAATTCAAATTTGCAATTTTTGACATTCATGAAATGCAAATTAAAGTTTGAAATAAGAGAAAAATCAAGTTCAAAATTTGTGAAATTTCAAATTTGAAATTCGAGGAATTCAAATTCAAACGTCATGTTTCTCAAATTTAAAATTCATGAACCTAAAATTTAAATTTTGTGAAATTCCAACTTCTCAAAGATAATTTTAGTAATACCTTAGATTTGTAGTCATACTAGTACTAAAAGAATATTTCATCTAGACTAGGGATGGATGTCGAGTTGGCTCGTCTCGTATTGGCTCATCGAGAAAATTAGCTCGGCTCAGCTTAACTCGTTACACATGTGCTAAAAACATAGCTCGGTTCGGCTCGATAATGAGCTCGAGCTAGCTCGTTAGGCTCGGGAGCTAGGAATATAGAGAACAATTTAGACATTATATTATTCTTATCTAAAATATTTTATTGTACAATAGGTAATTTATATGATTTATACTTAACAAAAGAGCTAATAAGGTAGATTAATTTAAAATTTCAAAATTATCAAAAATTAACTCAATAGTTAACATTATATTGGTATTGAATATTTCTTATTCTTAGTATTTCAGAGCTCGTCGAGCTCACGAGTTACTCATGAGCTAGCTCGGCTCAGCTCGCTAATCCAATAAGCTAAAATATAAGCTCGGCTCGGCTCGTTAAGAAACCGAGTGTTGGTACTACTTGGTACTAGTACTACCTATACATACTGATAGTAGTGTGTACCTTAAAGGTGCTCTAAAATTACTCTATAGAATAACACCACTATTGTACCAGTGATATTATGTGTTGTAAATGTTGACGTGAAACATTGGATTTTTCTTGTGCCTTTTTTCTCTAAAATAGTTTTGAAAAAGACAACTATATATTTGTGTTATTGTTTAAGAAGACAACAATTTTCAGATGTTATTTCGGAGAACTACAACTACTTATACCTTTTATTTATTTTAAAGAAAACTACAACTTTCATGTATGGTCCCACCTATCAACCACATAGCTGACCCTTTCTCATATGTTAGGCTTACAGGTGGGTCCAATCACAAAAGTAGTAGTTTTCTGAAATACCAGATAACAATAGGGTAGTTATATGAGATTGTGTCCAAAAAATTATACTAGTTTCTAAAAAACGATATAGAAGTGTGCACATAAAAAAGAGAAATACACAAATGGCACACCTGCATGGAACTCAAGAAGTGTGCACATGCATGTGGTTTACTGCTGAAAGAAGTTGTTTGTTTGTACATACTATTGATGAATGTGCACAGTTCACGAGAAGGTAGTGCCCCAGCCTCAATTCGGTTTTGATGGGCTCAACCATAACTTCTGCTTCCTCCGTCTAGAAATATAAGTATTTGTTGACTTTCAGATTTTTTATTTATTTAAAATATTTGTAAAATATATATTTATTTTGTAATAATTTAATTTATTTTTAGATATATTTTAAGTATGACTTCTTTATTTTATATTTGTACAATTTTTTTTGAATAAGATGAGTGGTTCAATGTTATATATAAAAGTCAACGAATGCTTATATTTACGGACGAAGGTAATATAACTAAAAAATCTCAAGCGACTCATGAGGTCACTCTCAATAGGAGTTTGATAAGCATTAAATGAGGCACTACATCAGCTGCTAAAATGATGACATTGCGAGGTAATTAATATGATAGAGGTGAAGTCGGTTTTATGGGGATGAAACTCATTTGACACTTGTTTCATAGGTATCAAACTCTAAAGAAACTCCCATTGAAAACATAAAATTTCATTATAATATATTTTAACCGATCTCATTGCAACAAATACATGTTAATTTAATATTATAACTTTTGTATGAAATCGTGAGATGAAACTGTGCATTGAAAGTGACTATTTCATCCACCGAATCATATCTCCAAATCTGATGTGGCACTCTTAGTAAGTGTGAGATGAAACTACGTACTCGAGACTGGCCTCGATGGCTGATAGTAAATCTGTAACTGGAAAGTGGAAACAGGTCAAGTAACAACAACGGTTATGCTTTGAGTACCTAAATTCTTCTATATATTGTTTGTACTATGTGTTTTAGATCTTCTCCATCGGAGAGAACGAAGTTGTTAAAAGCACCCGTAACCGCCAAGTGCACAGGACCGTCGGTCCAAGTATCTGATAGTTTCTTTCCCCTTCCCCTTTTGACAGCTACGAACATTTGGCGATGCTAGAATATTAAATATACTGCATTCTTTATTTTAAAAGAGTACTATTATAGGTCCAATCCGATTATCCTATTCATGTATAAACTCAAGCTATTATAGAAACTATATATCATCATTTAAAAATTTAAAACACATGCATGCTAACAACATATAACATGCTTAATTACCGCTCGTTATGAAGCGTGCAATGGTCAAACCCAATTCGGGAATCTGCTATCGACTTGTCGAGCAAGTGCAGGTCTGTTGTCTGAATAACTATACCCGCCACCACCTATATATATAATCTATGCAAATTTACATTTACACCTTGAGCTACATGCGGTGTCTGGAATTTGCTTAATGACATTCCTCGAGATGTGCCTGACTCTCTAAATCAAGATCTTCAGCTCAATCGGTTCCATCATCACAAGTAACTAGCAGAGTAGTTTAGGATGCTGCTGGTGCTTGATCCGTCATTATAGGGAGGCCACTCCTTGCTGGCTGGCCCCTGGCCGGTCGAGCGGGCGGGTGCCGCCACCAGCGGTCCAGTCCAACCATGTGAAACCTGCTGACACACGCTCAACTCCGGCCGGACCCAAGCTAATGACGCCTCCAATGTCGGTGTCGGTTTGTGCGTCGCCCGACTCCTAATGGGTAATTTCGTGATGTCCTCTTCCATCGTCATGGAGATTGTCCATCTATCCTTGATTCCAACTGCATCGTCGTGGAGCGAGAGGGCGTTGGATGCGTGGTCCCTTGGCACGCGAGTGAGCGTGTGGTAGATCTGCATTCCAGCATAACTATTTCCTGATCATTTGGAGTCATTCTAACTACTGTATCTCACAGCATACGGTCCCAGGTGATGTGCAGCAGAGACTCTCACTCATGGGAGAAACAACGGTAAAACAAACAGCTAACTTGGTAGCTTGTATAGGGAGGCGTACTTCTGGGACCGGAAAAACGTACCACGTCTGTTTAAATGACGGGACCTATGAGGCCAGTGTGTGCCAACTGCAGGCCGGGCCCCAAACATACCGTACCAAGTCAATCTGAGATGCTGCTCGATCCGGTGACGCGCGCTTGCAATTTGTAGGAAGCACCGGCCACTCTCTCGTCACTCGTATGGATTTTTGCCGTCGGCGCAGAGCCCTTTGGCTGATTCGAGTGACGCCTCCAAGGCCACTCACCCATTTGAAAGATCGTGTGGATCAGACCGGCACGGTACAGGTAGAAAGTCCACGAATTGCTTTTGAGTTCGTACGGTAAAATCATTCTAAACTGGGAAAACTGTCTCCGTCAGCGTTGTAGACCAGGTTCCAAAACATTTTTGACTGTCCCTACCAAAACAAAGCGTTGTAGATCAGGTTTAAGAAAGTTTTGGCGGTTATCTTGGCTGTCCCTACCAATTAATTTTGAATTCGTACGGTAAAATCATTCTAGACTGGGCAAATTGTGCCTGCCAGCGTTGTCGATCATGTTCCAAAACACTCACCGCAAGGTTGGAGAATTTTTTTTGCCGTCATTTTGCTTGTGTCTACAAATTAATTACTAAGACCTCTCAACTAACTACACTTTTCATATATCTGGATGCTTTGGTGGTTAAATACATACGTGTGCATGGGCAAGCAAATGAATCAGTTCTGAACCACATGTTTCAATTGATGAAATGATGAGGATTATTGTTCACGCCGTCTATCCAATGCTGACATAATAAAGTAGCAGAGTGCTAGTGAATTAAGTGGAAACTATAGAAGCGACAGAAAAACCAACGTGTGAGGGGGGGGTTGACGGGAGCACCAGCTACGTTCACGTCACGGCCATATTCCAAAAAGAGAAATGAAAGGGCGGCATTTTATTAAAGGAAAAAAATAGAAGGCGCCCAGTGCGAGTAAGAGGAAGCAGTCCAACAAGTCCGTTTGTGTCTTTTGCGTTCCATAGAGGAGAGCTCGACGTGCTTGTGTGAAATGGATTGCGTTAGGTCCCCATGGTGGACGTCCAACGATTAGGAGGTTAAGATTAATCCTGCAGGACAAATTGATCGACTCGTCGCCGCCGTCCGTCCAACGCGTTGCTCTTCGCTGACAGCTATTGCGCTATTATCCGGCTGGCATCCATGGTGTAACGTCCCGCCACTCCGGGTCGGGCCAGCTTACCCCTGGCAGCTTAATAGGCTCTCAAGATTTTCCCACGGACCAACAATAGTCTTTTCTGCGTACTTTGTCCTCACTCATGCACACCAGGAATCACTTCCCGATCGGTCACCAGCTACGTTCACGTCACGGCCATATTCCAAAAAGAGAAATGAAAGGGCGGCATTTTATTAAAGGAAAAAAATAGAAGGCGCCCAGTGCGAGTAAGAGGAAGCAGTCCAACAAGTCCGTTTGTGTCTTTTGCGTTCCATAGAGGAGAGCTCGACGTGCTTGTGTGAAATGGATTGCGTTAGGTCCCCATGGTGGACGTCCAACGATTAGGAGGTTAAGATTAATCCTGCAGGACAAATTGATCGACTCGTCGCCGCCGTCCGTCCAACGCGTTGCTCTTCGCTGACAGCTATTGCGCTATTATCCGGCTGGCATCCATGGTGTAACGTCCCGCCACTCCGGTCGGGCCAGCTTACCTCCGGCAGCTTAATAGGCTCTCAAGATTTTCCCACGGACCAACAATAGTCTTTTCTGCGTACTTTGTCCTCACTCATGCACACCCAGGAATCACTTCCCGATCGGTCACCCATCCCTAAATTGCTCCAGGCCAAGCACGCTTAACCTTAGAGTTCTTTAGAGATAAGCTTCAGAAAAGAAGTTGCAACTTGTTGACATGAGTATTCTATCAATCCTATTAATAAGCCCTGGCCAGGATGTTACACATAGCTCCCTACGCAGTATGGTCCACTCCGGTTCGAGTACAAGGTTAGAGAAAAAAGTTCTTTGCTCTTACGATTTGGCCATCGCATGGTTCACGCGAGCCCTAATTGTATTTTCCTGCTTGGATGCATGAGTGTTGGGATCACCTAGGCCTAGGTGCATGTGCATCACGAAGTTGTAACCGTAAGTACCCAACTCATTGGGATCGACGGTCAGCTGGAATGATGTCTTTGGCACGTTAAAACCTAATGCAGGGTAGGTGTTTGTTATAATGCCTGAACAATTGTAGGTCCCCAGGGATGGAGCAATCGACCTCTAGCGCCGCCCTCGTCCCCTCAATTTCGAGTCGACTTTGCCGATCTCCACCACCATGCCGCTCGATTTCGGGAGTGTGGGGCGCTCCGTCGTGCCACCTGTCCCCGGAGCAGGCGAACTCGACCAGCCGATGTCGGCCCCGTAGGGTGCTTTGACGCGTTGCCAGCTCTCGGAGGTAGCGCCATCGCGGGAGCTCCCCCCACCCGCCCCTATCCCATGGCTTGGTCAGGATTTGGCCTCACCGCTCGAAGATCACTGGTGGTTGGGCTGGTTTCTGGGCCCACCTGATTGAGGCCTGCTACCGACCTCTGCTGCGCAGGTCCAGGAGAGTCATCCTCATCACTGCCCTTCAGCAGTCAAGCCTCATTTACAAGAGCAACTCGTCTCGAAGCAAGGAAGCTTAGCTCCACTCATCCTCTAAGTCAGCGATCTCGCTCATCTGCGTGTCGATGACATTTCAAACATTCTCGTTCATCGATGACGAACATTAACGTCGGGATCATGCTCCAACTCCTACCTCATATGCAATGGAGGCACCTCCGTTCGGGCGTCTTCCGGCCGTCGATGCCACTGGAGCTGGTCCAACTTTCTTCCCGTCGAGTTGTATCTTCCAGTTTCATCCACGTGTTGTGCTTGCTACATTTCTCCATCATGTGGGTCCTTAGTTTACATGCACGGGTTAGACTAGGGTGTGTGTTGCTGCTAAGCAGTGTTGTATACACCTTGCTGACTTTATTTTATTAAAAAAGTGGAATTGTTCCTGCACCTCAGCACCGGCACACTCGAAGCACGTGCGCGACCCACAATAAACTCCAGTCCCGATCCTTCAAGCCCACGACAAGGATGAAAACCTCCGCCTCGTGCACCCAATCCTGGGCTCATTCTGAAGTAGAGGTAGGCCGAACGGTACCAAGTGGGCTGGTTCGAAGGGCGAATTTTCTGCCCGTCCTGAAATATGGCACGACACAACCTGTAACGTCATGCACTCATGTCGTGCTTCGTCCAGTGACCAGTGGTTAAAAAATAGATTAAAATATGCATCCAATATTTAGAAAAATATGCATCCCAATATTTTTTAACCTGTAACGTCATGCACTCATGCAGCACAACACATTCTGTTTTAGAAAATATCCATCCCAATAGATTAAAAAATAGATCTCAAAATCTCTTTCTGAAGTAGGGAGTAGCCTAAAAAATTCTCTCCTCCAACATTTCTCCCTAAAATGGATCAAGAATACATTTAATTAGGTCATGTTTGCATTTGAGGCCACAACAATATTAATTCCCTTTTAAAGAGAAGGGTTTAGGATCTCAACTTTCTCACTATTTCTACTTACAAACGAGGTAAATTTAGAGGGAGAATAAATATGTGAGTTGTTTTGAAAGTTGTTGAAGATCTTTTTTGGATTAATCGCTAATAATTTAGTTTATGGGAAATTTATGGGGTTCTTTAGAGATGCTCTTATTACTAATGGTCAGATTATTCCTTTAATTCTTCAGATCCTCTCTTCACGAGTTTTCCACCATTTTGGGACATCTTTCTAGCTAGGCTCACCATGCTTAACGACGGGTCAGTTCACTAAGTGCCATGGCCCATCACTACTATAATTACGTACTATAGCCGCGGGCTTAACCAAAATTGACCGCGACTGCCCGCCGAGGTGCATTAGCCTAATAAAGTGTCAGTGGCGATTTAGAGACCGCGACTACCCGCCGAGGTGCATTAGCCTAATAAAGTGTCGGTGGCGATTTAGAGACCGCGATTGGCACCGTTAACCTACTAACAAAAGAAGACGGGCCCCAGCTAGGACCCGTCCCGGACGCCGTCGCCTCGGCGCCACCCGTAACGTCATCGTTCATCCCGCGCCGTCAAGACCCGCCGCCTCACGCGGTGCGTGCTGCGGCACGAGCCGCCGTCGGAGGAGGAACCGGAGTCGCCGCTGCTCGTGATGCCGCGGGAGGAGGAGTGGCCGCCGCCGGAGGAGGAACCGGAGCCGCCACCGCTCGTGACGCCGCGGGAGGAGGAGTGTCCACCGCGAAAGGAGGAGCGGCAGCCGCGGGAGAAGGATCCGCTACGGTTGCCGGATCTCGAGCCGCCGGAGGTGGAGTGGGCATCATGGGAGGCGGAGGCGGAGCGAAGAATGCCTCCACGGCCGCTGCCGGTGCCTTCGAGCCGCCGCCAGATCCGAGGCGACGGTGGAGGAGCCGAGCCGTCGGGTAGATGCTCCGCGGGCGTTGGCGAGGACCAATGCCGCCCGCTGGCCCCAAGAGCGCGCCGGTTGCTCCCGGAACGGCTCCAGCAGCGGCTACCCATGGCCGGAGGCGGGGAGGCGGAGGAAAAGAGGAGGAAGAGAAGGAGAGAAGTGGCGGCACCGCCACCGACCTAGACCCTAACTCTAGGTGACGGTGTGACACGCGGATAAGGTTGCGGTGTGGCACTGCACCCCCACCTATTTATAGGAGAGTGCGGTCGGCTGCAGCGGGCCCGACTGTCGGGTCCGCAGCTAAATGGGTTACGGGCCTTAGCCTCGGGCCCGTTACCACATTTGCCACGGCCTCGAGGTGTCCGCGACTATTTTGCACCCTTAGTCGCGGACATCACTTTGTACAGCGACTTAGTGGCGGACGCCTCACAGGACAGTGGTAAAAAGAGCGCCCGTCGCTATAGTGATTTTTTCTAGTAGTGCATGGGTCAACGTATGTGGCATGACCCAGTAGGCTTGATAAGCTGTGCGGGTTCAAAAATAAATGGACTGAGTCCTTTTGTGTCCGGGTCATTGGCCGTTTAATGAGAAGAGGCACCACTAGGTGATTTTAAGGTTCATAGTCCTCTATCAAATGCCATTCTTATTTAGGCCCCATTCCTATTAAATAAAATCTAAATGAACTCCCGAAAATAGGATCATACACTTCTTGAAAATAATCTAAATTGAAATGTCTTATATTTTAAAAAATTTAATCCTAAATAAATGACTAAATAAAAATTTATTTACAACTCCATCTTCAAGAATTTTTTTTATCTGGATTTAACTTATGAACAACCCCTCTATAAATTTTGGGGAACTAAAATTGAGCCAAATATAACTTAAATATGAGTATATGCACGTAGGATGCTAGGATCCATCATCTATCACATGAGATAAGATACAAATCTCTCACCAAAAAGATACAACATCAGTGAAATCTGTATAAAATCCAAATCCACCAAAATAAAATCACACATTTGAGATGTCTATATCCTACTGAACTAGTATATCCACTCTACCTTTTATTTTCTTTTTATGCTACTTTGATTTTGTATATGAGATGAACATCCTTTTCATCGTACACCATTTAGATGTAGTTAGCTATGGTAGGGGTGAGTGCTCATGTGTGTATAAGAGTGTCAAGGTCTGTACTGTGTTTAATCCGCAAAAACAAAAGCTATGATATTATTGCTACTGGGTTAAATTCACATAGATTTGTTTCTCATTTTCTTTTTGTGAAAATAGTTTCTCATATTTTAGGAAAGTAGCTTTCTGATTTTGTTGTAAATGAGAAGAAAATCATTCGTGTTGGAGCAACACTTTATATATGTTCAGAAATTTGGCAATGTTGAAATGATTTACTATTTGACAAGTATAAAATAATATTTGGGATAATTGAAATCTGATACACAGTCTTTCTTTACCACCCCTCCATTTGTTGGTGGAAAATACATAGTCATTCTGGTCGGAGCAACGTGTTTTTTTATCATCAGCAATGTAGCTGAATATTTGTGATAATTTGAACATCTAGAGGATAGAAACTATTTTCACTATTTAAGAAAACAAATTATGACTTCTTAATTATCATCAAGAAAGAATATACTGGAAGTTTCTCCTCCCGGTTTGTAAATAAAAGGGTTAATCTACATGCATGTGTGCAGCATACAACGTGGCATGAAACATGCCTGTTCCCACAGTTCCTATCATGATGTATAGAAGTCTGACCAAATCCTGATACATAGTCTTTCTTAATATCGGCCGGTGGCTTCGCATGATAGGCAATCAACAAAACATAAACCGAGTCACCACTATTTTGACTTTAGGAATTATTTCATAATCCATAAACATGTCCAGTAACATTGGCATTGTTGTACCAGGTGTCATATGAAAGCAACCCAATTCAAATGAAGCCCAGTTGGAGGTGGCAAATTATCCCTATCTAGACATTTCGCAGCCCAGAGTCAAAGATATAAGAAAACAAGTTGATCAGATTCGGCTTATTCTGATGCGTGCCTTGGGCCGGGTCACGGGGCCGAATACCACAAGAAGACAAACGCATATTTTAGATGAAGAGTTGACTTTGCTAAAAAAAATATTCTCACTATATACTCCTATATGGCAGAGCCAGAGTGCCACCAAGAAGTGCCAGCTCGCCCCCACCAACTGTGAGCTAGCAAGGTAGTAGCACGCTAGCACATTGCCATTCCTTGACATCAGCAGACACATTACTTGCCCGTTTCGGTTTAGCTTACACCTTTTGTCCTCTTCGCATCTCAATTTGGAGGTGCTCTGCTGCGGCACACGCTCCTATCCTAAATGGAGGCCCGCCGCCCCCGCGGGCACGACGCGCTGGAGATCGAGAAGTGCGAGGCCGGCGGCGGCGATGTAGTAGCGGAGGCGGAGGAGCCAGCCGCGGCGGCGCAGGAGCGGCGGCAGGAGGAGGCCCCGCCGCCGTGGCGCGAGCAGCTGACGGTGCGGGGCATGGTGGCGGCGCTGCTGATCGGGTTCGTGTACACGGTGATCGTGATGAAGCTGATCCTCACCACGGGGCTGGTGCCCACGCTGAACGTGTCCGCCGCGCTGCTCGCGTTCCTCGCGCTCCGCGGATGGACGGGCGCGCTGGCGAAGCTCGGCATCGCGTCCAAGCCGTTCACGCGACAGGAGAACACCGTCATCCAGACCTGCGCCGTCGCGTGCTACACGCTGGCGCTCGGCGGTACGTGTGCATCTAGCTTCATTCTTTGGCGTTTCCGCTTTTGTTTCTGGTTTAATTTGCCCGTCGCATGTGACTCTTGTATGTGCAGGATTCGGGTCCTTCTTGCTGGGGCTGAACCACCGGACGTACCTGCTGTCCGGGGTGAACACGCCGGGCAACTTGCCGGGGAGCACCAAGGAGCCTGGGATCGGCTGGATGACCGGGTTCCTTCTCGCGGTTAGCTTCGGCGGCCTCCTCACATTGATCCCCCTCAGAAAGGTGCCTCATTTCATACTATTATTAAAACATTGTTTCCTGCAGTTCAGTTGTAAAACAACCATTCAATGACAGAAAAGTACGAAATTCCTCAAGATGTAGATTACTAGTTACCAAAAAAAATAGATTGGATTTGTTTTTGCAAACAGATTTATTGCCTAGTGGTTGTACTGTCCTTAGTTGCACCATACAACCTGAGCGAATTTTAAAAGACTTAAGTTTCCCACAACCGCGTCCTGATTGCAACTAGGTCGATGCGGAAACCTTTTTTCACGCGTGTAGGAATAAGCATCTCCAACGTGAGGCCTGCTAATGTGCTCATATTATTCATGTTTTAAAAAGAACTTTAAAAAACTTTGGACAAAATTATGGCAAAAACTTTTAGAAAGTGTGAGAAGAACTTTTCTGAAAAAAAGGTATGCAAAAGTTCCACACAAACTTTTAAGAAGTTTTCAAAAATAGAAACATTGTAGAGGAAAAGGTACTTATAAAATAGAACAAGTCATAGGGTCGTATGAAGTGTGCAGGGGTGGAGATGCTGGGAAAACAAACGAATCAACATAGTCTGACGGCTTTGGGGAATTTTTTCAACATTGTAGCAGAAATTTTTTGTTTTTGCAACCACTTGTCTGGACCTGATGTTTTACGCTGACCACTTTGTTTCTTTGAGAAATTTGTTTCGTAATGAAATGAAATAGTTGCATCATATATACTAATTCAGGTCTTGGTCATCGACTACAAATTAACCTACCCAAGTGGGACTGCGACTGCCGTGCTTATCAACGGGTTTCATACCCCTCAAGGAGATAAAGATGCAAAGTATATATGCAGCAGAACCTGTCACTTAACTATATGCTCTGCTGAGATATTTGGGATTCTGATTCGACTAACATACCCGATTCCAGGAAGCAAGTCCATTCATTTCTTAAATACTTCGGGATCAGCTTCCTGTGGAGCTTTTTCCAGTGGTTCTTTGCCGGTGGAGATCTTTGTGGATTTGTTCAGTTCCCTACGTTCGGCCTCAAGGCTTGGAAACAATCGTAAGATGCTCTTTGTGTGCACAACACGGCCGACGAACACATTGGACTGGATTTTGCTGTTGACTGCCTGGCTGCTGCCTGTGGACAGGTTCTTCTTCGACTTCGGCCTCACATACGTCGGCGCAGGGATGATCTGTTCGCACCTTGTAAACTTCTCCACCCTCTTAGGTGCGATACTCTCATCCGGGATTCTGTGGCCACTCATGAGCAAACGCAAGGGGGACTGGTACCCTGCAAACATACCGGAGAGCAGCATGACCAGCTTGTACGGTTACAAGGTCTGCTAAATTTTATTTCCACACCAATTAACTGACTGTTCGAACCCAAAGTTTTGAACAAATTATTTTCATACTAGTAGTGTGTGAATTTCCGATTGATCTGCCGTGCAGTCCTTCTTGTGCATAGCCCTTATCATGGGTGATGGCATCTACCACTTCGTGAAGGTCATCGGTGTCACTGTCATTAGCCTTCACCAAAGATCAAAAGCCAGACGGAACAAGCGCAGAGGTGAGGATCATAAAAGCAGCATTGGAATATGTTGATCATGATCCAAGAAAAATTAAAATAACACAACAAAGTTATTACTATGCTGAAGTGTCTGACTTGGACAACGGCGTCGCGATGGACGACCCGCAGCTGGACGACGCCTTCAACCGGGACACGATCCCGTCGTGGGTGGCATACACCGGGTACGCCCTGCTCAGCGTCATCGCGGTGGTGATCATCCCGATGATGTTCCGGCAGGTGCGGTGGTACTACGTGGTCCTGGCGTACGCGCTGGCGCCCGTGCTGGGCTTCTCCAACTCGTACGGCACGGGCCTCACCGACATCAACATGGGCTACAACTACGGCAAGGTGGCGCTCTTCATCTTCGCGGCGTGGGCCGGGCGCCACGACGGCGTGGTCGCGGGCCTCGTCGGCTGCGGCCTGGTCAAGCAGCTCGTGCTCATCTCCGCGGACCTCATGCACGACTTCAAGACGGCCCACCTCACGCTCACCTCGCCGCGGTCCATGCTCGTGGGCCAGGCCGTGGGCACCGCCATGGGATGCGTGCTCTCGCCGCTCGTCTTCTTCCTCTTCTACAGGGCGTTCGACGTGGGCAACCCGGACGGGTACTGGAAGGTGCCATACGCGCTCATCTACCGCAACATGGCAATCCTCGGGGTGCAGGGGTTCTCGGCGCTGCCCAGGCACAGCATGTCCCTGTCCCTGGGTTTCTTCGCATTCGCCGTGCTCACCAACGTGATGAGGGACCTCCTGCCGCGCCGGTACGCGAGGTTCGTGCCGCTGCCGACGGCGATGGCAGTGCCGTTCCTCGTCGGCGCGAGCTTCGCCATCGACATGGTCGTTGGGAGCATCGTGGTCTTTGCCTGGAACAAGGTGAACGGCAAGGAGGCCGCGCTGCTGGTGCCCGCGGTCGCGTCGGGATTGATCTGCGGGGATGGCATATGGACCTTCCCGTCCTCGTTGCTCTCTCTTGCCAAGATCAAGCCACCCATCTGCATGAAATTCGTTCCTGGAAGCTAGAAAAGCCCAATTGTCGATCTGTAATTTGGGCGTCTAGTTTGTGGGATTTCAAGTGCTCTTTTCAGGATTGGCTTGTGTACATCTATTCAGTTGAAGGAATGAAAATCTTCTGTGTTCTCCATATCTATAGTTCCAACTGAAAAATCATAATTTCATAGGATTTTGGGTTACAATACTTTCCTTCTAGCGACATAAAACATTATAGAAAGGGCTAATTACATAAACCACCCCATAAATCATTTTAAGTTTGAGATTTCCACCCATAAGTTTTTTTGTTGCAAATCCCCACCCACCTAGTTGATTTTGTTGCAAAAATCACCCCACTTTACACATGCTTAATTGTTTCATATGTTTACAGCGATATAAATTTAACATAAGCAAAGGTTATTGAATTTCATATTTTTTTTAAAGTGTTTAAATGAATATAATTCACCTTAGTTTCATGAAAAAATTGAATTCATATTAACCTTAAACTATTTGAAAAATTGTTCAAATTAAATTCAAATTGGTATTTTTTTGTTACATACCCTCTCAAAGAGATGGAAACTATACTCCCAAAATTTTGCAAATTTGTTAAGTACACAATCTATTGCTCAATATGAATGAAAACAATTATAAACAATTAGACATGTGCAAACTGGGGTAGTTTTTGTAACAAAATACACTAGTGGGGTGGGGATTTGCAACAGAATGACTTATGGGTGGGAATCTCAAACTCCAAGTAACTTATGGGGTGGTTTATGCAATTATCCCTTATAGAAAACATTACAAACGCTGTAAACATCGCATGTTTAGTAGCTATATTTTTTTCAGTTTTAGATTACCTGTTATGGGGAATATACACGGGTGTTCGATCGCTCGTTGAGGCGAGGTATGATCCATGGGCTGGCTCACATGTCGGTGAGCGACCGCACTAGTCCACTATAGAGGATCTCAATCCTCATAATATGAAGCTCATATTCTCAATTCTCAAGGTGTTGCTCAAGACTGTGGTTGTAGGGAAGGGAAAGAACATAACTTTTCCACCACCACGATTGGCAAGTGAAGAAGAAGATGTTGAATACGAAGAGATTGAAGAAGGAAGTGGTGACGAGTTATTACAAGAAGATGGATAACCGGCTCTCTCACTACATCACTACAAATGTTGCATATAGCACCCCCCGGTTCATGACTATGATGGATCCCACATATGAAATTCCGACAACCATGCATGTACAAGATCAATGCATATCGGAAGAAAAATCCATGGACCAAGCCAAAAACCCCACAATCTTGGATGTAAGATTTTGGAATCATGTGCAATGTGAGTTGGACAATGCTTTTCTCAATAAGAAGCACAAGATTACCATGAAATGGGTTGATTGGAAATACATGAGAAAAGCAAATGATCCCACCTTCAACAAGATCATAGAGATGTGCGACAGAAAGAACATTAAGAATATCATGGGTATGGAACAAGCTTGGACCGATGAATTGATAGCTCAATTATATGTTACCATTGTGTATGAACCAAGTCCCGGTGATGACTTCAACCTTGTCATGCATTGGAGTCTTCAAGGACATCGCTTTCACATATCCTATGACAATTTCGGCATGCTTCTTTGGTTTGACTTTTTTTTTGAATGAAACTAGAGGGACACACCCTACGGACTTATTTAAAGAAAAAAATAAGGGTTTATGTACAGAGGAAAAGAGAAAATAAAAGCAAGCGAAAATAAAGAAAACATCTATTCTAATTGTTGTATCCATTCATGGAGTTTTTGTTTATTCTTCTCCTTAGTTCTATGGACTAGGGAGTCTCAATTCCTTGACAAGTTTCCGCTTGGTTTCTTGAATTGAAGGGTCTTGATCATCAAAGACCTTTCTTGTTGTCCAAATCATCCAACATACCAATATAATTATGTCCATAGCACAGGGCTGCCTTAGCTTCCTTTTGGCCCACTTCACCATTTGCAACACCGTCAAATGTCTTGGTAAAGTGATGCCTAACAATTGCCAACATTGTTGAGCATAATTACACCTTGTGAACAGATGCCTTATTGTTTCCTCCTTCGTAGGATGGATAATTCACATGTGTAAGAATATAGCTTCATATTCCTCCTTTTCGAGTGCCCCTTGTGTTCGGTTTGTTTTGTAGCAAGAGCCGAGAAAAAAAAACTTTATGCTTTGGCTGGCATAATGATCTCCAGAGCCATTTGAATGTCTGGGTGCATTGGAAAATGTCCAATTAACTTCTTATATATTTGTGAAGTGAAGAATTTGCCGGTTTGTCCCATGTGCTTCATCCTTCTCTTGTGTCAAAACAATACTATCCACCATATTTATGAGAATCCGGCATTGTGCATATGCTTGTTCACTTAATGGAAGGTGGAAGAGATCACTCAAAGGATGTGTAGTTACTATAGAGCTGAGCAAAATTTTCTTCTTCTTGGCAAATGAATAAAGTTCTAGGAACTGAATTGATAAGAGTGGCCCTATGAAAGAATCCTCCTAGAGTAGAACAGTTTGTTCACTGCCTAATGTTACGAGTAGCTATACCTTTAAATTGATCAAGTAGTTTAACTACATCTCTCTACCAAAAGGATCCCCTTTTTGCATTCCAGGCAACTTCCAATTGTTATAGCATGTAAACTTCCCCTTGGTTTGACCTTTAAGACAAGAGAAAGACCAAGACCGGTTCCTTTGGGAAAGAAAATAAGCCTATGGATCTCATGTATGATAGCCGTTATTGAGATGTGCAAACTGGCACATACCATGGTATGAAGCCCTACTATCGAGTTCTCAACAACCTTTTTCGGGCTACTCTTTCTCCTAAGAGGGTGATGCTTCAAGCATCAAAGGAACCACCAATTCTTTTCTTTTTGTCATGCATGAGTCAGCTATACCTTCTAGTGTCTTTAATCTTATTTGGCATGAGATTCGGTACAGTGCTTGCTTTCCAAAGCAAAGGATGTCATTTGCACCCTACATCATGTTCACGATTGGGAATATCATCGGCATTTCCTTCGCCAATAGCACTTCCCATCCCACGTATCATGTGCAAGTAATTCTTCTTGTGCCAACTCCCATGCTTCTCCCACTCACGGCATACCACCACCTCCTCCCTCCATGAGTGGAGTCGACATCCCACAATCTTCTAGGGTTGCTAGCTAGACATGGTGGTGATAGACCATCCTGTCCATGCCCACGTAGCTCTTCCGCTTTCATTGGCAGTGCTCTCAAGGCTATCTTCAACACGTGCACTCAAATTTCCATTCACATCTATGAGCACAGTTTGTAGTATAGAAAACATCAACAATATCGGTGGGATTTCAACCTTTGCATGGCCTCTTATGCCAACATTGATCCTCCTCCTATCTCGTGAGCTAGCTTATCTTTAGCCTATGGTGTTTGAGAATCCTTGGGCTTTATATGGTGCAATGGAGAACATAGAACAAGGTCTAGATGGGTGATAAATATGAGGATGACGATGATGGCAAAAACTACCATGGGTGATGGCTTCTCGTTGCTTCTTCTCTTTTTGGTGACGTGATACCGGAAGGGCAAGATGAATGTATCCATCTTTATCTCTATCGGTCATGGACATGTGTAAGGCAATCTATTTGTGATGCTTGAGTGGTTGTAGGACTTAATATGGCTTGTAAGGCTTGTTTATTATCTATATTATGAACTACTCCCTCCGTTCTAAACTGTTGACGTTGTTGACTTTTTCGTTATGTTTGACCATTCGTCTTATTAAAAAAAGTTTAAGAATTATAAACTATTTTATTATGATTTGTTTTATCATCAATGGAGGTTGAAACACGATTTACAATTTCACATATTCAAAAAAATATTTTGAATAAGATGAATGGTCAAACGTAACGAAAAAGTCAACGACGTCAACAATTTAAGAACGGATGGAGTATGTGATATGTGTTGGTGTTTTGTTGTTTTATTCCTTTCTACTTGCATTTGAGGCATGACTGCTATATGTAGTTGTCCATGCTTTTAGCACGTTGTTGGCCGTCTCAAATGTTGATGTCTGGTTGTATCAAATAGTTGAAGCTGGAGGTAGTACATTGAGCCGTGTCACCGTCTCGTCTTGCCTTTCCTGAAACTAGAAGACACATATCGGGGTACGTTCGAATAAGAGACTGCACTGATCAAGCAATTATTGTGTTAACTGATCTTGAGGTAGCGTGCAGAAATTGAAAGCTTTATATTGGTTATTACCGTCGCGGAGTTGAAATTTCGCTAGGCGAAGGAGCAATGACTGTACCAGAAACGTGAGACAGCTCTAAGAAAAATAACACTACCAATGACTCCTATGCATTTGCTGATCTGTGATTTGCACAACAATCGGATACAAAACATACATCTTGCGACGTGTCAGAAACTTAGAACCTAAAAGCAAACAGAGAACATTAGACAACGCCACCATTTCTACTGTCCTCGTGCTGGTAATACACCACCCCTCCTCGCCGGTGCCGAAGTTGAGCCACCCCTGGCCTTGCAGAACTTCATGAGGTAGTACACCCCGACGCCGGCGGCGGTGAAGGCGGCGCTGATGGCGTACACCTTCCACCCGGCGATGGCCATGACGAAGACGAGGAACGCCGACGGCACGAGGCAGAGCGCGACGACGCCCGGCAGGCGCATTGGCACGCGGTAGGGCCTCGCCATGTCTGGCCGCTTGATGCGGAGCCAGATGAAGGCGGCGAACTCGAGAAGCATGCCGAGGCTGTAGAGGAAGTTTGCGGCTGCGACGATGTTGTTGAAGCTGAAGAAGGACATGCCCAGGGTGATGGCGCTGGTGGCCACGATGCTGACCCAGGGCGTGTTGAAGACCGGGGCGCGCACGGCGAAGGCGCGCGGGAGGAGGCCGAGGTCCGCCATGCCCAGAAGCTGGAACGCCGCGCTGCTCAGCGTCGCCGAGTAGAGCCCGATGGACGACAGCACCGCGCCCACCTCGATCCAGTACTTGAGCCAAGGCCCCGCGATCCTGCCTGCAGACAGCAGATAAGTTCACTGTTGGATGCCATGATGTGTGTTGCGCGATAAAGATGGCAATAAAAAATTCCAAAGTACCACAAATAAATAACAGAGAAACTGGATGCATATGGCAGATATTTGTACATGAGTTGTGTTTGGTGGTGTTACATTTCATACTTAACATAGGCATCAATGCCACATGAACATTTGAAATCATAATACTACGAGCATGCAGTTTGCCAGTGGAGTTTCAGTATATGTCGATTGCGCTAATTTTCTTCAGTTTTAGTTTGCCAGTGAACCTATAAGTCTGGAGGCTGCAGCAGCCTTTTCTTCAGCTATAAACCATCATTAGATGCAGATAAACCTTAGCTGTAATAACATTTCTACCTTATTTTCTAAACATAAAGAAAACAACCATCATGTCATTTTCAGTAGCCTGGTATTCGGACTAGCTTTGCACCAGTTGCCCATTTCGCCAGGTAAGCAGGAGTGCAGATCCATCACTCCAACACAAGACAAAGTGGCAACTCAAGATATTTCAACCTTAGTCTAAACTTGAAACAGTCACTGTCCAGTCAGCATTAGCAAGGATCACGTCATTTTTAGTAGCCGAAATCTGCAGTTGTACTCATACTAGCACCAGTTGCCACTATGCGTCAATAGTTTCTTTATGGAATGGCCAGGTAAGCAGGAATGCAGACCCACTACTCCAACTAAAAGATATTAATTACTAGTATACAAGTGCTTATATTACTTAAGTACAAAAATTGCAGTTCCTATTGATCCTTTCGGCCAAAAAGCTGCGCTGTGCTCCCCAACGACTAATCATGCGTCATGGCAACTTGATAAACACATGAAATTGCCGTGTCCGGTGCAATTTATTAGGGAAAAAACACGATTTAGTAGAGAAAACAGGGGATAAGTATGTGCGCGTGGCCGGCAACTTGTCATGTAACGGCGATGAAAAGAAGGCAAGAACCAGAGCGGATGATTAGATTTGACTGACCTGCTGCGTCGGCGAAGAAGCCGTTCCCCCAGTCCTCCGGCGGCGCGTCGACTGCGCCGGTGGCCGCCATGAGCGGCAGCAGGTAGCCAAGCGAGGTCATGGACACTGCGGACACGAGCGCCTTGGGGATGGTCTTCCCGGGGCGGTCCACCTCCCTGCCATGGTGCTGGCGCTGTCCCAGTAGTTGAGGTTCCAGAAGAGCGTGTTGAAGAAGAGCTTCCAGTCCTTTTCCTTGGCGACCCCGCGCCAGCGGTGGGCCCGGATCTTGGGCAGCGCGATCCCGGTCATGAGCAGGAACGGCGAGAGCGAGGCGAGCCCGAGGCCCACGGCGGTCCAGCCCACGACGGAGAGCCCCGTGTAGTTGAGCACGGAGAGCGCCACGTTGAAGGTGACGATGGTGGCGACGCGGGGCCCGCCGTCGGCCACGGCGGGGACCACGCGGGCGAGGTAGTCGGCGCACAGGGCCGGGAACGCGGCGCCGTTGATGGCGCCGGACACGTACTTCCACGTGCCCATCAGCGAGCCCGGGAGCGGGCCGAAGGCCCGCTCGGCCCAGAGCACGAACCCGCCGTTGCCCGGCATCGCGGTGCAGAGCTCCGCCGTGACCAGGGCCTCCGGGATGGCCCACACGAAGGGGAAGATGAGGAAGCCCAGCAGCGCCAGCAGCGGGCCCGCGGACTGCACCGCGGGCTCCGCGCCGTACGGCCCGCCCGCCACCTCGAAGAAGATGAGGAAGATGAGCGGGACCAGGGACAGCTTCTTGTGCCCCCCGGTCTTGGCGGCGGCGCCCGGCGCCGGGACGGTCGCCGCGGTGTCGTCGGCGGCGTCGGGTTTCTTGGCCTTGGGCGGCGAGGCGGCTCCGAGATGGGAATCGGCGGCCATGCCGGCGATGAGTAACCGGCGCGGTGGCGTGGGGGCGAGATGGATACTCCGCGGAGTTTGGGGGAGGAGGTTGTTGGAGCCAACTGATGCGATCGAGTTCAGTTTTTGGACTATCCGCCGCGCTTTTGTAACAGAGAGTGTTCGCGCTATCTTGCTCTGCTCTTATGCACCCATGGTTTTTGCGCGGTTGGTGGAAATACTAGCACTTGCGTTTACCACGTTCTCATTCTCATGATGCTGCCTTTTTCCGACTACATAGCAACTAGTAGCAATATCACCAAGACTCCCATCATCATTATTTTTTTTTTGCGAGGAACTCTCATCATTATTTTTTTTTGCGAGGAACTCTCATCATTATTAAACGTCCAAAACAATGGAGGAGTATCAACAAGTGGACAATCAGATTCAAAAAAAAGATTGTTATATATTTCATCCATGCAATAATTCAGCCTCAGGGGCAGAACACGCTACAGGATTTGATGCGTCTCGATCCACGATATCGGGGAGAATATCAGCGTAATTGGAATTGGAATGCCATCACTCGGCTTGGCTGTCGTTTGTTAGAGACAAACATTATGGAGATTTTTGCCAAGTTCGGGTGGAGGTTCTCAAATAGGATTGAAGAGTAAGATTTGTTTTAGTTTCTTTTCAATTTGTAGCCTGCTTGATGTCTTTGCTGAACTTGGTGTCTTTATGCCTCAAAACTCCTGCGTGAGCTTCCTGAGGTTGAGTCTAAGTACTTTTATGTCGAATAGCCTAAGTGCTTGCTTTGCAAAACTTTTGATGTACACTCCGAATATAGAGGCGGGAACTTTGTTCCATTATCTAAAAAAATCACTCGGAACGCGTGACAAGAGTCTGATACGTCGAATGTTTGCAAACAATACATGGCTTTGGCGCGTACACGATTCGTCCCCGCCAGATTCTCATTCAGTTGTCTTCCGTGCGGAGAGAACGGGGTTCCCTCGACCTGTAACAACCCCGGGATCCTGTGCCGTCGGCACAAGCGCGCTTGCGAACGTGTGGAATTGAGTGGCCACTAAGCGTCAGGTGCATCTACTCTATAAATTTGGCAACTTTGGGCACTGATGAAAAGTCCCCCCACCCCAAAAAAATACCCATGCGTATCGCCTGCGTTGACCTGCCCGCGTGCAACCAGGATCTCCTTCCTTGACTGGACACGATCTTTCTAATCTAAATAAATAAAAGGACAGCATCCGGCGACATACGATATACAGTTAATTATCTGCTCTGAAATGAATCTGGCAAACAGGGTTCAATAGCAGCCATATGTATTTACATCTTTATAATGTATCTCCAATTTCAAGTTTTCAACAGCTGATGTCACCAAGCGAGACACTCGACCACTATCAGTACCATCTGGCTCTGATTTCGTCCTTTCATGCGTTTTTCTTTCTACGCTGGATCATCACGTTGCTGTCGTTATGATAATTGATAAGCGACACACGACTGTACTGAACCCTTCACATGAGATTTTTCTCTGACCATTATTTGCTCCCTTATTGCTAACAAGTGGGCATAAGTGTCATTCCACTTACAATATCTTTACTCTCGTTTGTTAGATACTAGCAGTATGTCAGTGCGTTGCTACGGTCATAATTTGATATTCATATTTTATCAATGCTGATATAAGTAATTATCATTAGAAAGATAGTGAAAACAATATTTTTAATAATATATAGTATCCATAAAGAGTTAACTAATTATTGCTCATATCCAAATAAATATTATAAAAAATTTGTTTGCCATAGTACACGGAATACTAATATATCTTGGATCCAGCTAAAAGAAAGTGAATATATGTCATAGGCATGTTAATTTCAC
The DNA here is from genome assembly GCA_031894775.1 of Chloris gayana. NCBI lineage: Eukaryota > Viridiplantae > Streptophyta > Magnoliopsida > Poales > Poaceae > Chloris > Chloris gayana. Next base: position 324,500 of record JAUNZO010000601.1, read on the forward strand.
ATCAGTAATAGCCTATGCCAACCATCTTTCCTCTCTTCTTCAAAGCAGCAACAACCTTCACAGATCCTTCAGCTGCGTAAGCCTGTCACAATATAATTCAGATTAGAAAGAACAAATATTTTGTATTATGCAACCTAAAGAACCAATTGTTCTCACTGAGTTCGATAAAAAGGAGGCTTAGGGACATGATTTCCCACAATTCAAAAAGAATCATGATTTCCTTGCTAATTGATAATTTCTTAGTGGCCTAAAACAACAAAAGGTAACATAAGCATTAAGCAATTTTTTACACAATATGATGTTATAAGAACATGGTAGTAGTTGAGTTTTTTATCTCATAATATGGGAAGATGGATTGGATTGACATTTACCTTACCTTACAAAGGATGCACTATTCTGTTATATATGCTTCCATTAAAGAGAGCCAGCATAAAAGAAAAATTGAGCATAGTATAATACATATTTTGATACTACTCCCTTACTAAATTGTTGTCGCTATTGACTTTTTCTTAAGTTTGACCATTTGTCTTATTCAAATAAAGTTTAAAAAATATAATATTTTTTCTTACAATATGTTTTATCACTAAAGAAACTTGAAATATAGCATATAACTTTTTATATTTAAAGAAATTTTTTGAATAAGACGAATGGTCAAACGTCACGAAAAAGTCAATGACGACAACAATTTAGTAAAGGAGGGAGTACATTTCAAACACCCATTTAAACTTGAATGTTGATCAGCTTACCAACCTCAACTTTTGTTGATTTTGATACAGTTTTGGCATGTGCTCCTGCAGCGGGTAGGCCTTGCAGCATTGTCCCCACAAAATTCAGATGGAGTTTTTGATGAGTGGTGGTGCAAGATCGAATCAATGGTAACCAACTTAATCCAGAAAGGGCTTAATTCCCTGGTGGTTTTGGAAGCTTGGACCTTATGGCAGCATCGCAATGGTTGTGTCTTCAATGGAACCTCTCCAAGGTATTGCTGCAGCGCTAACCTTGGCAGGGGAAGAAGCTTGGTTGTGGAGCAAAGCCGGTGCCGCTACTCTGGCCCAACTGACGGGTAATGAGGTCCAGGTCTGCCTTCAAAAAAAAAAAGAGTTCCAGGTCGAGGTCGAAGATAATGATGAGTAAACAATTTCTCAGGGTCGCTTAGGTCGTGTGTTTGTTGCCTGGGTGTTGTCTCATGGTGGCTCGTGTCAGTGCGCGTTTGGGTCAGTTTGTGAGCGTTCTTCTTCTTCTTCTATTAAAGTAATGATACGTAACTCTCCTGCATATTCGAGACAAACTTTTCTTACAAGAAAGGTGTGTAGGTAAAAGTAGCTTCCTGTAAATAAAAATAAATTCAAAAAAATGTGTGCAGGCTCCCTATACTTCCAGGCATAATTTTAAACGCATCTAAATATTATAAAAAAATTCTTGTATGAAATGGTTAATTATCAAGAGTAAATAAATTCTACTATGTTCAACCAGGGTCGCCTGCGTTGACCTGCCCGCGTGCAGCCAGGATCTCCTTAACTGAACACGATCTTTCTAAACTAAACAAAATGATAGCATCTGCGAGCATACGATCTTTCTATCTGGCAAACAGGGTTCAATAGCAGCCATATGTATTTACATCTTTATAAAAAGATAAAGTCCACTTTACTCCCTCCAAATATGACCAAAGTCCAGATAAGCCTCTGAAATATTGTTTAGTTTGTTTTACCCCATAATTCAATAATAGAGTTCATTTTACACCTTTTATCAGTATTTTAATTCCAGTTTACTTATATAGATTGAAATTAAGCAGAGATTTCTCGGACAATCTCACACCTAGATTGTACCATGTGACAAAGCAGATGAACAGATCATATAACACATGAATGTATAGAGTTTTTTTTATGCACAACTCACTTTCTCTGCTCAATCACACAACAACATGAGGTGAAATACAACTGAGCTATAGTTATAGGATGTTAATGGTGGATGAGGGCGATCACATCGCAATGATCAAGATTCAACGAGAAGGGAGAAGGTGAGAAGGCACACCCTATTATCGAGTCATAGATGAAGTTATATGTCACATTGATTACCTCGTCATATCCGACAACACATGTGTTAGTTGATACAACAGTTTCAGCGTAATCCCAGTCTAAATCAGTAAATTGGGATTAAAATATCAATAAAAGGTGTAAAATAAACTTTTTTTATCGAATTGTATGGGTAAAACAAACCAAACAATAGTTCAGGGGTTATCTGAACTTTGATCATACTTAGAGGGAGTAAAGTGGACTTTATCCTTTATAAAAGTACTCCCTCCGTTCAAAAATATAAGCATTTGTTGACTTTCACATGTCATGTTTGACCATTCGTCTTATTCAAAAAATTTGTTAAAATTTTATTTATTTTGTTACAATATACTTTATTCCTATGTATGTTTTAAGTATATCTTCTTTAATTTTGTATTTGCATAAATATTTTGAATAAAATAAATGGTCAAACAAGAAATAAAAAGTCAACAAATTCTTATATTCTTAGAGGGAGAGGATACTACCTTCAGTTTCAAATTTTCAACGGCTGATGTCATCAAGCGAGACACTGCTGCATGACGGTACCGAGCGTTGTCTTGGCTCCTCAACCAGACCCAACAAGGAAACGTAGGTACTCTCCTCACAATGGTAAATGTTCTTCTTTTCGCTGGCGTATTAGACTTGTCAAGTTATACGAGTAATGTATTTATTTTATTCATAATTTATTTTGAATTAGGAATTAAAAGTGTTTATATTTCCAACAAATATGACATCATATTCCAAGCGTGTGCATTCCAGAATCTTGAAAGGTTTGCGAAAAGAAGACATTAAACGTATCATGAAGACTTGTGCAGCAATGGGTGCTCATCAAGGAGATTGCAATGGGTGCTCATCAAGGAGATGCGTGGTCGGTGAGAGCAATTCAAGACCATGTGAACTCCATGATCCAGAGTGCTCCTATTTATTCATGATTCTTGAAGTGGCGGGGCCGGGTGCAAAATGCAAAAGAGTGCCAATTAGTCAAAGCTTCAAAAGTTCACCAAAGAAACACGTTTTTCCTTTACATTATCCCTAATTAGTTATTGAACTTGTGTTTGACGTTTTGATTAAAGCAAAAAGTAACCAAAAGTTTAGCATTGTTTGATGTCAGCGGCGTGCGTGAAAGCTACTAGTAGCTTTAATTTGTTGAACTGCATTCCTATTATTTAATTTGCCTGTAATTTGATTTACGACGCGGATTGATGGGACTAAGCAGCGAGGAGGAGCCGGGGCCCCGGTGCCGAGCTACCAGTGAAAATTCGAGCCCGTGTGGAACTGAAGTTGCTCTGTTTCCTTCGTGGAGAGTCCACCTGGTCCGTGCGGGCTACGAAACTGGGATTTATCGTTTCCGCGTCGGATACGAGAAGGGGAGTGGGCCCCGGGGACCCGAATCGATCAGGACTCGATCGGTTGCCTATATATTTAGCCGCAACGCAACGGAAGCATCAACTGGTGAGGTGCGTGTTGGTTGCATCATCGATCGATCACCAGACACCCAGCGGTGTTGTGTTGGCACCTGGCAGAGAGAGCCATGGCGACGACGACAGGACCGTCCAAGGAAGAGATGGCAAGGAAAGCCCGGGTCAAGGCCGAGGAGTGCTTCCTCGCCGGCAACCTCTGCGCCGCGAAGCAGTGGATGCAGTCGGCGGTGAGGCTGGCCCCCGACCTCGCCGGCAACGCGCAGGCCGTCGCCGCCTACAACGTGCACGCCGCCGCCGCGCGGGTCCCGCCGGACTGGTACGCCGTGCTGGACCTTCCCGACCCGCGCTCCGCCGTCATCACCCACGGCGCCGTGAAGAGGCAGCACCGCAAGCTCTGCCTGCTCGTGCACCCGGACAAGAACGCGTCCAAGGCCGCCGGCGGCGCGTTCAAGCTCGTACAGGACGCCTTCGACGCGCTGTCCGCCAGGCACCCGCCCTCGGCCTCGGCGACGAACGCACCCGCGCAGCCGGTCTGGCCGGCGAGGCCGCCGGACCCGCCGCCGTCCAAGCCGCAGCCGCCGAGGCCGCGCCCGCAGGTCGTGCAGATGCAACGGCCGTCGTCGAGGTACGAGAGGCCGCCGCCGCAGCCCGGGAACTACGCGCAGAAGACGGCGAGGCCGCCGCCGCCGAAGCCGCAGAGGCGCGCCGTGTCGCCGCCGCCTGCTGTGTCGAAGCACTCTGCGCCGGTTGCCGGCCACTGCCCCAACTGCGGCGCGTCCACGCCCTCCATCGGCAAGAGAAACTTCCGGTGCATGAGCTGCGAGTGGAGCCCCATGGACCAGCGCCGCCATTACGACGACGAAGACGACGACTACGACGACTACTACTAGTTGTTGTAGCGCTTTCAATACTCGCGAATACCGATGGGTACAAAATGTCGGGAAATTAATCTTGTGTGCTTATAGTCTACTTATTTCCTTGTCATTGCTCTTTAAGTTAGACATGCGGGTGTGCGCAACTGGAGCTCTGACCAGCGATTTGTTCGCTGGGGAGTGCATCGTGTGCACTGCATGCCGCGCCATTCGGTCAGTTAGTGGCCATGATTATCTTTGTTCACTTGTGTATATATATGCAAGAGGATGATCTTAAACTTAAAATTTAGAGGTTTGGCTCCAAAACTCCACTCTAACAGGTTCTCTTTTAGAGCTTTTATTTTTCATACTCATTCAAATTTCTAAGTCTAAGCCTCAATTCCTAGAGGGTCTCTATTCCTCCAAAACGTGGGTCCCACCATTTTTATTTATTTTTATTTTTCTTCTTCATTTTTTTCGTCTCCCCGTTTCTTTGTCGCTCTCTTGCACCCGATATGATATCGCATATTCGCATGCACCTCGCCGCCACTTCCCTGGCTGCCTGCCACCTGCAACCGCGCGACACCTCTCTTTTCGCCGCCGCCCACGCGCGTCGACGCCAGCCTCGCCGCCTCCAGCCACGCAAGACATCACCGGCCTCGCTGCTGGCTATGGTCAACGGCGCCGCCGCTGGGCTCCCCGCCTCCGGTCCCCGACCGCTCGCGCCGTCGAGGCCTCCCCATCCTATACCAAACTGCACCCTCACACTCGACGGCGCTCCAGCAGCGTGGCCCCAAAACGCTGACACCTCGCCTAGATCCGCCGACAGCCTCCTCCGCCGTGCGAAACATACCGAGAGCACGACCTAGATCCAGCAACCGTCGCTGTCACTCGGCCTCCAGCTGCCACATCCCTCCTCGGCAGCCTCCTATTCACCGCCCAATGGTACTTGCGCGTCCAACCACCTCGCCTCGATAAAGCCTGCAAGATCCCCTGTCGGCGTGCCCAAGCCGATATGGGGAAGAACAGAAGATGTCTCAAGAGCTCTCCGTCTCAATCCATGGTTGGTCGTCGCCTGAGTCAAATCCCTCCTCTAGGCCGTGTCCTTCCCCAATCCGACGCCATGGGCCACTGCCGGATCTGGCGGGGGCGTGGCGGCGGCGGACGAGCAGTACGGTTGGCTGTGGAGGAGCCGATGCGGCCTCAATGACGCGGTGGCCGGACAACGCGAGGTCGACGCGGTCTAGGTGAGGATGCTGTAGGCACGTCACGCGGAGCATGTTTGCCCCTTCGTCGGCGAGCAGCGCACTGGCCACGTGCAGCAGCATCACCTGCGCGTGCCCCTGCCGCCGTACCACGCTCACCGTCTGCGCCATCATCGCCGCTGCATCCGCCGCCATGGCCTGCCGCACCGCGCACCCGCAGCTCCGCATCCTTCTTCTGTCTCCATCTTTCAATGACAAGCTGGGCCCGCAAAAATAGAGGGAAGTGCCGTTTTGCATGCCCCGGCTGGAGTGGAGAGCAAATCTCAGGCTCCAAAGTTTTGTAATCGGGCCTGTAAAGATGAAACTAGAGGCCAGATTTGCATCCTCCGGTTAAAGTTGCTCTAATAGTCAGAAAACGTCTGCCCGTTTTATGCAGCACCAAAATTCCTTTTGTTCTCCTGTGATCCGCATTATCGGCTTCAACCCGTCTTGCTCTGGTTCCAACCGGCGCAAGATCGACAAGTAGTTTCCTACAGAAAGAACTTTTAGCAGGTGTTTTTGCTCTGTACTGCCATATTATAAGGAAAGTTTTTCGACTTCAGTTGGGTGCTGTGATCGACGCACTGCCTAAAGGTCAATTTACTTTCCTGCCTTGATCATTTTGTCAAAATCGTATCTGTAACGTGAGACATAACCACTGCTTTTCATTCGAAAATTTCATGTTTCCTCTGGCCTGCTTTATTAGACTCACTTACTGGGGTTGCCAGTTTAGAAATTGGTTAAAACATTGCTGATGTTTGACACACACCTCGACCTAGATAAACTCAACACCAGAGAGATTCCTAAACAAAAATAGTTGAAGGTTGAAAATAAAATAGAAACTATCTTAAAAATAAAAAAAGAAATTGAGATGTCCAGTCACACTGCAATTGCATCCATTTGTTCAAAGAGATAAATATTCAGTTTAAGAATCTTTTGTTTGTTTTGTATGTGAATACTAATCACTCCGTATATGTTCTGTCCCTTGGGTGTTTTGCTGCCTCAATTGGACTGATTCATCGTCCAAGTTTTTTTATTGTACGCACGTTTAAAAAGAAACAGTGGAGTGTGTTGACAACCAAAATTAAATTTAATTGCGAGATTTTTAGGACAATTGCTAAGATGCCTAGTTTTTCACTAATAATCATGTTTCTACGAGTTTGACATATGGATGCATTATGCAGGACCTAAGGATCGTTTCTTGACATTTCAGAATAAGTTTTATTGAGGACAAAAAGAAGGCCTCTAAAAAGCATCAAGATAGAAATAAGTTACATGTTTGAGTTCACCATAATATCAAAATGGATATATGGATTGCCTAATTTGGAGTTCACATGTGAGAATTATGACGATATGAAGATCAACTGCCTCGCAAAACCGATTAAACAGGAATTAAAACCGGTTATATCATTTTCATGAGAGGAGTCCAAAATTAAGGACATGATATGAATTTAGGTCGGTTTGTGGCTTGTTTTTTGCGTCCCAAGGGTGTAGACCATCCCACATATATAAAGGACCATGGCCGATTGAGGGAAAAAAAACTAATCAGACCTACCAATTTACATTTCTCTTTACCCTACTTTTCCAATCTCTCCATATTGTTGTTCTTGTCTTCTCATCTCCATGACCAGGGATGACGTATAGGATGCTAGGGCACACCGGCGACATCCACACCCTAACATGGTTTCTGCCGAGTGAGAACTTCGATGATCTTTACTGGTTTGATGGTAAACTAGTATGTTCTTCGTCACGCAAGGCATTGTTTTCCCCTTTTGTTGGTTTGCTTGTAAACTTAGTTGTACTTCATCACGTAAGGGTAATAGTTACCACCCTCAGACAAGTTCTCCAAGGTGCATATTAGATTTTTCATATACGGATATAATTCCGATTAGGTCGGAATAATAGAACACACTGAGTTGTTGCTTTGTGAATTGCATAGAGGCATGTTAGTGTTTAACGATATTTTTTAGTGTCAACACAATTTTTGACAACTTCGTTGGTGAGTGATTATTCAAGCTATCGAAATAACTGAATTCTTCTACCCTAGACAATTCTCTAATTGTTGAACTATTTTGGTTTCACCATCAACATTGCATGTGGTCCCTCAGACCATTGCATTATTCCTCCTATTGTTTTGTACTTATTAATCTGGTATTGTTAGTAAAGAAACATGAGCTTGATTATTAATTGTTAAAGGTTTAGAAGAAAGGAGGGACCCAATGGTGTTTCATCAAGACAAGAAGAGAAGTAATTAGATGGCAAGCTATCCATACAATATGCAACAATATTACTACAAATATGCCACCAATGTCAAATAATTATTTTCCATGTATCACAAATTCTCAAGTTGATGTTGCTATATGTACTTATGAGCATGATGCAATAACTTATAATTATTTAGATGGTAGTATATATACAAGTTTAGATTCTGACAGCTATTTGCAAAATTTTATGTCCAATAGTATGCGTGCTTTGAATTTTAATGCCTCTAGAAACATACAACATGTATTAACATATCCTCATATATCAGCACCAAATCATGTTACATGCCGGTTAACCAAGCATTATTAACATAACTCCCTTTCTGCTCATTTGTGTTCTTGCGCATACATAAAAGAATCTGTTTTACCTAACAATTTTATTTAGGGATATGTTTTAATAGCTAATTTGTTTGTTTTATAGAGAAGTCTACTGTAACAGCCCGAGAAATTTGAAATTGAGCAAGTATCAAATTTTGATGGAATTGAAATTTGAGTAAATAATTTGGTGCTAATCTCGACTCTTGTGCTGTTATCCCCCATTCAAAACCTCTGCACATAAATTATGGATCAAGAAATATTTGGAGAGAATCTAGTTAATTCAAACTGCGTGTTTGAATTTTATTTAGGTGTGACCTCAGGTCTCAAGTCAACTTAAATCAATTGGAGACCATTTCTGTAACACCCACAACTTGAGTCATTTCTTCTGGCCCAAAGCAAGCAGCGTGGCATGAATTGGAGTCAGCCCATCCGGCCCAGCTAGGTAAAGCACTGCTTATCTTCCTCCTCTCTCCGTACACAGCTGAGTGCTGACGCCATGGAGTCCGTCCGACCGAGCGTGCACCCGCCGAGCTGGTCGCGCCACACCGCGGTCGAGCGCACCGCACCGAGAAGCTTCATGGAGCAGCGACGTGGCAGCATCTCCGCGTTTCCCCCTTGCCAAGAAGAACAGCGCCCGTCCGATTCCTTCACAACCGATTGATTGGCACGGACGCCAATGACCCTAGTGCCCCTGCTTTGCGAACCCTAGTGCGCCGCACCTATAAGAACCAGCAGCCGCCGCCATCTCACCCAAACCTCTTCCCCAATCCTTGCGCCGCCAGGCTGTAGGACTCGAGACCCAAGCAGAAGCCACCGTCTGTGTGCTTCATCATCGGCGCAGAGGCTGAAGACCGTTGCCGCAAATGGAGCCTGCCGCTCGTGTGCGTGGTACTGCGTTGTTAGTCGTATTGTTGGTTCGTCATGATCCAAGCAAGAGAAGCTCAAAAATCGTGAAGCATCACGGAGCAGCCGTGAAGTGCGATGTTCGCCGCCGAGATGAAGTTCGTCGCCTCGCTACCTCTTTCCCGGTGAGCTACTCTTTGATTCCTCCCTGGTTCATTCGTCTTCAATCCTCGAACCCACCATCTGAGCCTTATCCGGACCAAGCTTCATCGCAGGAACCCCTTCAGCGGTTTGGATGCCAGCGACCCAGTCACCATGGGCGTGTGGAGCCAGTGCACGAGCTGAGATCGTCGAGACTCACAGTTGGTCGTCGCTCGTCCCTTTTCTGGTGATATCTCACCAGATCCATCCTCGTTCTTCGCCCTCCATTGTTCGTTACGCCTCCTTGCTAAGTTTTGGGCCTGGATCTTGTGCAGAGTGCCGTGAACGCCATCCATGCCACTCTTGGTGTCAGCAAGTGCGAGTGGAAGCAGTGCTCAGACCCGATGATATCTCTCTGTTTTGGCCAACTTGGATGGTCACGGCCAGGCTGTCAAGAGCTTGGGACGCTCGCTGGTCGAGTCAAGCACAGGGCTGCTGTCAAGCAACGTTACACGGAGGCCTCTGATCCAGCAACTGCGCCGCATCTCGTGCAGAGGAGAAACGAGCTTGCGAACCCAGCGACTGATGCCGCAGCCCATCGAGTTCCGTTGTTGCATCGTTCGTCGCCGACTGCGTCAACCCCGGTGAGCGTTTATCTAAGTCGATCCAAATTCCTATGTCTCGTTGTATTCCTTACTCCCATGCCAAATCTCAAACCAAATCGTTGTTTGTTTTGCCGGGAACTCATCGAGATCGTCAGCAGCCTGGTCACCGTTGGATTAGACAAGGCGATCCATGAACTGATGTCGAGTTGAAGCAAAGTCATCATCGTTCGTCTGTTTCTGGTGAGCTTCCTCCAGATCCTATGCTCGTTCCTTAACCTTCTTAGTGCGTTACCTCTGTTGGCTCCGATCTGGACACGTATCTCGCAGAGCTACCTCGGAACGTGGCCCTTGCCACTGGAGGTTCTCCCTCGTTCAAGGACTGAAACCGCACCATGAGTCACCGCAGCCGGCCAAGAACAAAGTCATCACTGTTCATCTAGTTCAGGTGAGCTCCACCCAACGCCACCGTTCGTTCGCTACTTGCCTTCATGTGTTGCCTTGTTCTGCCTAAGTTTAGAGTGCAAAACCTGTCCAGGTGTCTGGGAACGCCGCTATGCCATTGGATTCACTGTTGAACTCAAGTTGTGTCGTTGTGCGGAACCGTCGCCGTCTTCTCCAGTTCTGGAAGCCGTGGCATCAGGATCAGGCCTTTATCACCCTGCTACGGTGAGCACCCGTGCACCTCCCCGTCATTTCCTCTCTTGTTTAGGACCGGTTTCCGTTGCGCTCCCAACCTGTTTGATGAATTGTCACGCTGCAACTCGTGGGTCAGTTTTAGTGCGGCAGTGCAACGCTTTGTGGTCTGTTTCAGTTCGTAGCTTAGCGTTTAGCAGCTGGTTGTGTTCCTTTGAAGTCAGGTCTGCTAGTTCAGTTGCTTGGCACCTCATGCAACGCTCTGCTCTGTATGAATTTTAGAATGGGAAGAAGGAACGCCTTGCATCGCCACCGCTTGAGCAAGTGTGTGCTGCCATGAATGGTGCTCATGGTGATTAGCTTGGAGCCTTGTCTGATTTTTGCCGCAGTTCAAATCTGCTGGGTTCCAGTGCACTGTAACGGCAGTTAATGAGAAGACTGATCCAGCGTTGGAGACTTTAGTGGTACCTGGTTAGTTTCCTATTTTGTTCGGCATGGTTAGCTTTTGGACCGATGCCAATAGGAAGCTACAGACTTAAATTCTAACTGCTTGAACCTTGCCACCGATGGAATTTGTGGATAAGGGTAATTCTCGCCAATCATTTGGATAAGGTTAGTTTACTTATGCATCAGGTTGGTTGAGGGATCGCTGATCTTGGAGCCTTGTGTCCTTGTTTGCATTTCTTGGAGCTACTGCTAGTGTTGCTTAGTTCAGTGACCTTACCAGTTAAGTCAACCGTGTGATGTTCGACCGATTCCTTCCTCCCTGGTCCTTCCTTTTCTACAGTACGACACAGGCACGTGAAGTCAACTGGCAAGCCAAGGAAATCAATTCTTGTTCCTCTCTAGAAAATTCATTTATTCATTCGTTAATCTTTGGAAATTCCTATCTTTTTCTATGGAGCTCAGAAAATTATGCAGTCAGTTGCGTTAGAATCGTAGCGACATCCTCTTCGCGTTATTATTGTTAATGTCCATGTTCTAACATCGATCAAATCTGTTCTAGCTATTTGATTTTCAATCTTTCTCGTAATTCGTGCCACTTACCCGATTTGCGTGTCACTTATCCGTTTTATCTCAAATTTGGATAACAGTGGGGTTAGTTGGTCGGAAGTTCGTGGAGTACCTGTTGAAGCCTTACGAGGACACCGATCTATTCTTGGACCGTATTTAAGGCAAGCCGCAATCCTTGACCACTCTTACTCCTATTTAGTATTTGCATTAAATTGAACCATGCATGATTAATGGTTACTTGCACTTGTAGTTTACCTATGCCATACTATGCCATCCTTGCCACTTGTTTGCCATAGGTTGTTCTACTCGTTACTCGTATACTTAGTATTTGCTTAGTTGCTTAATTGAACCCCATGATGACTATACATGTTTTTGTGTAAAATAAATTATAGGTGTTTCTTAGGTGTCGAGTTTACGTACTAGATACCCTGTAGGGCTTTTGCGGGGCGAGTGTAGGTGGTTAGGTGCTCGGGAGACTTCTGGGAGTCTCTATTTGGAGAGTACTGTTGCGGGTACAGCTTGTGTAGGGGCCTTGGGTTATGGGGCCCCTGTTGTGGTGACACTCGTTGTTGAGACTCGTTGTTTTTGAGGAGAGGGATGGTGACTCGCCCGGCAGCTTGAGGACCGGTTCTTAGTTGGTCGCTCTTTGGTTTACTAGCTTACCACGTGACTTGTATGGGCGGGCTGGATCATGATACTTAGCGGAGGACTCGGGAGGCCCGCCGTGGTGTAGAGATTAGTGGTAGTGGGTGTTGGAGCGTTTGTCTCGACCCACGAGCGAGAGGATATCCCACCGGCCCGTGGTACGCCTTGTCACACCCTTCGGGACCTTCTTTTCCTATGTTGTGGTTAGAGGATCCCGGACACGAGGGACGGGCGCCTCCCGATCGATGCTTTGTGGAGTGATCTTGTGAGTGTTGCTTTGCTTGGGCCACGACGGTGGTCTTTTGTTTGAGTACCTCTTCACGTGGGTACGAGTTGCTTACTCTCTGCAGAGATATATATAAATCTATACGTATAGCCTAGCCCAAGGTGTTGGGCACCACCTTTGAGCGACACTCTTGATTAGCATTTACTACTTCTCCTCTCGATAGGTGTTTTACTTCCGGCTTCGAGCCGTGGTCCAGGTGGAGGTGTGCTTGGACATAAAACTTGACCCTTGCAGGATTGTGTTGTTTCCTGCAAGGCCACTTATAAAATTTGACTAATAATAAAATATGATTCACATAGACTTGAGGATTAATGCTTTAGGTGCTAGCCCTTGCCTTTCCTTGAACTATCCCAACATGCATACATTGTTGCTAGGTAGTTGCGGCTTGCTTGAGTACGCTATGTACTCACGGCTTTACCACTTTGTTTTTCAGCCAACTAGTAGATCAAGCTTCAACGTCAAGACTTCGTCAACCCAACTAGATTAAGGTTGAAGATGATTAAGAAGGGTTTCGCCTACACTCAAGTTGCCCGTGGATTTAGATTCACTACGAAGACTTCCGCTACGCTCAAGTTGAAGATTTGCTTTTGTCGTCATCAACGCTAGGTGTTTCGCTTCCGCTAGTAGTCTTGTGTTGTTTTTCTTGGCCTGCGTGCCAAGTCCTTGTACTCAATTGTTGTAGATGTTATTCTTCTTAGAATGATATCTTATCTTGATTCTTGTTATATTTTGTAATCTTTTATGGTTTTATGATATTCAACTGTATTGGTTGTACGAGTTATCCTCCCGGGAGTGACTATGAGGTACAAATGCACGGTTTTCACCCTCCGGTGGAAATCGGACCCTCACATCTACCAAAGGGACTCTAAAATAGATTTCACTACCCACATTTTAAAACCTATCAGCGATATTGTTAGCTTTTGGAAGTTAGTGCCAAAGGAGTATAAAATCATTAATCGATTCAACCAATGCCTTGCACTGATTCATACCATGAAATCTATGAGTATTCCGGTGTGGCATTGGCATGTGCCTCCGCGAGAGGTGATCTGCGCCCGTGCTTATGTGCTTGCAAGGATGGGTCGGCGCCGCCGTTTTCCTCAAAAGTTGTTTGTTCATGCAGTTACCTCCGTTTAGTATTCCAATACATGTGAAGCGAATAAAGCCTTAGGGTGTGTTTGGTACAGCTTATGGACCAGCTTATGAGGCAGCTTATGTTACCATAAGCCATAAGTCTGTACCAAACAGAGTTGAAGACATAAGCAGCTTATTACTAAACAGACCATAAGCAGCTTTTCCTTTTGTACTAGAAAGGCAAAGCAATCAAACCTTGCTTTTCCGGCTTATACACTCATTTCATCTCATAAGCCATTTTGATAAGCTATTTTGCCAAACGGTTTGATTGCTTATGCAACAATAAGTTGGATAAGCTATATAAGCAATTTTGACGTATAAGCTGAATCATAAGCAATAAGCTACATAAGCATAAGCTCTACCAAACACACTAGTGGAATAAGGTAGTGCAGATTGCCTCGACAATAGTCTTTAGTGAGGAGGAAGATAAGTTAATATGGCAAATTAGGCCAATCTCAGTCGAAACTTTCATCTCACACTTTTCAAGAGTGACACATCAGCTTTGTGATCTTGTTTTATGAAATAAAACTGTATCTCTCGATGGTTAATTTCATATCACAATCTCATAGGACGTTGAAAACATTAAATTATTGCAAGATGGCTTTTAGTTATTGGTTGGTGATGTTATAGATGAAAGGAAATACCCTCAAGCCTATTTCATTTGCCTCTCATCTACTTGGAAACAACACGAAGATCCTTTCATTAGAATGAAAGGACTTTACCCTCTTTCTTCATTAATTCTTTGCCATGTCAGCAAATTACCTGATGTGATAGCTAATTAATGCTAAATGAAAATGCCACTGAGAATGACCATAATTCTAATCGGACGTACTCTTCTCAGTCGCTTTATGGGGTTCTGAACTTCAGAGGTATAAAACCTGTTCATACACCTGCCATTTGGAAAATAAATGTACCACCCACGATACATGTATTCCAATGGCTGTTATCGGAAAATAGACTTTTAACTAGATATAATCTGGCAATAAGATAAAAAGTGGATAATCTGACTTGTGTTTTTTGTAGTGAAAAAGAAATGGTGAATCATCTGTTCTTTTACTGTGTACTAGCCAAATGCATGTGGGCAGACCTATCTAGTAATTTAAATATTCACTTAGAAAGTAATTATGACAATATAGCCGGTAAATGGCTTAGTAGCAAAAAGTTTGGTCTGGCTAACATGGCTGCTTCTGCAGCTATGTGGAATTTGTGGAAATTGAGAAACCGTTTTATTTTTCAAAATGTTGTATGGAAAGGAATGGTGTTAATGTGGGAGGGACTGCTGCCTATGATCAGGCAGTGGCAAGTGATTTGTCTAGCTGTGCAGATGGAAAGATCTAAGGAGATGGTGACAAATTTGGAGTCGAAGCTGAGAAGACCACTTAGGATCACCATGGGATGAGACTGATCTTCGCATGACCAAAGCTGATATTACACTGATGTAATAGGATAGTTTGGGGGAGTTAAGAGTATTTTGGAACAATGCTGGAACTTGGATGTTTTGAAACCTGCGCACTGTAAACTGAATTGGCCTTTTGCAATGCAAGTGGAGCCGGGGTTTTGGGCCTTTGAATTCTAAAGAAAAAGCTAATAAAGCCGGCGGTGTTTTCATTCAGGTTTCAGGCTGTTTGTACTCCCACAGCATGCTGAGCTTGAAACACGAAAAAGCAACTGAGAAAGCAGGGAAGCTCTGTTTGTAATTGCACAAAAAGGGAATATGCTACACATGATATGATGATTGTTTAAAAGAATGAAAAGTTCATTATCTCACCTTTTCCGCTTTTCAGTCCCTGAATCAGTAAACGTAAGATAGTCTAGTGTTAAGCACGCTCCTGTCGCACAATTAGCACGTGTCCAAATACTGGGTATATAATAAGTGTACAGGCATCATGCAAGACCCAGGATTTCATGCTCCAAATAAGTCCGAACTGGCCGAAACATTCAAATTATGCCGAAATGTGCTAGCGCTAAAGATATAAGAAACATAACACACCTTTAATTTCTGTGAAAGAAATTCTTTAGGTGCCACAACTTCAACCGTGCCACTGATAGGTAGAAGAAACCGAGCCAAGCCATTCTTCAGCTCCTTGAAAATACAAGTGCATAGAAAAGAACTGGTATTAGCTTTTATATTTGTGATTCCGTGGCGTCTCAGCCCGTACGAGTTTGTAATATGAACAACTTTATGTAATATATTCTCTTTTCTAAAAATAGTACTCCCTCCATTCCTATATATAAGCATTTTTAGAATCTCAAGACAAAAATAGTCAAGAGGGGAGGAGATATATATATCACTCATTTTACACTTACCTCATCAATTCTCCACCCACCCACCAACCAATTAAATTTTATCTTACATGTAGAAATGCTTATATAATGGAACAAAATTTGAATCACCTGGAATGCTTACATATAGGAATAGAGAGAGTATCATCCAACTATACTTTATTAATTGTTATAAATAGATATGGACGATGTCAGGTACCACATGCTGCGTAGTGTAGCTGCTAATTTTTGAGATGAGAAGGGTGAACAATTGTTCGATAACTCCGATATGCTCTCCATGAGTAGCACTCGGATCACTCTGTTGGCCTTCTCGAGAACGAGATCCGACTGCGTTGTTCAACTGCCGTCCGATTTTGATTAATCAATGGTCAAAATCACATGATCTACTTCCTTGAATCATGAACAACCGAGTGATTTAACTAGTCTACCATGAATCAGACATAGGAGTCTACATATAGCACCACTCCATATATTCGTATAATTTATTTGTGAAAGTGGAAGAAACTTCTAGTTCGTTTGAGTTAATCCTTGATTGGCCCACGATCGCTAGGTCCGACATTCTGCGACGTCATGTTTCACGTTGAGGCCTTGTTTGGGAATACCAAACCCCGCGGGGATCTCGGACTAATCCCCGCGAAGCCAGCCCAGGGAAGCTAGCTGAACCTTTTGGAAGCCCATCACGACGGGAAGCCGCGCCCTGGGTTTGCCCCTGTTCCCCGGTGAAGAGGCAACTAGGCCCCCTAGTGGATTTTGGTGATAAATGACAAATAATTAAAGCAACTAATGGTTTATTGAGCTAATGTGCAGGATATCAAAGTTAACCAACCCACAAAGTAAGATTAATAGCCCCTCATACAAATGCAAAAAGATGGACCCAAAGCGGAGCTTCAATTAGTTTCTTAGCTCTTTGAGTCTAGGTTTGCCTTTACTATAAAGAGTGATGAATTAGTCTTTCATGCAGGGAATGTGTGCTCAAAGTTTCATGCCCAAGCTTGGATCAAATCAAAACCTCTAAATTCCAAAAGATGCCAATCCACCAAACTCGGATTCACGGAAGTTCCGTGAGGTCAATGGAACTTTTGTCACTTTTTCTCTCTTTACAGAGAATTCCGGACGGAGCTTCTAAGTTTTGTCCCTGGAACTTGAGGTTCTCGCAAGTACCCACGGAAGTTCTGTGGTGAACACGGAAGTTCCGTCAACCTTGTCTAGAGAGTACTCGGACGGAACTTTCAAGTTTTATCTTGCCTGTTTTCCACCTTGTGGAGTCACGGAAGTTCCGTCATTCATACTTACACACCTCCCAATGGCTCTTTTTGGACCCACCTCTATAAAAGGACCTCTCCACGTCGGTTGAGAGGTTGCTGGTGCTTTTTGAACACTCTCATCTTCTTCAAGCACTTGCTCTCACCTTTCCCTCACTTTCCTTGTGAATCAAGTCCATTTGTGAGAGCCCTAAGCTAAATCCAAGCTTGAGAAGCATCACGCCAACCTTGAGCACAACTTCCCTTAGCAAGCAAACCCTAATTCACTTGTTACTCTTGGAGACTTGTTCTCCTAGATTGGCTAGGTGTCATCCTTGAACTCCCAAGATTGTGATGAGCCTTGGAAAGTTTGTGAAGGTTGTGATTCGCCTCCGAAAAGAAAAGAATCAAGCAAGAAGAAGAAGAAAATCAAGTTGACCTTTATGGACGTAGGAACCTCTTTATGAGGGGTCCGAACTTCGGTCAACAAATCTCGTGTCTCTCTTGAGTTGTTCTCGTTCTTGTTCTTGTTTTCTTGTTCTTGTTGTGGTTGTGAAAGTTTGTGGCCGATCTACGTGTGTAGTGCTTGGATCTACTTTTCCTGCGAGTGGAACACTCCTCGGCGATCAAGGAAGGATTGTCTTCAACTAGATTTGTGAGACTTCGACCTCATCTCTCTTCCTTTCTCACCTTTCTACCAGGAACGGAAGTTCCGTCACCGTCACTGAAGTTCCATCATCCATGGAAGTTCCGTGAAAGACGGAAGTTATGTCCTATCCGGTTTGATCGCTTGTTTAGTATTGTGTTTTTCAGGAATTATTTAGCATTGCCTATTCATTCCCCCTCTAGGCAACTTTCACCCGGTAAGAAACCCCGACCTCCCGACATAGGGAAGATGATCCCCGTCGGCCCGTGTCGCGCGCCCGACACACACCTCTCCGCTACAATCGACCTCGCACCGTCGCCACGGAGAGCGAGAAAGCGCCGCCGCGACCTCCCTAGGGGAGGGTAGTGACCTCCCCGCTACTGCCCCGCCCGGCAGCCTACCCCCACCTTGCGAGGACCAGCGATGAGCACGATAGCAACTACTTCGCCGACCGCCTCCCCGTCAACGCGAGGTCGAGGCCCGACGACCGTTCAGCTGCCATACCTTCGTATTCTCGCTGATGTGAGCTCTTCTCTACCATACTCTTCCTTTGCTGCTCCCGTTTCTCTCTGCGGCATTACACGATTCTTCTAGATCTGCAGGGAAGAAGGCTCGGGAGAGTTGCATGATCTGCTCCATGACGCCATCATTTCTCGCTGCGCCAGCAACTTCTTTAGTTCTGCTCGCCACCTCAACACATGTGTGAGTCAGCGGAGCACATCCACCCTTTCTTCGGAATCGCTGGTTCTTATTTCTTGGTAAAAGTAGCTCTGTCACTAATGGTGTTTGGAGATTCTTGTGATCTATGCTTGTTTAGACAACTCTAGAAACATGTTTGGAGATTCTTGTGATCTATGCTTGTATTTGGTTGGGCTTTTTCGACTTTGGTTTTTAAAAAAGCTAGTAGCCCCAACCAAAGGGATTGGCTGCCAATAAAAGTCAAAGCCAAAAGTAGCTTTTTGCTAGTTCATTTCCGAAAGCGGTGTGGAGGTGCTTTTTCCGGCTTTGGCTTTCATAAATTTAAAGAAATTACCTACATATATATATGTATGTATATATGCGGCACCCCACTCTCGGGACTACACTGTGTATACTACCAATTCCTGGAACAGTAGTTGGTACACACGTTCAAAGAGGCGAGATAGGCCAACCTCAAAGGGATAGTAGCTAGGGGATACATGGTCCGGATTCCTCAAAGGGGCGGATAGGCCAACCTCACATAAAAGAAAACACACTGGAAAGCATCATAAATTCCACGAGCAACATCGAGCGAAGGACGTGACCTACTCCTCATCCTCGTGGTATTCTTCATCTTTGTCCGAACAAATAAGCAACGGCTGAGTACATAAGGTACTCAACAAGCTCTACCACTAGCAAGGGATACATTTTATGCAATCCGGTTGGCGTCGAGTTTTAGCGGACAACGCGGATGCGGGGCTCACTACGTGAAGCAAAAGGGTTCTTGAAGAAGAAAGCAATTTCATAATTTTAGTTGGTCGGACCTGGGCGGATATTCATCAATCCCGTCGGTTTCCATTCTTTATAGGTGAGCCTTCCGACCGAATGTCATAACAGCTACTGCACACCGGGCCAACACTATTTTCAAAACACACGGGCACAAGGCTGCTCACTCACACTTCAAGGTATTATTATTTGTGGTTAATCAATGAGAGCTCAAGGTTTGGCGTGTCAATGTACCGTGATAATGGACATCCGGATAGTTTTATACACTCTGCGAGAGGTTGGTACACTTTACCCACAAGCTATATGTTCTTAGCTACGTAACACCTAACGCCGCCACCGCAACTAGGCACGCCCACAAGTCCACCCCGAATGCCCAAGGATTCGACGCGTATGACACAAGCATACCGTCCACCATAAACGTGCCAAGTACTTGGACTTCACCAAATAAACGATGGGAGGGGTGACGACGCGGGGCGGCGCCGGACGGGGATGAGCTGCCCCGTCGGAGCTCGTCGCGGCGGCGGTGAAAGGGGGAACCGGTCGCGGGGTCCCTGTTTGGTGGGGACGAGATGGTCGGGGAGGTGTGCGCGGCCAAGGCGGAGCCGGGCGGCGCGTTGGCTTGGGCGAGAGAGGGATTGAGGCGGTCGGGCGGCGAAGGGGGAAGGTGGGCTTGGCCTGCAATCGGTGGCGGAGGCGGGGAAAAGGGGGGGGAGGGGAGAGGAGGGACGGAGCTTTCTTGCGAGGTTCTCCGGGAGGCGGTGGCGAGCAAGGGGAAGGAAGGGCGGCTTTTATAGTGGGGAGGAGGGGGGGGTGGCGACGACGGCGGTGGCCATGGCGTGGCGGTCCGCCCGGGGTGCGCGGGGAGAAGGAAGGGTGGCCGGGTATGGGTGGAGGCGGAGGGTGAGGCGCGGTGCGCGAGGCCGTCGGGTCGGCACAAGTCGACGGGCGGGCTGCGCGGTGGATCGGAGGTGCGGACGACGGGGAATCCGAGCATGGCGGTGACGGACGGGCGACGTGTGGCCCGACGTCGGGTCGGCGCGTCCATCCAAGGGAGGGGCAGCGGCGGCTCGGGCGACGCGGGCTTGTCCGTGCGCGCGGAGTTGCGGAGGGGGTGGCGGTAGCGCGGTGGGGGACGGGGCGACGGCGACGGCACGGGCGACACGCGGCGTGCCCGCGTCGTGCGCGCGAGGGGGGGGCGGGGGCTTTTGGTCGGGCCGGAGAGAGGGAGGCTAGGGTCGGGGGAGGGAGAAAGAGGGTAGGGCGGCCCGATATGGAATTATTTCCTTTTCTATTTTCTCTTCACTCCTTAAGTTAAAATAAAATCAAATAAAAACCAAGTAAATTCCAATGGGCCAAAATAAGGTGAAAAAAAGCAATGCAAATAAAATAGAAACAACCAAGTTTGCAAGTGTTAGGATTTTATTTAAAAATTCTATGTGTTGTTTTCCTATATATGTAATTAGGTTTTAAATTCCTAGTTGATTTTTCTAAAATATTTTTCCTGAATAAAATAAAATAATTTATTTAATGAGTTTTAATTTGGCAAAAAAATTAGGGTGTTACAATACATATACATGTAATATATATGTTATATGACTTTTATTTATTTATATACATATATCTTATATAAATATTATGTGTTTATTTATTTACTTATATATATCATATATATATGTTTACATGTATAAGAAAGAGAGTATTCTAGAGCTAAATATTTTGGTTAGAAGGGTGTGAAATGTTGCCACTTAGCAATATTCTAGTGATCATGTGTAAATGTAAATAGGGGTGCCCTCTACCCTCCAAGGTACCATGCCATGGAGGCATAGAAGCCACCACATGTGAAAGGAGGGCAAAGGATGTCATGATATGTCTTAGAGTTAGGAGTGTTATTGAAAGTCGCCTAGAGGAGGGTGAATAGGCGATAATCCCGAAAATCACTTTTTAACAAATTAAATACGCAGGAAAGATTTGTCCGACTCAATGTCCGACTATAGTAGGATATGTCCGACTAAGGGCCAATATCCGACTAGAGTAGGACAAATCCGACTCCCTCGTGTGGAAAGGGGATCGGCAGCCAAGATGGACAAATCTGCGGAAATTAAACAACAAGCAAGCAACTAGTAATGCTAGAAAGCTAGAGCAACAAGCGAGACAAGCAAGCAAGCCACCTATGCAAGTAGATCTAGGAATTTAAGCAAGAACACCCTAGGTCTTTAGCACACCAATTTGCAAGTAATAAGAGGGAAGACAAAGAGACACACGATTTTTTACCGAAGTTCAGCTCCACCAAGAAGCCTACGTCTCCGTTGAGGAGTCCACCAAGGACCGGGTTGCTCTCAACCCTAAACCTCGTCAAGCCGCCACAAAGGCCGGCTTAAATTTCACTAAAACAAAGCTCCACGAAGGGAGGGGCAATACAAACGACCCGAGTCTCAACCACAAGCTTGGGAGCTCGCCGGGTAACGCCTAACCGTCTAGGGGATGAATCCCCAAGAGTAACAAACACAACAAGTACCGGCGATGAGAAAGAATCAAGTGCTCTTGAGATGAAGATGAAGCTCAACGATTTTCTCCTCAATCTTCTCACAAATCCACCAAGGATTGGAGTGGGGAATCAAACTTGAAGAAGAGGAGAGCTTGAGTGAGTTTGGGAGTGTTTTTGAAAGTGTGGGAGGTGAGCCGGGGCATCAAAAAGAGCCGTTGGCTCGGATCCGACTCGGACAAAGTCCGAGTGATTCGGACAAAGTCCGACTCCTAGGGTTTCGAAAGGTGGTTTTGGCTCGGAGTCCGAGTGATAAATCCGACATAACTCGGATATGTCCGAGTGTATTGGGGAGTCGGATATGTCCGACGGAGTCGGACTATCCGAGTCTTAGGGTTTCAATTGTGTGTCACGGTTCCGGAGTCCGACTCTCTGTCCGACCGAGTCGGATAAGTCCGAGTCTATGTGTATTTTCTTTGGCTAGCTCTCCGGAGTCCGAGTCCAAAATCCGAGTGAGTCGGATATGTCCGACTACATATGTTATTTTGTGTTTTGGAAAGAGTTTTGAGCACTTTGATTTTTCACACCTCACACTTGTGTGTCCCTCTTGATAGTACGGTGTTTCCTATACTCAAGATATAAATAAAAGATTTCATAGCTTGATCTTGAGCATAAGTGATCCATTTTTCAAATCTTGTACATATGAGTGAATATGACCACTTCCTTTTTGTGTTTCTTTGCTCTCAATTGTATTTTGTATAAGCACTGCGCACAAGCTCATTTGAAATATTAGTCCTTTTTAATTGTATTGACGTCAATCACTCAAAACCATAATTGGGGGCCTAGATGCACTTTCAATCTCCCCTTTTTGGTGATTGATGACAATACAACTAAAATTCACAATTAAGTATAAGAAGAGCTGAAACAAGAGAGCAAATAGACGGGAGCTCCCCTAAATGTGTGCATGAGTTGAATTCAATTTTGGTCATTCCAAACCAAAAACACATTTTGAGAGGCAAAAACAAGAGAGCTCCCCCTATTTCCATGCATTTCATCCATAAGTCATATCAATAAGAAAAGCAACAACAATGCATATGACATGTGAATCACACAAATGCAACTAGAAACTACACAAATAACATTACACCATCCATCATCCATAGAGCATAATTTATCACATGAATAATTAAAACGAGTTATTACAAATAGAAAGCACACCACATGGTTCACCACGATTACAACTAAAGCAAAGCAACATATCCATAAGTAAAACAAGATACAAGAGCAACTCTCACTTGCTCTACTCACAAAGGAAACAGAATAAAAACAGGAATTTTACTTCTCCCCTTTGGCATCAAAACACCAAAAAGGAGGAGAGGAGCCTACTCATCATCGCCCCAATCCTCGTCATCATCGTCGTCCTCATCTTCTTCTTCTTCTTCTTCCACAGCGAGACCCTTGCCTTTGGGATCCTCAGCCTCTCCTCTTCTTCCTCTTCTTCTTCCTCGGAAGCTGCTGCCACAGGCTCATCCTCCTCATAGTGAAACCGAGTGTGAGTGGAGGTACCGGTGCTAGGGCCGGTGGGAGGCTGTGGTGAAGGCGGGACTCGAAGAGAAAGGTGGTGGTGGAAAGTAGCCAAAGTAGAGAGACTCATCCGGGGTGAATGAGTCCCAAGGATACTCAAGCTGGAGGAGGAGCAGGTGCAGGCTCTGGAGAGGGAACTCTAGGAGTAGTGATCTCGAAGATGATCAAGAATAATCTTCCGCCTCGCCTTTATCACATCATGATCCTGCTTGAGGTTGTCCATCTTGGCATCAATCCGCCGGCACATGCCGAAAAGACCCTTAAGCATCTTGAATAGTCCACTCTTGCTTTTCGTGCTAGGACCACGACCACGGGCCCTGTCCGGACGAGGAGCCGTGTCTGGAGCCGGGAGGAGCAGCACTACTAGAGGCGGGAGCAGGTGGAGGTATAGCCCGAGAGGGAATCTTAGGAGCATTGGCCGGCATCCTAGATTGAAGAGGTTTGTGCGTGCAGTCCTTGTGGAAAGTCTTCTTGGAGATCCTCTCAATCATGCACATCACAAAAGGTGCATACACACAAGCACGTCTAGCGTCCACGGAGCCGTGCCACATCTCACTCGAAGATAAAGTCCCACACATTGAATTTCCTCTGAGTGGGCAAGATATGAAATAGATCCTTGGCATATGATGCAACATGATCTGCATTTCCACCCCTAGGAGAGAGAGTGAGGCGAAGCATCCTGTGCAAGACCACATATAGAGGCTTGAGACCGTGAGCGAAAGGTGGCTTGCACATGTCCTCATCCTCATACATGTACCTCATGAGCTCGGGGTTGAGAGAATCTGAATCATGCAAGCAAAGATCCCTGTTCATAGTGTCCCTCAATCCAAGAATATTTGCAAACCTAGAGAAAGTGCAAGAGAGTTTCTCTCCATCGAGTCATCCAC
This sequence comes from Chloris gayana, assembly GCA_031894775.1. Taxonomy (NCBI): domain Eukaryota; kingdom Viridiplantae; phylum Streptophyta; class Magnoliopsida; order Poales; family Poaceae; genus Chloris; species Chloris gayana. The sequence goes on from JAUNZO010000601.1 coordinate 348,531, forward strand.
CAAAACCTGTTTGAGTTCTTGTCAAAGTACACAGTGGAGTAAAACCGACATACTATCTCTTGGTTCCAGTCATACTTGAAACTCATGATCTCCTTGAGCCCGTGAAACTCACACATAGCAATAACTTCATCAAACAAAGCCGTGCGCCTGCTTGACATGTAATCCCAATCTATGTACTCGCATGGGCACTCGTGGGCTTGACCTTGCTCCTATAAGCACACATGTACCGATCCGTGTGAAAATGAGACCAAAAACGGTTGTCAAGAGACTCCCGTTCCATGTCAAACCAGTTCACTTCTCTTGCCTCGGTTGTCGCCGACTCAGCCCCTTTGACATAATCGATCATGGCTCTGCCAAGTCCGGGATGGACCACCACATCCCTCATCTCTCTACGGATCTCGGTGGGTTCCTCTTCCTCCCTTGGTTCAATGATGGGAAGACCGATGGTTCTACTCCTTTTCTTTCCGGCAACCTTTGCCCTCTTTTCCGGATGGGGGTTGGCAGAGGAACGACCCATGCTGACAAGAGATAAACAAGGAATGGTATGAGATGAATAGCATAGATATTTGAGTTTGGATAGACATAATGCACAATTTCAAACTTTAGTGAGAATTCTGCTGAGTCGGAGTCCGGATAAAATCCGACCAGTCGGAGGGAGTCGGATATATCCGACTCACTCGGACATGTCCGACTGCAACAGAGTTTTCACTAAAATCGCTATTCCGCATAGATCTACCGCACATTCGTAGCCATATTGCGTCTAGAGCATCTATAGCATCCTAGGAACAACATCTATGCAACAACTAGGCAGGGGAAACACTAGAACTCCTAATCCATGGAAGTTGACTTTAAACCCTAGGTGAAAAGATGGGATTAGGGGAAAAACCTTGAAGCCAACAATGGAATCGGATAGACTCCGAGTAGGAGAGACCTTTCCCCTACAAAGCTCTCCAAAACGCCGGTGGAGAAGGGAGATCGCCGGAGGGGAGCCTTGAGCCGCCGTTGGGTGAGGAGAGAGAATGTGGGTGTTTGAATGAGGGAGTTGGGGTGAAGAGGTAAGTTGGATTCGGGCTTATAGGGTAAAAATCCCGTGGAGTCGGATATATCCGAGTCCGTCGGACAATGTCCGACTCCTCAGGAACAGTCGGATAAATCCGACTGGGTCGGATAAATCCGACTCTGCAAAAGCTATCTTGCTCCAGGAGCGAGAAAGATCCTTCACTTCTTTTCTCTCTTGATCTCAATTAAACTCAAGGACATGTACTAAAACTTCATTGGATGTAGTCAGCTACAATCAATCACTCCAACAATGATTACATCCAAATCCGTATGATCCAAAGATCAAGAACCAAATGATTTTGAAGAACAAAACACACAAGATTTTTCAAGAATTTTATTTTTCAAGAACAATTACTCTAATTCATAGCAGATATGCAAACCTTCAAGCCACATTACTAGAATCAAGGATATTTAGCTCACTCCTTAAATAACAGAAACGGCTTTCATCTAGTGGCTTGGTAAAAATATCGGCTAATTGTTCATCGGTTCTCACATGACTCACTTCAATATCCCCTTTGATAGAATGATCTCTCAAGAAGTGATGTCTAATGTCTATATGTTTTGTGCGCGAATGCTCAACGGGGTTATATGCTAGCTTTATGGCACTCTCGTTGTCACATAGGAGTGGAATGCGGTTCAACTTGTAACCGTAGTCCCTTAGAGTTTGTCGCATCCATAATAGTTGTGCACAACAACTACCGGCTGCCACATACTCCGCTTCGGCTGTGGATAGAGCAACGGAGTTTTGTTTCTTGGATGACCAAGACACTAGGGACCTACCCAAGAATTGGCAAGTCCCGGAGGTACTTTTTCTATCCACTTTGTCCCCGGCATAATCCGCATCGGAATAGCCTATTAGGTTGAACTTTGAACCCTTGGGGTACCAAAGCCCTAGGTTGGGTGTGTGCACCAAATATCTCAAGATTCTTTTAACGGCCACCATGTGGCACTCCATAGGAGCGGCTTGAAAACGTGCACACATACACACACTAAGCATGATATCGGGCCTAGATGCACAAAGATAAAGCAAAGAGCCGATCATAGAGCGAAAAACCTTTTGATCAACCGGCTTGTCTTTCTTGGTGAGGTCGAGATGGCCGTTTGTTGCCATGGGTGTCTTGGCGGGCTTTGCCTTGTCCATGTCAAACTTCTTCAATATATCTTGAGTGTACTTGGCTTGACATAGGAAGGTTCCCTCCTTGAGTTGCTTGACTTGAAATCCTAGAAAGAATGTCAACTCTCCCATCATAGACATCTCGAACCTCTTTGTCATTATCTTGCTAAAATCGTCACAAAACATTTGATTAGTAGAACCAAATATTATGTCATCGACATAAATTTGGCACACAAATATATCATAATCAAAACGCTTAGTGAAGAGGGTTGCATCGGCCTTGCCCATTTCAAAACCCTTTTTCAAAAGGAAATCCCTAAGGCATTCATACCATGCTCTTGGTGCTTGTTTAAGCCCATAGAGCGCCTTATGGAGTTTGTACACGTGGTTAGGATACTTGGGATCTTCAAAGCCCGGTGGTTGCTCCACGTACACTTCTTCCTTGATTGGTCCGTTGAGGAAAGCACTCTTCACGTCCATTTGATACAACTTGAAGTTGTGGTGAGTGGCAAAGGCAAGTAGTATTCTTATTGATTCAAGCCTTGCCACGGGGGCATAGGTTTCATCAAAATCCAATCCTTCTACTTGTGAATATCCTTTTGCCACCAATCTTGCTTTATTCCTTGTTACAACACCGTCTTCATTTTGCTTATTGCGGAACACCCACTTGGTGCCCACGACATTCTTGCCTCTCGGTCTTTCTTCTAATGTCCAAACTTCATTTCTTGTGAAGTTGTTCAATTCTTCTTGCATGGCCATCACCCAATCCGAGTCCTCGAGTGCTTCTTCTACTCTAAATGGCTCCAAAGAAGAGACAAAAGAGTAATGTTCACAAAAATTGCAAACACGAGAACGAGTGATTACCCCTTTTCTATGTCTCCAAGAATTTGTTCCACGGGGTGATCACGTTGCACGCTTTGGTGCACTCTTGGGTGTGGTGGATGTGAGCTTGTTTGACCGCCGTCTTGTTCAACCTCTTGATCATGCGATGTGGGTTCATCATCTTGTGCTTGAGCATGATCTTCATTACCAACTTCTTGATCTTGATCGACTTGATCATGATTAGTGCATTGTTGGTCTTGACTTGAGGGAGTAGGTTGATCTTGATCACTTTGTGGTTCTTGCGGTCTCACATCACCAAGTGCCATTCTCTTGATTGCTTGCCTAGGAGCCTCAATATCTGCATTGTTAATAACAACTTGCTCCCCTTGAGAGCCGTTAGATTCATCAAACGTCACGTCCCGTGAAACTTCAACACAACCGGTGGTTTTGTTGAAGACACGATAGGCGTGACAATTTGAACCATACCCAAGCAAGAAACCTTCATCAACCTTAGGGGAGAACTTCGAGGTCTTGGGTTTCTTATTGAGCATGAAGCATTTGCTCCCAAAAACTCGAAAGTACGAGATGTTAGGCTTTTTACCGGTTAGTAGCTCGTACGGTGTTTTCCTCAAGAGTCGATGAAGATACAATCGGTTTGAGGCATGACATGCGGTGTTGATTGCTTCGGCCCAAAAACGGTCGGAGGTCTTGTATTCATCAAGCATGGTTCTTGCCATCTCTATGAGTGTGCGGTTCTTTCTTTCGGCCACCCCATTTTGTTGAGGTGTGTAAGGTGCCGAAAACTCATGCTTGATGCCCTCCTCATCAAGGTACTCTTCAACTTGAGTGTTCTTGAACTCGGTACCATTGTCACTCCTTATGGCCTTGATCTTCACTTCAAATTCATTTTGTGCTCTTTTTAAGAATGTCTTGAGTACATCCTTTACTTCACCTTTATCACACAAAAAGAATACCCACGTGAAGCGAGAATAATCATCAACAATAACAAGTCCATATTTGTTACCGCCGATGCTAATGTAGGCAATGGGACCGAAGAGGTCCATGTGAAGCATCTCCAATGGCCTTGTGGTTGTCACTATGTTCTTGGATGGATGTGGTGCTCCAACTTGTTTTCCGGCTTGACATGCACTGCAAATTTTATTTTTCTCAAAGCAAACATCCGTTAGTCCAAGAATGTGACCGCCCTTTTGGAGTTTGTGAAGATTTCTCATACCGACATGGGCTAGTCGTCTATGCCACAACCATCCCATGTCGGACTTTGCAACTAAGCATGTGTCAAGTTTTGCTTTATCCGCGGTGAAATCCACAACATAAAGCTTTCCTTTGAGCACACCCTCAAAAGCAATCGAGCCATCACTTCTCCTTGAGACAATCACACCCTTGTCGTTGAACAAGCAATTGTAGCCCATTCCACAAAGTTGTGAGATAGACAACAAATTGAAGTCAACGTTATCCACAAGCATAACTTTCGAAAGAGAATGCGGAAAAGTTAAAGGAATGTTACCATAACCCAACACATAGCCTTTTCCGTTGTCTCCAAAGGTGATGTACTCATTTCTTTCTTTGCTTGGCTCGAATGATTCGAACATTTTCTTGTCTCCGGTCATATGATTGGTGCATCCACTATCGACCACCCATGATGAACCACCGGAGGAGTATTCCTACAAAACAATTTATGCTTTGTTTTTAGGTACCCAAATTTGCTTGGGTCCTCTCACATTAGTAACAAGTGTCTTGGGCACCCACACACAAGATTTGTGGGTCTTGTTGCGTGGCCCAACATATTTTGCATAGACATGACCATGCTTGTTTTTCATTAGCACATAGGTCGCATTAAAATCATAAAAGAGAGCACAAGAGGGGTTAGGCACATTAGTACGCAAATCACAAATAAGAGAAGATTTGTTAGTGTTCTTGATTTGCTTCTCCGTCTTGACTTGCTTCTTTTGGTGTCCACTCTCCTTGGTGAACTTGATGAATTCGGTGCCGTTCTTGTTGATTCTTGCATTGTGCTTGTCGCCTTGCTTGTACCCAATGCCATCCTTCACATGTGGCCGTCTCACATTGGTGTATGCTCCCCTTGCATACTCGGCCTTGGCATCATCAACGGCCTTCATCTTCTTTTGTGCTTGTTGTTGAAGCTCTTGCACTTGTTTCTTCAAGTCACCAATGGTCTTGATGTTTCTTGTACAAGCTTCAACATCAATCTTGTTGCACCTAGTACACTCATTGATAGATGGGGGGCAAGACGAAGATTGAGAGGAAGTAGTGTTACACTTAATTTCCTCAAATTGCACTTTGAGAGAATTGTGATCCTTTTGCAAGTCATCACACTTCTCTTGAAGTGACACATTTGTGACTTTAAGTGTCTCACTTTCATTTTCAACCACTTTGAGAGACTTTACCAAGTCCTCATTCTTCTTCCTCTCAACTTCTAGGAGCTTCTCAAGTTCAAGCACCCTTTGCTTCTCTTGAACAAGCATTTCCTCTTGTTTCTCAAGAAGCTCCTCTTGCCTCTCATTGGTCTCCTTTTCCTGCTCAATGATATCCAACAAATCAAACATGTTAGGAATTTGAGAGCTTCCATTAGCATTTACCTTAGAGCCCTTAGCCATCATGCACTTGTGTCCGGCATCATCTTCATCATCGGTCAAGCTTCCAAACAAGGAGGAGTTGGTCGGTGTTAGCCCGATAGCAAGTGATGCAATGCCTCCCTTTTCTTCATCGGATTCCGACTCGGAGGAGGAAGATGATCCATCGGAGTTCCATTCTTGTCCAATGTGTGCTTCACCCCGACGGTACTTTCTATGCTTCTTGTATTTCTTGTCACCCTTCTTGTTTTGCTTATTCTTGTAGTTCTCCGGACACTCCGCCATGAAATGACCTTTGTCTCCACAAATGTAGCATTTGTTTTTGGCTTTTCTTGATTTGCTCTTGTCTTGATCATTCTTCTTAAAGCTTCTTTTTGACATGAGCTTGTTGAATCTTTTCACAAAGAGAGCCATCTCATCATCACTATCATTATCACTCTCCTCAATCACCTTCTTTTTCTTTTCTTGTTCGGCGTTGAGAGCCAAATCATTCTTGCTCCCACTACCTTTTTCTTTGTCTCTAAGCAAAGCATTGATTCTATTCCCTTGGTCAATTTGCTGTTTTTGGGAAAGCACCTTTCCAATCACTTCATCGGTCGTGAAGTATCTAAAGCCATCTTTGTCTCTTATGTTGGACACTATGTTGGCATCCCATGCTTGCAAGGCTTGTAGCAGCCTTCTATTCACATCCAAGTCCAACACCTTCTCTCCAAGTGCTCTTCTCATGTTTACTATCCTCATCATCCTATCATGGGCTTCCCTTGGCCCTTCATCCGATCTCATGACAAAGTAGTTAAACTCTTCTCTAAGCCCTTCTAGCTTAGACTCCTTCACACTATCAATGCCCTCATGAACTAACTCAAGCTTCAACCAAATTTGATGGGCATCCTCCAATCCGGTTACCTTCTCATACTCGGCGGGACTAAGTGCGGATACAAGAGCACTAGCAGCTGCCACATTGCATCTTACATTGAACAAGTCTTGTGCGGTTGGCTTGCTTCTACATTCCCACAAGAAACCATGTTGAGTCACATTTCTTACATTTTGATGCATTGAGTCCAAGTGTAGCAACATCTTTGTTTTCCAATGATCGAAGTATTGACCATCAAAATACGGTAGTCTTCCGGAGCCGGGTCCAATGTGTTCATCTCTTCCGTCACCATAGGTGTATGGCGTTTTGTTGTAACTTATCGGCAAAGCACTAGGTACATCTCCACCCTGGACAACCCCTTTTCCATTTCCATCTCTCGCATCTCCTGGTCTGTAATATGCCCAAGTCTTGTACTCAAAATTCGTGTAATAAAAATACTTAAGTTTGGAAAAGGATTGGTTAAATTCGGTTGAGATTTGAACTCAAATCAAAGGAAAAACGAACGAATTAATTCGCAAAGGTTTTCAGTTTGAATTTTGCACCGTGGGCCGAATCCCTTCCCTTCTCTCGCGCCGGCCCATCCTTCTTTCCCTTCTCCCCCGCAGCCCAGGACCAGCCCGACCCGAACGGACGTCATCTTCCACCTCCGCACTTTCCAGCGCATCTCCCATGCGCGGCAGCACCGTAGCGCGCCGGCTCGGACGCTCGTCGCGTAGCGGCACCAAAGTTGCGTGCTCCCGCCGCCCGGCCGTCTACAAAACCCTCTCACCAGCCGCCGCTCTTCTTCTTCCTCCCCTTCCGCCTCAAACCCTAGCTGCCATCGCCGCCGCGGTATTGCCCTCCACCATGGAAGAAGTGTTGAGCCAGGGGAGCTGGATTCACTTTCTCGCACGGCGTGAGCGGCCGATCACGCCGGTACCCTTGGTGTCGCGAGAGGAGCTCGAGAGACGGAACGCGAAGCGCGAGAAGGTCGCCGCCACCATCTTCTTCCTCTCCGTTCGTCGTCTCCGGTGAGTCGCGGTCTAGCTCATCGATTGTTCTCGGTTCCCCTTCGAACGCACTCTCGTCCGGCCGCTAAGCGCTTCTTTGTCTCCCCTTTGCAGCTCCGGAACGCGGAATCCCGTGGTCACCATCTCTTTCCGTCGCGGCCACGTCGTCCGCCTCGTCGGAGTTTCGTCGTCCGTCGCCGTCGGTGCCTTCCTCGCCCTTCCCGTGGCCGTCGAACGTTGCTCGGTGAGTTACCACATCACCTCCCCCACTTTTCCCTCCGGATTGGTCACGAATTGATCCCCCTCGTCGAACTCCGCCGCCGATTGCCATGGCCTCCGGGAACTTTGTGCAGAGGGCTTGCTCATGCTCGCTTTCCTAGGCGGATAGCTTGGTAGAACCCTCCGGGTGCTCATGCGCGTGGTAGATGAGGAAAAGAAGGCTGTCTTTCGTTGGGTCCGAGGGAGCTGTCCCTTCCGTCGCCGCGGCCATCGCCGCCGGTGAGGCTCCGGCGATCTTTTGAGCCGGGTCCGTGGCCCTTTCGATTCGCGGGCATGTGTTGAGGGGTTTCGCAGCTTGCGGTTTTTGCTTTTGGTTGAGCTTCGGAGTTTCCCCTCGAACGCCGCCGTGAGCCACAACTCCGGCGAGCTCGAACGCTCGTCGGAGGGGAGCCGGAGCTCGGATCCGGCGCCGGCGCATGCGCCGTGGGTCGAGCTCCACTTTGGTGTGTGTCGCGTGGTCACCGGCGAGCCGTACCGCCGGGAAGGCCCAACTCCGGCAGGTCCCGTGGCGGAGCCGGAGCGGCGCCGCCCCTCTCCGACGAGTGCTGGTGTGGCGGTTGACGTGTCGTGATTTTCTGCCGATGTGGCGCCACGTAGCATAGATGTCCGCAGATGTGGCGCCGAAGTGTCGTCCCGCGTGGCAGCTGCGTGGCAACCACGTGCGGAAGAATTGCCACGTGGTGCTGATTTGTAGATGAATTGATCTACGTGGCACCGACGTGGCATCAACGTGGTGCCGACGTAGCGCCTACGTGGCAAAGAATATCCCGAGAGATTATTCCATTTCTTTTTGTTGGGTTTTCCTGAATTTCCATAATTCATTTATCTTTGGAAATTCATATCTTTTTCCTGGAGACTCGGAAAAATACGCGGTCGGTTGCGTTAGACTCGTAGCGACGTTCTCTATGCGTTAGTGTAACTTTTGGTCATGTTCTAGTACCGTAATTTCCGTCGTCCGTTTCGTACTTTTTCCTTTTGTCTCGATAAGCGTGCCTAACCCCTGTTTCACGATCCGTCCGTCGGACGGTGCCGGGAGTTTCCGTCCGAGCCGCAGCTTGAGGAGTTCCCGCCAAGACACAGCAGATCGAGTACCCCGACCCGGCCCGGGAGCAGCCCTATCCGGGCAAGCCGCAATCCTTGACCACTCTTGATCCTATTTAGTACTTGGATTAAATTGGACCATGCATGATTAATGGTTACTTGCACTTGTAGTTTACCTATGCCATACTATGCTATCCTTGCCACTTGTTTACCATAGGTTGTTCTACTCGTTACTCGCATGCTTAGTACTTGCTTAGTTGCTTAATTGAACCCCATGATGACTATACATGTTTTTGTGTAAAATAAATTGTAGGTGTTTCTTAGGTGTCGAGTTTCCGTACTAGATACCCTGTAGGACCTTTTGCGGGGGCGAGTGTGTAGGTGGTTAGGTGCTCGGGAGACTTCGGGGAGTCTCTACTTGGAGAGTACTGTTGCGGGTACGGTTGTGTAGGGGTCTTGGGATATGGGACCCCTGTTGTGGTGACACCTGTTGTTGAGACTCGTTGTTTTGAGGAGAGGGGTGGTGACTCGCCCCGGCAGCTTAAGGACCGGTTCTTGTGCGTATACCTCTCTTGGCTTTACTAGCATACCACGTGACTTGTATGGGCGGGCTGGATCGTGATACTTAGCGGAGGACCGGGTGGCCCGCCGTGGTGTAGAGAATAGTGGTAGTGGGTGTTGGAGCTGTTGTCTCAACCCACGAGCAGAGGATATCCCACCTGGCCCGTGGTACGCCTTGTCACACCCTTCAGGACCTTCTTTTCCTATGTTGTGGTTAGAGGATCCCGGACCCGAGGGACGGGCGCCTACCGATCGATGCTTTGTGGAGTGATCTTGTGAGTGTTGCTTTGCTTGGGCCACGACGGTGGTCTTTTGTTTGAGTACCTCTTCACGTGGGTACGAGTTGCTTACTCTCTGCAGAGATATATAAATCTATACGTATAGTCTAGCCCAAAGTATGGGCACTACCGAGAGAAATCCACTTGATTAGCATTTACTACTTCTCCCCTCGATAGGTGTTTTACTTCCGGCTTCGAGCTGTGGTCCCGTGGAGGTGTGCGGGACATAAAATTTGACCCTTACAGGATTGTGTTGTTTCCTGCAAGGCCACTTATAAAATTTAACTAATAATAAAATATGATTCACATAGACTTGAGGAATAATGCTTTAGGTGCTAGCCCTTGCCTTTCCTTGAACTATCCCAACATGCATACATTGTTGCTAGGTAGTTTGCGGCTTGCTGAGTACGTTATGTACTCACGGCTTTATCACTTTGTTTTTCGAGACGCCGTTGCTGAGGAGCCGGCCGAGCCCGTTGAGAGAGCCGATGAGGAGGAGTGACGGTCTCGCCTACACTCGAGTTGCTTGTGGGTATGGACTTCACTACGGTTCTTCACCGAGAGATGCTTCCACTTTGCTTCCGCTTGCTTCCGCTTCGCTAGACTCCTGCCATAATTTCTCGATGGCCTGCGTGCCACGCTCTTGTACTCCTGAGATTGAGATTTATGCATTTTAATAATGTACTTGGAGATTCTATTATCTTGCCTTGATTACTCTTTATATTTATGGTTTTTCTGTACTAACATGTATTGGATGTACGTGCCACACTCCTGGGAGTGGCATAGAGGTACAAAGGGTCCGGGTTTCACGTTGGTGAAATTCGGGTCCTTATAGTTGGTATCGAGCCATACTTGACTCGTAGGAACGAGACCCATAGAAGCCGGACGTAACCATAAGGACATGATCTAGCTCTCTAATCTGCTAAACTCCTTTCATCAAACTTTGAAATCTGTCTCATCGTTTAAAGTTCTTAACGTAAGATATGACTCGAATGGATGATGCCTTTGTCGTGTTTGCATGGATAGATGATTTGCATACTGATCTTTTACTCATGAAGATTCTTTCAAGACTTGAAGAAAGTATTGGATAACCCGTACTAACCGTTGGATTTGTGCCTTTGTTAACGAGATGCCGAGAGGAAGGGGTCTACACGTGCGGTTTGACCGGGCAGCTATGGAGGTTGACGAGCGGGCCCCCGGAGGACGTGGCCGAGGCCGTGGCCGTGGCACGAGGTCGTGCGGCTCCCGCAGCGAGCTGCGCGAGGCCGCGGTGCGAGAGGCCGGGGTCGTGGAGGAGGAGCCGTGGGTGCTCGTGGCCGTGGGCGTGGCCGCGGTGGAGAGGCACCACCGGGTCTCGCAGCTGGAGAGCCGGAGGTTGCTTGGACAGCGAGGAGGCACCGGCACGGCGAGGAGGCGCCGGCCAGCGAGGAGGAGGCCGAGCAGCGGGAGATACAACCACCGCCTCCCCTGCTCGGACTCTCGCCGACGTGATGGCGAACCGGACCCACATCCTTGGAGGTCCGATGCAGATTCTACGACAGCAGCAGCAGCAGCACCACGAGCAGATCTTGCAGCAGCGGCAGCAGCGAGCAGCAGCCACGACACGCGAGGCCGCGGCCGATCGACTTGAGGAAGGAGGCCTTCCGCAGGCTGCAGCCGGAGACGTTCTCTCACCGCACCGATCCCTTGGATGCCGACGGCTGGCTCGGGACGGTGTCCAAGCAGCTAGTGATGATGGAGTGCACCGACGCGAGTGTGTGTCACTTGCTTCGTACTTGCTCGGAGGCGCGGCTAGCGCGTGGTGGGACACTTACGTGGCCAACCACCGGGACCCGAGACAGTATCTCTTGGGATGAGTTTGAGCGAGGAGTTCGAGCTCGGCACATCCCCAAGGGAGTGATGGACGAGGAAGGCGGATGAGTTCCGGAACTCGAAGATGGGATCGATGGGTGTGCACGAGTACTACCACGGGTGGATCGAGCCGTCACGCTACTCACCTCGTGACGTTTCCACCGAGCAGGTCAAAAATCTCTCTTTCGGTTTTTCGTCTCAAATAATCACTATCTACACTTCTCGATGTTTTGCTCAACACGTTCTATGTTGTTTTCTCTTCATCTCATTTCTCTTCGTGAATTTCTATTTCCCATTGAACAGGACAAGATCTATTACTTCAAGCGGGGTCTCAAGGCTGAGATTAGACCCCACGTGGCGGGGTGCTCCACCCTGAAGGAGCTAGTGGATAAGTCCATTGAGGTTGAGGATAGCATCGAGAAGGTCAAGAGGATTGAGGCACACAAGAGGTCGGGAGGGCAGGCTGGACCGGTCCGGAGGACAGCGAGAGGCGAGAGGTTTCGTCGGGCAGCAGCAGCGAGTTCACTCGCCCACCACGAGGGCAGTTTGGCGGCTCGGAGGCGGAGAGCGATTCGCACCGCGGGTCGGCGGTACCGGCGTACTCCAACACCACAGCGAGTCCGGGTGGAGGCCCCCGAGCGATGGGATGCCCTTCGCCAACGAGTGCTTCCGGTGCGGTCGGGCGGGGCACAAGTACTACTCGTGCCCCAACGTGGGTCGGAGAGCTCCTACCACCTTCACCACACCCGAGGCCAGCAGCACGGCCACCGCAGCAGCGGCGGTTCCGTAGTGCTCCCCGTCCTGTGCGATCGGCAGCTAGACAGCGGCCGCAGCAGAGTGCCTCTCGTGCTAGACTTCACCACCTCACTCGTTGAGGATGCACGACGAGCGCCGGACGTCGTCCTTGGTGAGTTTACGGTTAACTCTGTTTAGCTTCGTTCTTTTCGATACTGGTGCGACTAGATCGTTCGTGTCTTCTGCGTTCGTTGCGAAGCTTAAGATTCCTGTCGTCTTGCTCGATTTTCCTGTGCTCGCTATCTCTCCACTTGGTACTTCAAAGTGTGTGACGGGTTGCCGTCGAGTTCGGATCTTGATTGAGGGTGTTCGGTTTTTGGCTGATTTGGCTCTCTTGCCGTCTTACGGGATTGAGGTGATTCTTGGGATGGATTGGTTGACAAGGAACAAGGGGGTGATTTATTGTGATGAGAGGATTGTGACCTTGGTGAACCACCGAGGAGTGGTTGTGTGTTTCACACCGGTTGCTCCTAAGTTGCCAGCACAACTTTGTCAATTGCGGGGGTTGTCACTTGAGCGAGATACCCGTGGTTTGTGAGTATCCCGAGGTCTTTCTCGATGATTTGCCGGGGCATCCACCCGATAGGGATGTTTGAGTTTGTGATTGATCTTCTTCCTGGCACGGCCCCTATTGCTAAGAGGCCGTATCGCATGTCTTCCGACGAGTTGGTGTTGCTTAAGCAGGAGATTGATGATTTATTGAGTAAGTGGTTCATTCGCCCAAGTGCCTCACCTTGGGGATCCCCTGTTCGTTTGTGAAGAAGAAGGATGGTACCGACGGGATGTGTGTTGATTATCGTTCTTTGAACGAGGTCACCATCAAGAATAAGTACCCCTTGCCGCGGATTGATGATTTGTTTGATCAGCTGAAGGGTGCAAAGTATTTCTCCTCCATTTATTTGAGATCCGGCTATCATCAAATGAAAATCCGCGAGTGTGACATTCCTAAGACCGCCTTCGTGAGTAGGTATGGATCTTTGTTACCGCTTTGTCAATTCCGTTGTTATCTTTCTTGCATGATCACCCTTCCTTGAATTTTGCTTCTTATCTATTCCTGGCGGGTATGGGCGGTTCGAGTTCACTGTTGCTTCCTTTGGCTTGACCAATGCCCCTCCCTACTTCATGAACATGATGAACAAGGTCTTCATGGCAGAGTTGGATAAGTTTGTGGTGGTTTTCATTGATGACATTCTTGTGTACTCAAAGTCTACCGAAGAGCATGCACATCACTTGAGGGTTGTCTTGGAGAGGTCGAAGGAGCATCGGTTGTATGCCAAGTTCAGCAAGTGCAGGTTCGGCTTGAGGAAGTGGCTTTCCTAGGGCATGTCATCAATGCCGAGGGAGTATGTGTGGATCCTGGAAAGGTGCGGACGGTTGTGAGTTGGAAGTCACCGCGGTGTGTCAAGGATGTGAGGAGTTTCTTGGGGATGGCTGGTTACTACCGTCGCTTTGTTGAGGATTTCTCTCGGATAGCTCGTCCCATGACGGAGCTCTTGCGAGGATAATGTCACCTTTGAGTGGACCCCGGAGCGAGAGAGGAGCTTTCGGGAGCTCAAGACTAGATTGACCACCGCACCCGTGCTCACCTTGCCGGATCTTAGTCGGGACTTCCGGGTGTACTTGTGATGCTTCCACTCATGGGATTGGTTGTGTGCTCATGCGGAACGGGAAGGTTGTGGCTTATGCTTCGAGGCGGTTGAAGACACATGAGAAGCACTATCCCACTCATGATCTTGAGCTTGCAGCGGTTGTTCATGCTTTGAAGATTTGGAGGCACTATCTCATCAGTGGCGAGATGTGAGATTTTCACGGATCACAAGAGCCTCAAGTATATCTTCACGCGATCGGAGCTGAACATGAGGCGAGAGGAGATGGCTTGAGTTAATCAAGGATTATGATTTGAGCATCAACTACCATCCTGGCAAAGCCAATGTTGTTGCGGATGCGGCTGAGTCGCAAGGCCTATTGCACTTCTCTCATGACGAGTCGATCGGAGGTGTTTGAGGAGATGATGAGGGATGGAGTGGAGCTCATTCCCGAGGGCTATCTCTATGAGTTGAGGATCACGAGTCTTCTTGGAGATCGGATCAAGGAAAAGCAAAAGGTTGACGAGTCTTGTGGAGTCGATCAAGGGAAAGATAAAGGAAGATAAGGCACCCGGGTTCGGAGTGGATGGTGATGGTGTACTTTGGTACAAGGATCGGATTGTGGTTCCTGGAGGTGCGGGGATTCGAGATGAGATCTTGCGAGAGGCTCACTTGTTCTCGCTACTCGATCCACCCGGGGAACACAAAGATGTATGAGGATCTCCGTACTCGAGTTTTGGTGGGAAGGCATGAAGAGGGACATTGCTCGGTTTGTGGGGATGTGTGACATTTGCGGGAGGGTCAAGGCGAGCATCGGAAGCCAGCCGGTTTGCTCAAGCCTCTTGAGATTCCTATGTGGAAATGGGAGAACATCGGCATGGATTTCATTGTTGGACTACCTCGCACGCCGAAGGGTCATGATTCCATCCGGGTGATTGTGGATCGGTTCTCCAAGGCCGCCCACTTTATAGCCGTCGGGACGGACTACCATGTGGGCGCCCTTGCGAAGCCGTACATTGATAACATTACGAGGTTACATGGAGCACCCCTCACTATAGTATCCGATCGTGGTCCTCGGTTTGTGCCTAAGTTACGGAGGAGTTTGCATGCAGCTATGGGCACTCGCTTGGACTTTAGCACAGCTTATCACCCTCGGACGGATGGTCGGACGGAGCGGCTGAATCGGACCTTGGAGGATATGTTGAGAGCTTGTGTGCTCACCTACGAGCAAGAATTGGGAGGAGAGCCCGTCGTTTGCTCGGTTCTCTTACAACAACGGCTACCGAGGCAAGTATCTCGACGTCTTCTTCTCTTTGCCTTTTAACTTCCTTCACTCTCTTTTCCTTATGATTCCTTATCTTCTATCGAGCGAGCATCAAGATGTCACCCAATGAGCTCTTGTATGGGAGGAAGTGCAGGACGCCTCTCATGTGGGCGAGAGGTTGGAGAGAGGTCTTTCTATGGACCGGATCTTGTGAGAGAGGCTGAAGAGAAGGTTGAGCAAGTGAGAGAGCATATCCGAGTTGCTCGGAGCGAGCGAGAAGAGCTATGCGGATAAGAGGAGGAGACCTTTGGAGTTCTTTGTTGAGGACTACGTCTATCTCAAGGTCTCTCCACTTCGTGGGACGCGCAGATTCCACGTGCGTGGCAAGTTGGCACCACGGTTTGTTGGACCTTTCCGAGTGGTGAGGAGGATTGGAGATCTCGCCTATCGGCTTGAGTTGCCGGGACACCTTGCCGGAGTGCATGATGTGTTCCATGTTTCGCAGCTCAAGAAGTGTCTTCGCGTGCCGGAGGAGCGAGGTTGCACCGGAGGTGCTGGATCTGCAGGACGGCCTTGAGTACTTGGAGTATCCGGTCAAGATCTTGGATGCGGCTTTCAAGGAAACAAGAAGCCGCAAGATCAAGTTCTGCAAGGTGTTGTGGAGTAATCACACCGAGCGAGAGGCCACTTGGGAGATGGAGGATAACTTGAGGAAGGACTTCCCTCACTTGTTCGAGGATGAGGAGTGAAATCTCGAGGACGAGATTCTTGTAAGGGGGAGTCCGTAACAGCCCAAGTCTTGTACTCAAAATTCGTGTAATAAAAATACTTAAGTTTGGAAAAGGATTGGTTAAATTCGGTTGAGATTTGAACTCAAATCAAAGGAAAAACGAACGAATTAATTCGCAAAGGTTTTCGGTTTGAATTTCGCACCGTGGGCCGAATCCCTTCCCTTCTCTCGCGCCGGCCCATCCTTCTTTCCCTTCTCCCCCGCAGCCCAGGACCAGCCCGACCCGAACGGACGTCATCTTCCACCTCCGCACTTTCCAGCGCATCTCCCATGCGCGGCAGCACCGGAGCGCGCCGGCTCGGACGCTCGTCGCGTAGCGGCACCAAAGTTGCGTGCTCCCGCCGCCCGGCCGTCTACAAAACCCTCTCACCGGCCGCCGCTCTTCTTCTTCCTCCCCTTCCGCCTCAAACCCTAGCTGCCATCGCCGCCGCGGTATTGCCCTCCACCATGGAAGAAGTGTTGAGCCGGGGAGCTGGATTCACTTTCTCGCACGGCGTGAGCGGCCGATCACGCCGGTACCCTTGGTGTCGCGAGAGGAGCTCGAGAGACGGAACGCGAAGCGCGAGAAGGTCGCCGCCGCCATCTTCTTCCTCTCCGTTCGTCGTCTCCGGTGAGTCGCGGTCTAGCTCATCGATTGTTCTCGGTTCCCCTTCGAACGCACTCTCGTCCGGCCGCTAAGCGCTTCTTTGTCTCCCCTTTGCAGCTCCGGAACGCGGAATCCCGTGGTCACCATCTCTTTCCGTCGCGGCCACGTCGTCCGCCTCGTCGGAGTTTCGTCGTCCGTCGCCGTCGGTGCCTCCCCGCCCTTCCCGTGGCCGTCGGAACGTTGCTCGGTGAGTTACCACATCACCTCCCCCACTTTTCCCTCCGGATTGGTCACGAATTGATCCCCCTCGTCGAACTCCGGCCGCCGATTGCCATGGCCTCCGGGGAACTTTGTGCGGAGGGCTTGCTCATGCTCGCTTTCCTAGGCGGATAGCTTGGTAGAACCCTCTCGGGTGCTCATGCGCGTGGTAGATGAGGAAAAGAAGCTCGTCTTTCGTTGGGTCCGAGGGAGCTGTCCCTTCCGTCGCCGCGGCCATCACCGCCGGTGAGGCTCCGGCGATCTTTTGAGCCGGGTCCGTGGCCCTTTCGATTCGCGGGCATGTGTTGAGGGGTTTCGCAGTTGCGGTTTTTGCTTTTGGTTGAGCTTCGGAGTTTCCCTCGAACGCCGCCGTGAGCCACAACTCCGGCAAGCTCCGAACGCTCGTCGGAGGGGAGCCGGAGCTCGGATCCGGCACCGGCGGATGCGCCGTGGGTCGAGCTCCACTTTGGTGTGTGTCGCGTGGTCACCGGCGAGCCGTAGCGCGGGAAGGCCCAACTCCGGCAGGTCCCGTGGCGGAGCCGGAGCGGCGCCGCCCTCTCCGGCAGTGTCTGGTGTGGCGGCCGAAGTGTCGTGATTTTCTGCCGATGTGGCGCCACGTAGCATAGATGTCTGCAGATGTGGCGCCGAAGTGTCGTCCCGCGTGGCAGCTGCGTGGCAACCACGTGGCGAAGAATTGCCACGTGGTGCTGATTTGTAGATGAATTGATCTACGTGGCACCGACGTGGCATCAACGTGGTGCCGACGTAGCGCCTACGTGGCAAAGAATATCCCGAGAGATTATTCCATTTCTTTTTGTTGGGTTTTCCTGAATTTCCATAATTCATTTATCTTTGGAAATTTATATCTTTTTCCCGGAGACTCGGAAAAATACGCGGTCGGTTGCGTTAGACTCGTAGCGACGTTCTCTACGTGTTAGTGTAACTTTTGGTCATGTTCTAGTACCGTAATTTCCGTCGTCCGTTTCGTACTTTTTTCTTTTGTCTCGATAAGCGTGCCTAACCCCTGTTTCACGATCCGTCCGTCGGACGGTGCCGGAGAGTTTCCGTCCGAGCCGCAGTTTGAGGAGTTCCCGCCAGACACAGCAGATACGAGTACCCCGACCCGGTCCGGGAGCAGCCCTATCCAGTGCAAGCCGCAATCCTTAACCACTCTTGATTCTATTTAGTACTTGCATTAAATTGGACCATGCATGATTAATGGTTACTTGCACTTGTAGTTTACCTATGCCATACTATGCTATCCTTGCCACTCGTTTACCATAGGTTGTTCTACTCGTTACTCGCATGCTTAGTACTTGCTTAGTTGCTTAATTGAACCCCATGATGACTATACATGTTTTTGTGTAAAATAAATTGTAGGTGTTTCTTAGGTGTCGAGTTTCGTACTAGATACCCTGTAGGACCTTTTGCGGGGGCGAGTGTGTAGGTGGTTAGGTGCTCGGGAGACTTGTGGGGAGTCTCTAATTGGAGAGTACTGTTGCGGGTACGGTTGTGTAGGGGTCTTGGGATATGGGACCCCTGTTGTGGTAACTACTTGTTGTTGAGACTGTTGTTTTGAGGAGAGAGATGGTGACTCGTCCCGGCAGCTTAAGGACCGGTTCTTGTGCGTATACCTCTCTTGGCTTTACTAGCATACCACGTGACTTGTATGGGCGGGCTGGATCATGATACTTAGCGGAGGACTGGGTGGCCCGCCGTGGTGTAGAGAATAGTGGTAGTGGGTGTTGGAGCTGTTGTCTCGACCCACGAGCGAGAGGATATCCCACCTAGCCCGTGGTACGCCTTGTCACACCCTTCGGGACCTTCTTTTCCTATGTTGTGGTTAGAGGATCCCGGACTCGAGGGACGGGCGCCTACCGATCGATGCTTTGTGGAGTGATCTTGTGAGTGTTGCTTTGCTTGGGCCACGACGGTGGTCTTTTGTTTGAGTACCTCTTCACGTGGGTACGGTTGCTTACTCTCTGCAGAGATATATAAATCTATACGTATAGTCTAGCCCAAAGTATGGGCACTACCGAGAGAAATCTACTTGATTAGCATTTACTACTTCTCCCCTCGATAGGTGTTTTACTTCCGGCTCGAGCTGTGGTCCCGTGGAGGTGTGCGGGACATAAAATTTGACCCTTGCGGGATTGTGTTGTTTCCTACAAGGCCACTTATAAAATTTGACTAATAATAAAATATGATTCACATAGACTTGAGGAATAATGCTTTAGGTGCTAGCCCTTGCCTTTCCTTGAACTATCCCAACATGCATACATTATTGCTAGGTAGTTTGCGGCTTGCTGAGTACGTTATGTACTCACGGCTTTATCACTTTGTTTTTCGGACGCCGTTGCCGAGGAGCCGGCCGAGCCCGTTGAGAAAGCCGACGAGGAGGAGTGACGGTCTCGCCTACACTCGAGTTGCTTGTGGGTATGGACTTCACTACGGTTCTTCACCGGAGATGCTTCCGCTTTGCTTCCGCTTGCTTCCACTTCGCTAGACTCCTACCATGATTTTGCGATGGCCTGCGTGCCACGCTCTTGTACTCTCGAGATTGAGATTTATGCATTTTAATAATGTACTTGGAGATTCTATTATCTTGTCTTGATTACTCTTTATATTTATGGTTTTTCTGTACTAATATGTGTTGGATGTACGTGCCACACTCCCGGGAGTGGCATAGAGGTACAAAGGGTCCGGGTTTCACGTTGGTGAAATTCGGGTCCTTACAGTGCGGTCTCATGACCCCTTTCCCCGGCTACCTTAGGTGGTGCTTCACCACTACCACTAACCGTTGCATCTTTCTCATTTGTCATCTTTAATCTTCAAGCGGTGAGGCTTCAACGAAGATACCTGCTCCGATACCAATTGAAAGTCGCCTAGAGGGGGGTGAATAGGCGATAATCCCGAAAATCACTTTTTTAACAAATTAAATACGCAGGAAAGATTTGTCCGACTCAATGTCCGACTATAGTAGGATATGTCCGACTAAGGGCCAATATCCGACTAGAGTAGGACAAATCCGACTCCCTCGTGTGGAAAGGGGATCGGCAGCCAAGATGGACAAATCTACGAAAATTAAACAACAAGCAAGCAACTAGTAATGCTAGAAAGCTAGAGCAACAAGCGGACAAGCAAGCAAGCCACCTATGCAAGTAGATCTAGGAATTTAAGCAAGAACACCCTAGGTCTTTAGCACACCAATTTGCAAGTAATAAGAGGGAAGACAAAGAGACACACGATTTTTCACCGAAGTTCAGCTCCACCAAGAAGCCTACGTCTCCGTTGAGGAGTCCACCAAGGACCGGGTTGCTCTCAACCCTAAACCTCGTCAAGCCGCCACAAAGGCCGGCTTAAATTTCACTAAAACAAAGCTCCACGAAGGGAGGGGCAATACAAACGACCCGAGTCTCAACCACAAGCTTGGGAGCTCGCCGGGTAACGCCTAACCGTCTAGGGGATGAATCCCCAAGAGTAACAAACACAACAAGTACCAGCGATGAGAAAGAATCAAGTGCTCTTGAGATAAAGATGAAGCTCAACGATTTTCTCCTCAATCTTCTCACAAATCCACCAAGGATTGGAGTGGGGAATCAAACTTGAAGAAGAGGAGCGCTTGAGTGAGTTTGGGAGTGTTTTTGAGAGTGTGGGAGGTGCGAACCGGCCAGCCGGGGCATCAAAAAGAGCCGTTGGCTCGGATCCGACTCGGACAAAGTCCGAGTAAGTCGGACAAAGTCCGACTCCTAGGGTTTCGAAAGGTGGTTTTGGCTCTGGAGTCCGAGTGATAAATCCGACATAACTCGGATATGTCCGAGTGTATTGGGGAGTCGGATATGTCCGACGGAATCGGACTATCCGAGTCTTAGGGTTTCAATTGTGTGCCACGGTTACGGAGTCCGACTCTCTGTCCGACCGAGTCGGATAAGTCCGAGTCTATGTGTATTTTCTTTGGCTAGCTCTCCGGAGTCCGAGTCCAAAATCCGAGTCGAGTCGGATATGTCCGACTACATATGTTATTTTGTGTTTTGGAAAGAGTTTTGAGCACTTTCATTTTTCACACCTCACACTTGTGTGTCCCTCTTGATAGTACGGTGTTTCCTATACTCAAGACATAAATAAAAGACTTCATAGCTTGATCTTATGCATGAGTGATCCATTTTTCAAATCTTGTACATATGAGTGAATATGGCCACTTCCTTTTTGTGTTTCTTTGCTCTCAATTGTATTTTGTATAAGCACTGCGCACAAGCTCATTTGAAATATTAGTCCTTTTTAATTGTATTGACGTCAATCACTCAAAACCATAATTGGGGGCCTAGATACACTTTCGGTTATGATGAGTCCTAGATTGATAGTAATGGTGTGTAGCCACGAAGAATGTTGTATCTTGTGTCAAGTGTATGTTTATGAATAATGGTTGAACTCTTTTATAGAGAGTTGGTCTTCTAAGTTAGTAGAGCAAGATGGAGGTCTCATCGATATTGTTTGAAGGTTGGATTTAGGTCCACGTAAGAAGTGGTATCACACCAATTTGATATCATTTCCTAGAAGTCTCGTGTTAACCTAGGGACACCGATTTCCCAACAGTGACCAACATTTGATTTTGTTGCAGGGAGACTAGTGGTAGATCCCTACCTGTCCAAGCAGTTCGAATTCCGTAGGAAGACAAGTCTTGTCTTTGTTGGCAGCCTGATGAGTTCTGGATTGTTCATTAGGCAGTCTCCTATAACTTAATAGAACTAATTTTTCAGAGTGATTATGTGATGAGTTTACATATCTAACATGTATAATATCTTGACAAAATGATGCATGGATTGGTGGATGTCAAATCAAGCATGTACAGGTGGAACTAGGATATTTTCCTGTGAAAATGATGTATGTATTGGTTTTTAACTAATTTATTTTAATTTTTATGAATTTCTGTAGTAGTAAATGTTTCCCTGATTTTTCATATCATTTTCATTTGTTTTTGATGTTTCTAGCTTTTTTTTTTGATTTTCCACAATTTTTTCCTTGGTAAAATACCGTCAGCTCCTAAATCTACGTGGGGATAAACTGCCCGCAGGGCAACGCGCACCCCGGGGCGGGAGCATGCAGGGGTATCCCCGCAGGAAAGTGCATGTCGGGGGTGCCCTTCCATAAGCTTCCAAATCATAAAGATTTTTAAAAACGGAAATACTCTACACACGACAGTGTCTTCCGACTGAACCTTACAACCTGTGAAAAACATGTGTTTGCTGCTGTTAATTTGTCCTTACTGGTAGTCGGACGGCTGGATCGGACGATCCAGCCGTACGTATAGAAGTTCTCTTTTAAAAATAGAAAGAGGGTAGGACGGACCGGTTGTTAGCGGTCGTGGTTTGTTAGAGGGCCATTGCAATTTTTGTTTATCCCAAATCTGTCATCGTAAAATCACTTATCGCATAGGTGCCATTGTGTTACAAAATTAATCTCATTGGTGCCATCCACGTCACCAAACTGTCAATTCTTTTTCAAAAATGGCTAAGATGAAATGCATTGCCCTCTTAATTGTGGTCATTAAATTAACCGAAGCGGCAACATATGGACAGTGCGCGGTGCGGCGGGACGACAACCGAACAATGCGTGTGCGCGTTGGCCGAGCGAATGCGCACAAAAGCGCGCAGTGGACGAGCGCTCGCCAGCTGCAACAACTAGGGAGAAGCCGCGACGCGACACCTGCGGGGCGGGAGTCTACGCACGCGATGCGGCGGGGCGCGCACCGACGGCCACGAGAACGCGAAGCACGACCGGGCCATCGTGCGCGTGATGGATGGGTAACCGAGTGCGCGGCTTGGCGGCGCAAACACTCGCCTACCGCAGCGGCCAGCGAGAAGCAGCGGCTTGGCGACCGAGCGAAGGCGTGGCGTCGTGGCGCGAGCATGTACACACGCGATGCGTTGGGACACGCGCGGCGGCCATGCGAATGCGAGGCTCGACAGGGCCATAGCTCGTGTGGTGACCGGGCAATCGAGTGCACAGCGCGGGCGCTCGCCTGCCGCAATGGCCAGGACGTAGCCGCAGCTCGGCAAAGTGGAGCAAGCGCGGCGGGCAGCCGAAGGCGCGGTGCTGTGAGACGGGCGTCCACGCATGCGATGCGTTAGGCGCACGCCGCTGGCCGGGCAAACACGATGTGGTGGGGCATACGCCGCTAGTCGGGAACGCGTGGCACGACAGGGCGAGTGAGTGCGCGGTGCTGTGTAGGACAGCCATGTGGGCGACATCGCGGCTGGGCGAGCGAGCGCGCAGCGGTCAGGCAGCGTAGTGCGGCACCAGGATAGGATGGATAGATTGGTTTTTTTCCATTCACCAATAATATATGGGATAAAAATTGTAAGGGCCTGTTTGGGATACAGGATTGGCAAAGGAAATTTTACAGGAACACTTTCCTTTGGAAGGGAACCAATCAACATGTTTGGAATGCAGGAAACTTGCCTACCGTTCCTCAGGAAAGGAATCACTGCAAGTGTGTTTTACGGGAACAAAAAAATCCATTCAGACCCAAGGAAAACTGCTCACGCTCAGTCTCGCGCCCTCACGCCTTTGCTGTTAGTGTTATTTTTCTTCTCACTCTCTCAGTTCTGGTGCGCATAACACATCAGCAAAATTAATGCCAAGATATGGTCATGGGTCCCACAAGCAATAAACAACGTTAACAGCTTGTCTATACTAGTGATTGAATTTTATGCATTATTAAATAATGCTAATACAATTTTCTAGTAATTTAGTTCAAATACACTAATATTTTTTTCATGTATTTATATTCCTACATTCCAAACATCTTAAACTCTTCATTCCTCTATTTTGTATTCCTGTGGTTTTCTCTCTTTTCTAATTTCTATGTTTTTTCATTCCTATGTTTTTTTTATTCCTGTATTTTTCATTCCTCCGTTCCAAACACACCCTAATTCAATGACATATATGATATAAACTGTTTTATTGTGGGATATTCAAAATTCGAATATTTTGCAATGACATCTACGGATTTTTCTCTGTTAGACGGCGGCACGGTGTAGGTCGATCCTCGGCTCCTCTCCCGTGCAGTTGTTGGACGGCAGGCGCGACACGAAAGCCGCGCTTCACACGATTTCCGCCTGGAGCACAAACATGTCTGGTGGTTTGGATGTAGTTGGGCTGGACTGGGCCAAACAGAAGTGAAGTAAACACCAGGCCGCGAAGGGAAGCCATCCGATGCAGCCCAAGACCAAGACCCCATTCGCACAGAACGAGAGAGGGTTTCGCGACCTCCGGCGGCGGCTTCTCCGTAGCCGCCTCGACTCGCCTCGCCGCCGCCTCAACCATAGCCCGCCGCCAGCGCCGTCCGTCCTTCCCCGTCAGGTAGGTCCCCACCGGCGCCACCCCTACCTCTCCCTGCGCGCGACGGCGCCTCCCCTCTCTTCGGCGCGCGGCGGCGTCGCCCTCCCTCCCTCCCCCAGCGCTGCCCACTGTGAGGGCAGTAATTCAAACGCGATCCATCCACAGCTCCTGATCCGAATCCATGCTGTCCTTTGTTTTTTTACTAGGGTGCACATCACAGGATGCAGTCTTTGCTCCGGAGCGTCTGCCGAGCTGGAGGCCGTGGAGCCTCTGCGAAGCTCTTGGAATGTGTCACGGCAACTTCTGCATTTTGCCAGCAGCCGGTGGCTGATCAGGCGTCCGTCAATCTCTTGAGGCCTTTGATTCGCCCATTTGAGGTTCGATTCTAATTAGAATGCACATCATTGCCTTTTGTTTCTGCTCAAGTGTTTTGTTCTAAATTCTATTGGTATTTTGAATCGGATCAATTTCGTTGTGTAAGGCTTTGACGCTGAGGGGTTTGTCATCGGTGGGAAATGCTGAGGTTGCTCTTGAGGAGGACGATTCTACCTCTCCTGCAGTTGAGCACCCGCCACGCATTAAGTTCAAGAGGCCAGACAAGACTGCCAGGCACATTATGAATGTAAATGCAATGTTCATTGTGAGAACTATAACAATATTATAACAAGCAGTTTAAATGGCATAATGCATTTCTTATGTTACTCTGCAGATATTGAACAAGGAGGCAGTTGAAAAGGTTCGCTCGGAGAGGGAGATTCCTGATGTGCAGCCTGGATGTATCATCCAAATGAGACTGGTATAACTTTTCATATTCCAGTTTTATGCACTTAAAAGTCAACTTTGTGATTCTGATCCTGTGTGATAACAAAACAGCAAGTTCCTGAGAACAAAAGGCGTGAGTCTACGTTGAAAGGGATTGTGATAGGAAGGCGCAATGCTGGGATCAATACAACTTTCAGACTGCGTAGATTAGTTGCTGGTGTGGGAGTGGAGTCTGTATTTCCACTGTAAGTGAAATCAAATACATGCTTCTCTTCGCCTTTTTTCCCTTACTTTTTTATGGCAATCTATCAAGCTGAGATTGAAGTGTGATCTGGTACCGTACAATCCTTACGCTATATAAAATATCTACTTAGTACGAAACTTATAATCATTCAATAGGCAGTAATTTAGGGTTATCTCTTTCTATCCTTTAGGATGCATAAGGGAGGTTCTTACTCTTTATTTGTGCATATAACCCTATAATTTTCGTTACATGTGGACAAATTACTTTGTTTGTGCATATAACCGTAAAATTTTGTTGCATGTGGATGAATTAGGATTAATGAAACCAGTTCATATACGAAATGTTTGCTCAATATTGGCATAACAAGGCAAAGGAAGATCGTAATCCATTGGTCACATTTGGTATGACAATTTGTTCGCTTCTTGATATTCCCCATAGTTTCTCATTTGCAGAAAGGGGAACTAAATTCCTTATGGTCCTTGCATATAAGATCTTTCACTGAGTGATGTTAACAATTTTTGCAGATTGATAGATATAATTACTCTCACCCTTTTAGCATCTATTATAGGAGATTGTAGGTTCATAAACAAGTTATCCAGTGCCAATCTTTATATTTTCTGGTTTGTGAGATACTCCTTCTTTGCTCAGGAATTTCTGGAGTAATAGTTACTTGGCTGAACTTGTTGGCCTTACATTCTATATTGCACACTAGGTGCTTATTTATAAGTACATGGAGGGTCTGGCTGCTGCTTCTTCTAGAATCCAGAATGCACCAGCCACAGTAGTGTCCATCTTCACGTAGCTACAGTAGTACTTCTACATTATTCTAGAAACACAAGGATTATTCCTAACAATTCTCCCCCTAATCCTTGTGTTCCTTCATCTTGACCATTCCAATCCTTGCAATAAGCTCATGGAATCGAACTCGCTCTAGTGCCTTTATTATGATGTCTGCGAGCTGGTCTTTGGTGCTAACAAATTCAGGAAAGATGCTTCCGTCCTCCAAGCATTGGTGGATGAGGTGATACCTGATGTCAATGTGCTTGCTCCGCTCATGGAAGACCAGGTTCTTGCTGAGTGCCAGCGCGGACATGCTGTCCATCTTCAGCTTCACGGTGGCAGCTCTCTTCCCTGTGAGATCTCCAAGCAATCGTGCCAGCCAGATTCCTTGCCATGCCCCTGTTGTCGTGGCAACATACTCTGCTTCACATGAAGATAGAGTCATGATCTGCTGCTTCCTCGATTGCCAGTTGATTAGGCTAGCACTGAGGAAGAAGAGGGTACCGAGGTGCTCTTGCGAGTGTCGATGTCGCCGGCATGGTAGCTGTTCGAGTAGCCAACCAATCTGGCTTCTCTGTGCCTCGTGGGTAGTTGAGGCCATGATCAATTGTGCCAGCGATGTAGCATAGCAGCCGCTTCACTGCCCCCATATGCTTCTTAGTGGGGTCAACCTCCTCTTCTAAACTTTTATGGACATACTTCAGTTGATATTGTACTATACATTTGATTTTTTGACAATTTTTTAAAAGATTGCAACATGTGGAATTTGCTAAGAGGGCGCGGGAATCCCTGGGTGTAAAATCTGCACTCCGTCAGTAGATAAGATGGGCACATCGAATGCTTGGCATCAAGCAGCAGCTCACATATCATCCTTTTGACTACTTTTGTAGAATTTTAAACAGCCTGTGCCCTATTGTATTGTACAATTGGAGTTAGTAGTTTCACTGCACAATCTATCAAGTTACGTGCAAATTTTCATAACCTTTTCCTTTAGAGGTTCCATGAAAATGGAAACATGAAGAGTGCCATTTCTGTTCTTTTGTTTCTGGATTTATGAAGACTGCCGTGGCATCAACCTCCTCTGCTGAACTTCTATAGACATACTTCAGTTGATATTGTACTATACATTTGATTTTTTTGACAACTTTTTAAAAGATTGCAACATGTGGAGTTTGCTAAGAGGGACGCGGGAATCCCTGGGTGTAAAATCTGCACTCCATCAGTAGATAAGATGGGCACATTGAATGCTTGGCATCAAGCAGCAGCTCACATACCATCCTTTTTAACTACTTTTGTAGAATTTTAAACAGCCTGTGACCTGTTGTATTGTACAATTGGAGTTAGTAGTTTCACTGCACAATCTATCAAGTTACATGCAAATCTTTATTTATAACCTTTTCCTTTAGAAGTACCATGAAAATGGAAACATGAAGAGTGCCCTTTCTGTTCTTTTGTTTCTGGATTTATGTACTCTGTTTTGTAGTTACATCTATTCAGTTTCTAATATTCAGAATCAGCTGATGTTTAGGTTAAACATGAAGCTACGATTGCATGTTACCTGTAAACCTTTGCTAGCATGTATAACACTGCATCCTCTTTAGCTTTTCTGCAATTTATGTTTCATGTTTGAATGAGTACTTACTTTTACTACATTTTTTTTTTTACTTTGAATGGCAACCTGCCTTTCTCATACATATCCATCAACTACTTTTTTGGATGATTTTTGTAATACAACTTCTCTTACCCATCCAGTTATTCACCCAACATTAAAGAAATCAAGATCTTGGACCGGAAGAAAGTTAGGAGAGCTAAGCTGTATTACCTGAGGGACAGGATGAATGCACTTAAAAAATGAGTCAAGTGTTTAACATTCTGTCTTGTGGATCTGCATGGTTTCTTGCAGCCTGAGAAGAAACGCATCATAGTCCCCTCCTCTGACACCCAATGCCCGCAGTTCTAATGCTTGATGTCAAGCAGCAAATACCGGTAGAAATACTTTTTATTGATGCAGAGTGAACAATGTGCATCTGTCCTGTTTTAATTGCAGCCACTAGTGCACTACACTGTTCGGTGCAGAAATAATTTTTCCTGGACATTTGTCTTTGATCTATCATGTGTTGTAACTCTGTACTTTTTTTGCCAGACATTTTCATTTACCTCTTTCTACTTGAAATATAAATGTTGGAAAGTTTTCATTTTCTCTATTCTACTTTACAAAGACCCTGTTTGGCATATCTTCATAGTTTACTAACAGAAGAAATAAAGAGATGTGCCAAACACTGGATTCAGCATATTATTAGTCCAGCGCCTACTTAAAATGAACTAAGGCACAAATAAAGAAGTTGTTTTTCATCAGCTTTGCAAATAAAGCAACTTTTTCAACATGTAGAAGTGCCAAACATGTCCATAGTAAGAAATCAACCTTTCTCATGTCTAAGATAAAGGGCCAATGTTAGTGTAAGTCTTTCAAATAAAAGCTCATGGCTTGTTGCTTGGCCTTGTACGTTCACAACTGTGTTTTCCTTGAGAAATTTGCTAGGATGAAACGGTGGTAAGCTCGCAGGGGAGTTGGTCATCAATGGAGGAATGAGGAGCTGGGGAGGAAGAAGGGCAATTTCGTCTAAAAATTTAATGGTGGGCATAATAACGGTGAGGCAACATAGTGGTGGGTATTTTACCGAAGCCCAATATTTGGCGGGCATTTTAACGAAGCCAGTCGAAAGCGTGGGCAAAATAGCAAATTTCTCGTTTTGCTCTTGGACAAAAGCAGCCATTGGTTTCACTTCATAAGGCTTATTTTTCAAACTTTGTATACATCATAATACATACACGTGAATTTACCGATGTATTTTCAGGCTTTTGGCCTACTTTGTAACATTCTGCAGCTAGCATCTACATGACGGTTAATAAGAATGATTGCACTTGTAAAAGCTTAACATTCCCTTTCCGTGAGTCCACATTATTGTTAAAGTTCAGTAGCTCGCCTGATTGCACTTGTAAAAGCTTAACATTCCCTTTCCGTGAGTTCACATTATTGTTAAGTTCAGTAGCTTGCCTTTTCAATTCAGTCGTTGAATCTGTAACCAGAAGCTAATACGGTGTTGTGTGCGTTGAGCTTGCACAACTAGCATGTGTCCAAGATATCAAAACAATAAGTTCTGACATCATTAATTCAACATCTAGGATTTCATGCACGAACAGGCACCTGCAGAATGCAGAAGTAGCTATTTTTGGTTGATTAGGATACAACAACTCAAGAAAGGAAACCAAAACCTCACATCTGCTCTGAACTTTACATCTATTTATGTAATTTGGCTGAAGAAACTTGAACCACAAATATTTCTCAGATGCCGTGGCTAGCCTATTTGTTCCTCTGAGATTTTGTTTGCAGCAAAAGGAAAATGGAAGTAAACAAAACATAAAAAAGTATGCCTAGATATTCTATGATTATAGTGGAATCATAGCAACTTCTTTCTCTCAAAAAATTCTTCAAGTGCCACAACTGCAAACCTGCCACTGATAAGCAGATGGCAAGTGAGAGGAAACCGAGCCAAGCCATTCTTGAGTTTGTTCGTTTGTTCAAAATCTGCATTTCTTTTTCCCTGAATGGATAATATATCAGTAATATGTTTTAAAAGATGTCTTAAATTTCATGGGGAAAAATGGTAGCTTTCCTTTTGTATTTTAATTTACCTTTCACGAAGATAAAACATCTCTTCATGAATAGAGATGATAGTATACTCCAGCTTCTTGAGCTCTAACTCCATCATCTACGACGGCAAACAATGCACAGAATATTAAAACTTTTCCTGATTTACAACAGACATGTGGAAGCGTGAATGCATGATAGTGGTTTGAATACATAAACATTGAGCATATTTCGGCATGAGAATAACAGAAAACAAACCCTATGATTGTGATATATCTAACCTACCGAGTCATCTATCATAAATTTTGCATGGCACAGCAACATATGTTCATTCATTAATATGATGCATGGATACACTATACAACAAGTTCTGTCACCAACTCATACAATTAAATTGTTGAGACACTCAGCTAGACAAAACTAGAACACACATGTTCAGTTCAGTCCTTTTGAACAAAATCTAACTTGTGCCTATTCGAATGCCCCAAATGTCATATCAGAGGTAATGAGTTGCTCACAAGTTACAATAGGTGTGGCAGCATAACACATCCAACTGATCCCAAATGATGATGAGGATCTTGTAGCTATATCAAACTTGCACTGTCCTACTTGAAGTGAATTGAACAATTTCTTCTCTAGCTGTCAACCCTAGCATGCTATTTGTTCATAAAACTAAACGCATGGGGTTGATCAATTAATTATGCAAACAGATTAAGTAGTAAAACTGGAAGAAAAAAAAGATAACCGAGCAGGTTGGAGTTGGATACAAAAAATAAAAAGACAGCACTCACATCGACCTGTCCCTTCTTGGCGACAGTGCCCCAGTCCTTGGCGGAGATGCCGGTGCGCCAGTCGAACTCGAAGGCGATGGTGGTGGGAGGGCGGTGGTCTGGCGCCCAGAAGCAGGCGAGGTAGTCTCCGGCCTCGGAGGCCGTGAAGGCGAAGTTGCCGGACTCCACGTTCTCCGAGTAGTGCAGGCTGTTGCCGTAGGGTGAGGTGACCCGCAGCGAGATGCGGTGGGTGTCCGGGAGTTGCTGCTGCTGCGACGAGGATAAGGAGAAGAGGGAGCCGTCGTCGGGGGCGACGATGTGGTACTTCCCGACGGCCATGGCGCCGACCTTGATGTCATCGGAGATGCACTTGGTGTGCCCCGAATGCAGGTCGAAGCGGAGGGCGCCAGCGGGAAACGTGGCGGCGAGGAGTAGGAGAGGCAGCAAGGATCCGGCGGCGCGCGGGGCCATGGCGGGGAGAGATCGGAGTCGGAGGCGCGTCGCGGTGTTTGATCAAGGTGAACAAGAGGCGCTGTCAAAAACAAAAACAAAACAAAAAAAGGATGCGTCGGGGACCCAAACACGGAGAGCGTACGCGTCATGATGCCGCACATCTAGATTGCGCCAGATGAGCATACGCCGCCTGCCTCACTAGACCGTGCAATCCATCTTGCCGTCCGCCATTAACCATCACGATGTCTGTCTTTCAGAGACGTAGATGCATATCGGTGAGAACGGCACAGTAAAACGTGAGAGAGAGCCAGCTCTCTGCAGTTGTATTGTAGATCCGTACGCTATTTTAATCCTTCATTTTTTTTCTCCACTTTTGACATGCACTGTAGTGATTTATATGGTCCGTCCAGATCTTATCTGATGGTTGAGAATGGAGCTAATGCTAGCTACAGTACACTCTCTGAATTTTGACCTTCAATTCAGAGAACGTGAATGGATGCTGCAGCAATGCACCATGCGTTAACAGTCACCGACATGTGGACTCGAACCCACATGTCGGTGACAGCGCATTACTGCGAGAGGATCTGAACGCATAGCGTGAATCCCTAAAGCACCGCATCTCCATTGCTCACCATCTCATCGTCACTCACCATCATTCCCCGTCTTTGTTCACAACACCGTGTGAATACTGCACCTATATATGTCACGACATCTTGCCTGTACCTAGGCACCTAGCTATAAAACAATACGCCATCCATCATCGATAATGTCATTAGCTTCTATTATATACTCAATCTCAATCCTATGCTAAATGTAGAAAACTGTATTAGACATTGAGCCATGGGCCTACATTTGCAGTATGCGGCCCATCAAAGTCTTCGAAGATTCTGACGTCCTTTCACTAGTGCCCAGTATGAATATCCACGAGAATTGTGTCATACATATACAATAGTCCATCAAAACAGCGGAGTACGGATGCTTATTAAAATTAATTTTTGAGCAATTATTTTGCGATAATTTCATAGGACATGTAGGGGCACAATATTGTACGTTATACGACTGTCACGTAGTTCGGTAGCTTGATGTTGCCAGGGCGAGAAAATACAATCTGCATGCGGTAAAATAATATATATAATAATTGTTAGAAGCAGACGTCCCAGACTAATAATGGCATTACTTGATTATTGCATTGGTTGTAAGTTATACCTGGTAATCTCCAAGTGTGCGTGACTTGAATCCAGCTGCACAGTAAATAAAATAATACTCCCACGTACGAATGAACTTGTTATCAAATCCCAGGGCCAATACTTTACTGCAAATGGAAGAACAAATACAATATTGTGAATTAAGTCTTGTTTTGCACTACATGAAAGTTTTGCAGCTATTTTTAAAGAGCTGATACTTACTCTCTATTGGCCTCAAAGTTGTCCCTCCAGCGCATCAGAGTGTAGTAGTAATGGAATCCAATATTCTCCACGTGTTCCACGCTGAAAACGAACACCCCATCAATACATATCCAAACTGAATCCATCAATTTATAAGTCAAGAGTTTATTCATTAATTTATCAACAAATGTCCATTCATATGTAAAAATGAACTAATGTTAAACGTCAACTATCCAGTGTTGCCGAATACAGACCAGAGCCTTGACGCATTGGACATTGCAGAGATTATCCGGCCCAGAGAAGGAAGGCAGCCACCTGGGAATATATACTGCTTTATGAAGTCTGAGCTCCTCCTGTATTCGTCATACCTTTCCTCTGGGATTGAGATAAACTGTGTGCATACAAATTTCAGAAATTCCACATGAAAATTAGTGGATGATCAGTTGTTCCTCTAGAGTGTTAAAATTTGACAATATTATCCCATGGATAGAATGCTTCTTTTTTTCTTTTTGCGATTTAGAGTGTGCTGTTGATATATTCCCTCCGTCCTAAAATGTAAGTATTTGTTGACTTTAAGAATTCACATTTGACCGTTCGTCTTATTCAAAAGTTTCTTAAAATATTACATAATTATTTTGCTACAATTTGTTTTATATATTATTAGATATACTTTAAATGTGGTGTATTTGTTTTCATATTTTTTAAAAACTGTATAAGATGAACGGTCAAACATGATTTCTGAAAATCGTAAGTAGTGCGTCATGTACCTGGAGGACAAATAGGCCGTGTTCTGCTAAATGGTACTCGCAGCAGCTAAAAAATTCATCCATGAAGTCATGACCAACATGTTCAATCATTTCGCTGAAAATCAAGGGTGGATGATATCTGTCAGCAATACGCGAACACTCTTTTTCAGTTAAAACATGTATCACTACAGTGCTCACCAACTTATAATCCGGTCATATTTGTAGCAATTGGGAATTTGACGGTAGTCACAGAGCAGAAAAGTAATGTGGTCCTGTGTACGTTAAAAACAATAAATTGCACCATTTTTATTGTCCATGATGATATAAGTTACAAATTTCTCAAATAATAGTGCTAATGGCTCTCGTAGATGATATGTACGTGACTGACCTCTAATCCAGCTTCTTTCACTTTTCTCTGGGCATAGATGAGTTGTTCATCAGACAATGTGATTCCTGTGTATCTGCATCCAGTTTCCTTCACCACCTGTATTGCTAAAGTGCCCCAACCACTACCAATCTCAAGAACATGATGATCTCGCTCCACATTAGCCTTGTGTTAAAATCGAGAGATTGTAAGATTCAAGTGCACCTGATTATCTCAATCTATGTATATTCATATGCAGGCTACTACAAATTGGATACGGGTATATGGACATTCTCTTGAGATCGAAACATATGTTCCAAGTGCGCAAGTAACCACGTGATTCCTACCTTGTCGATAAGAAGTCTAATTTTACGACGCTGTGCTTCTTCTAAGCTCTCGTCCTCCGTCTACATAGGAACGCTGGCAAAGTTAAGCTAGATCAAGAATATATATAAAGGCAGCGTATCATATGAGAATCAGGTTCGTGTGAGAACTATGAGAACTTCAATCTGGATCACATGATCTTGATCCAAGGGGCGCATAGAGAGAGGTGGGAGGGGGAATTTGTAAAAGTATGATTAAGTGGGTGGTCATTTTACAAATCCCCCTCCCACCTGAATTCATGCGCCCCATTGGATTAAGATTATGTGGTCCAGATTGGAGTTATCATAGTTCTCACACGAACCTGGTTCTCATAGGATACGTTGCCATATATAAATGTAATCGACATTCAACCATAATATTGACAAACCTTGAAAATGCCAGAAGAATAACTCATGGTTGGATCCAGAAAAAGAGCAAAGAAATCGTTACTCTGCACACACTTATATGATGTTAATTAGAAACAAACCCTTAACCATTTTGTAGGATTGCTTGCTATGATAGGGATATACCATTTACTGATGATTGCAATGATATATAGATAGACAAAGCATTGTAATAATGTGTACTATACAGAAGAAAAAAATTATAGGAAACCAATAGACACTAATTTTCCCTTCTTATTAATAATTGCAGTAAAAAATATAAATTTAAAGAAATTTGTTATATTGTAGTATTAATGGACAAATTGGAAACTAACAAAATTTACATAGATACTGACCAGATCATAGTGCTCAGAGATATTTCGACGAGTTTGGGTCACAGTGTTCTTCCGTGCAATATGTGAAAGAATATATTTTGCTGATGCAAGCCCAGAGGATAAAAGCAAGGGAGTCCACCAGCCCCGGCTTATATAGCTTCTGCAAGACAGAAATTTGATGTGTTTGTGTTACAGAAGTATGCTTGCTTTGGAGAAAATTATTAAAATAACGTTTCAGTGTATTTAAAGCTTTGATACCTTTTCCTGGTAATGGTATTAGATCCCTTGCATGCATCTCTGTTAGAAATAAGAATCTGTAACGAGCAGAATTGGATACAATCATACAAGAGACTTGAGTGAATCTTTGGAGGCATGTGGTATATGTAACATATTTTGTATGGGGATGGAAAATTATGACATACCAATAAAAGGTTTAAAAGGCCATATCTGTTATCAATGAAAGAAAAGTAGCCGTTAATGTAAGCATCAGCCAAACCAAGGTCTGCTTCTGTTGCAACCTGATAAATTGTAAGACAGACAGGATTTAGGATTGTACATAACTATGTCAGATATCTGAAGAAGAAACTATATTTGAGTATAGAATGAGAATCGGAAACTATATTTGAGTATAGAATGAGAATCGGAGCTGCAGGGAGACAACGTCAAGAAAACCTTCCAATAGAACTGGGGATTATGAACTTGAAGGACAGTTTTTAAGCAGCACTTTTCGCATACTTCACCAAAACTGAATGTAGTGCCTCCTTGTTCAATCAAGCTAGCACGAAATTAAAGTGAGATATATCATTCGACAACATGTAGATACGAATTCACTTGGGAACACACCTCAAGTTGCCAATCGATATATATCGCTTGAGAAATCTTCCTACAAGAAGACGTGCCCCTGCTTCGGTCCATGATGGAATCATCACTTTTGGGTTCAGTGCAAATTCACATTTCTTTCCTAGCAAACCTAAAGCTGCTGCTTTCCCAGCCTGCATCAAGTTTGTATCTCATAAATATTTGCATCATTTTGATACCTATATAATTGAACCTAAAAGGACATGTAGCCATCAATACTTTGAACTCATCTTCATGGTAGCCATAGCCTGTCATTCAATTCCAAGGAACATTTCAGTGGACAAAAGTGCAATGTAGTTAGAAAAAAAGGGAAGGGTATACAGGAAGTGGGATGTTACCTTGATATTCCCCACAAAACCATATTCCTCTGTTTCCCTGGAGTTGATGAAGCTCAAGAGAAGCTGTTGCAGCAGCCATGGACGGAACAGAGTGACAGATGCTATATTTGTACAGTACATGGTTGGGAACACGGGGAGGATTAAAGGTCATGAGAAGAGGCTTGAAAGAGTCGATGTTCTAGCAATTCCAAGAAAATAAGGGCACCACAATTATTATTGTTCCATGATTGAGGAGGACCGTAATATACATCTATATATCGATCATCCATGAAATTATTTGAAAACATCTGACAATATTATTTGTAAGACGAGGTAAATATGCCAACCTAAACTGATACACTAGAAACCCCAAGACAAACACATGTGGTTTTGAGATCGGACCACGAAAGTTTTTAGTGAATGTCACTTGGTGATAGTGTACAATCATATAAAAAGGTAAAAGAAATCAATCGCAAAAAATATAAAAAGGTCAAAACATTGTTGTTGGCACCATTTCATGTGTATTAATTTTATGTGCCAATAGCAACATATTCTCATCATATTTGCATGTTATTATCTCTCATATTGACGATTTCCACATTTAGTGTGGTTTGAGTGGTTTGTTGTAGAAACAGGTAAAAATACAACATAAAGGCTCATTCTAGAGAAGCACAGCGTAAGGACTGGTTTTCCATAGAAGAAAGACCATTCATAGAAACACTCATGTGAACGTGTATGAAGTTCAGCATGCATGTAATCCCAAGGTCGTGGTCTAATGCCTAAAACTTCCTAGAAGGTTTCTCCGGAAGGAAAGAGCTATTTGCACAGGCTAGAAAACAGACTTTATTGCAGCGTGTTTTCAGAATTTGGAAATGGGGATATTGTTTAACTTTTAGAGCTCGATGCGATCATGACGATAAGATCCTGCTCTATGATCCGTGTTCATAGAAAGAAGACATTTGTATCAGATGTAGAGGATACTTGTGTACATGACTAGGATGCTAGACATGACAGGTGGGCTCGGTGAGGCACCTTAGAAAGGCCCTCAATGCTAAAAGAGGACCCGGTTTAAAGAGCTACAAATGATCTTAAATATCAATTAGGAAGTAATACTATCTTACAATTGTCGTACCCATCAATGCACCTCATATATTAGTCGACCCTCTTGCTCCATTTCCAACTGCTGGACTTATTTAGGCAAACACCAAGGTTTGTTCTTGGTCTGTGCATGTCTCTATGTCTCGCGATTTATTTTACCAACAGTTATCCCCTCGTGTGCAATTATTTTTCATACTAGGGGTTGTCTATTAGGTGAAATATAAGACCTTAACCATGTTCTCTTGTCGATCCTTGTGGATTCGATATAAACCTTGAGGGAAAGGCTATATTTACATGTGTGCTTGTGGTATACATTTTGGGTATGTCCAAACAATTGGGCATTCCATTTTTTATTCTACATAATATAATAAATCTAGAACCCATTATATTGATAATTTTTTGAAGATCGGAGATATACTTTTTCGTAATGCATGTATAATTTGGCCAATGAGTCATTGTATATTTGCACATAAGTACCTGAACCAGATTTAGCCAGTATGTAACACATAAACCGCCGTTTGCTGTTCGAAGGAAGTTCCTAGCACTCCATGCTGACAAGCTACGGGGCATCAAACTTTCATCATTGTGCAGGTATGCAGCACTGCAAAAATAGAAAAGGGAAATAAACAGGACAGAAACAATAACAGATAATTGAAATGCCCTATATGGCGTATTGATTTGTTTTGCAGCTGGTAGCTGACCTATGGGTATACTGAAAAGCACCAAGAGTTCTCAACTCATCATGTGTTGCTTCAGCCCCTAGTATTCTAAGAGCATCAGGTGGACGGATAGCAAATATGATTCTGTCGTAAGTCTCATCTGAGCCATTAACCTCTATGACTCTGTGGCCTGATACAAGCAACATAACATTTATATTTGCTAGTGAAAACATAGAAAAAAATATTACTATCTCAGAGCTTATCTGCCTAGTGCCTTCTAGATAACATTTCAGTCGGACACTAGCTTAAGGTACTGAACATTAGTTAAAACATCAGGAAGCTATAATGCCCTGCCACACAAACTTATCTACCCTCTCGAGCTGGTTTCTCTGATTTATTGGAAAAAAATTGCTCCTTGACCAAACTCTTAACCTTTCACCTTGTTCAGGTAGCAGGCAATCAAGCCGCACTTACTTGGTCAGGTTCTTGAGATATGAAGGACAATTGCGTACAAAAATGAACAGAAAGAACAGTCAGTGGTTGAGACAACAATTAAGCACGGTTCTAAAGTTACTAATAATCGGGGCTGCCAAAGCTAATTTTGGGCACTCAATCGCAGAAGAAGAATCTAAGCTAGAACAATTAATCAAGTACATGATTAATCCCTGTGTGTTTTATACATGAACAAATAGTATGAAGTACAGTCAGGGGCAAACGAAAATACAAGTGAATAAATTGCTAATATTTGTCCTTTTTTTGAATGGAAGCTAATATATGTCCTTTGTTGCATAGCAAAGTATAATATACCTCTGTCAAAGCTTGAAACGGACTTGACTTCGCAGCTGGTTTTAATGTTGCAACCCCTCCTTTCCAATTCTTTCCTGACCTGGTAATAGGATATATAGTGTATGGATTGATGAATTATAGAACCATGCAGCTAATGAACCACAGACATCGAGTAGTACTTATTTTTATGTTAGTCACATTCGGTCAATTATCTTAAGAAGCTTTTGACAGTCATAGAAGGACTCTATTCACGAATGTAATGGTACCTTTTGCACGAAGGACTGCAAGCCATCCTTGACAGTGAGCCACTGGGGGCCACCCAACAGCTGAATTAGACGCATGGTTTAGCTCTTAGGATCCATGATAAATCTAGCAGAATGGAATAAAAAAAGAGCCGTATAATAGCCACCTCGAGAAGGTGATTGTTACGGAAGTACAAGAGTACAACGAAAGCGGGGAGTTCCAGCACTCCCGTCACCGGACATGACCACATGCACCCACACATTGGAATCTGCAGCAAATATATAAATTTCCTTAAAGAGCCTATATCTGATAAGAGAGAAGGACATGAGCATAAATAAATTGATTAGTAGATGTACAAGGTAAGCGTCCTTGAAGAGCTGTGAATATCCATACGATTGAAGGAATTGCCCCAAAGTTTCACTCCGGTCCAGATCAGGATTGTTCTCATGGTCTTCCAGGTATCTTGCAGTACACAAAGGTGGCAACATATTTAAATGTCGATTAGTATTCATGCATGATGTGTATGTGGAGGTATATGACAATGAAACAAGCTAGCTATGCACATCGATTTTGAGTGTCATCTCTTAGAATATCAGAATTCCTCCAGTATAAAGAAGTTTCATGATTCTATCTGTAAATATTGGAGAAGAATCGAGGCAGACTATGCGTCAATATCACCTGAGAACATTGTTTTTGAAATTGAATATCTCATTGATCATTCGCCAGAAGCTGGGGCTAAGTGAGTTGCTTTTTTGTGCCAAGAGGCCTGAAACTCCATTGTGACAGCCCCACTCGATACCACCATTGCCACTCAGCCGCGTGCTGACGGAGAAGGACATGTCCGAGCCAACCATCTCCACCCCAAGCTCTTCAAGCCATTCCATCATGTTTGCGTATGTCACCTGCAACTTAATTATCCAGATGTTACAATAATATACACGAGTAGCTAGCATAAAGTTACAAAATTATATATATATATATATATATATATATATATATATATATATATATATATTCCTCGATATATGTCTAGATATAATAATTGTAACCGATGTATTGCATTGAATTTTTCCTCTATGCGATACATATGGAATATTATGACATATAACATCTAACGTTTAAATATACCTTGAAATCCCTCCATAGTCACGACAGGAGAGGCACAAACTACAAGAATAGAGAAATGCTGAAGGTAGGATCCAACAGACAAATGTAGTCCATGCGTACTAGTAGATTTGTTGTGGCATAAATGCATGGTGTGGCTATAATGGAAACTAAGGTGGCATAGCTCCAGCTAGACTTGAAGTTCACATAAAAGTAAAAATATAATATATTTTTATTTTAAATATAAAATAAAATGACTCAACAAAAAATCCTTACAAATGAATCTCGTTGGTGCAACATGCATCCCAAGGATTGTTACATAGGTTGTGTATGCATGTGTCAATATGAGTGAGTAGTCGTGTGTGTGTTTATATGTGTTTGTAATCTGTATATGTATTTGATTTGTAAAAGAAAACACAAGCATAATAGATGCAGGATGAACCGGAGAATGAAGAACCAAACACTATCTTGCATCACTAGGCCCAGCCCCTGGGTGGCCTGGTTTGGAACTCTAGCCTAGCCCAAAGTAGTTCAGGTTACCAATCACAGTCATTGTGCTTCATGTTGGAGACTGGAAATAAGGCGCAGCAGCAATTTGCTGTGCTTCTGTTTTACTCTTTGTAGCATAACCCTTATTTCGTACTGCATGTTTGTATTTATAATGATTGATTTTTCAGTTTCCATTCTTGATACTGAATAAGTAATTGAAGCGCATAGTCATTGTCCATAGCTGGTATTTTGAATTTTTAATGTACATGCGGATAAGTGAAATAAGTTCAGATGTACATAGCTATCGAGATAATACTTATATGTGTATGCAATTCCATTTGCAAAAATATGATACAACAGTAAGAAGTTATTATGAAAATGAATACCGGCTACTTCGCTCATAAAGTGTGAAAATACATTTGACAAATGCATTATTTTAATAGCACTGGTGTCCACAAGTTATGGTGAACCTTGACTACCCTTGTCATTGTTTGTGTGCTTTAATGATTGAGTGAACCACTCTTTTCATTTATCATATTATTATAGATTGGTACAGACGAACTGCACTATATGTCAAATGTATATGGTAGTGTAGCCTAAACCTTAAAAACGCATGGCACTTAGAGGAATGATCTTAGAGAAGATTGAAGCATTGCTAAAAGTCTGAGAAATGGCAGTACGAAAACATGAAATCTGCAGGAAAAGGAAAAAGAGAGGGCCTGTTTGGTCCACGAACGAATGGTTGTGATCATGAACCATGAAAAGTGAAATCTAGTTTATTCAGTAGATGTTTTGTTTCCCTTATGCCATATTACAAGATTTTTTTGGTGCTTAAGCATCATGATCAAAGATGCGGCAATAATAATCAAAGGTAAAATGTGCCTATCTTAGGGTGATTGTTACAAAC
Source organism: Chloris gayana (assembly GCA_031894775.1). Classification (NCBI taxonomy): domain Eukaryota; kingdom Viridiplantae; phylum Streptophyta; class Magnoliopsida; order Poales; family Poaceae; genus Chloris; species Chloris gayana. The sequence goes on from JAUNZO010000601.1 coordinate 389,323, forward strand.
ATAAATAAGAAAACGGGCACAACCCTCATTAGTATGCAATGTCCTACACGGTGCAATGTCAGCCTATCTATATTGGTTTGATATAGATGCATGAGAGTAATATTAATAAATAGAAAGTATTTTCTTCTACGTCAATAAACTAAAGATATAAATAAAGTTCACTACCTTTGCAATCTGATTAACAAAGTCTGTGCAGTACTGTGTAACATTTGCATCCGCCCTCCTTACAATTATCCCAGGTACTGTACGTGCACCACCACCACTGCTTCCATGGAGTGATTTGGGCGCGTGTGAACATGGCGAACACGTTGGTTGCGTACTTGTCTCTGCCAGCGCTCGAACCATAGCCGTGAGGGCGACAAGCATTGTCTTAGGCATTTTGTCGAACAAGTATCATGCATCGAGCAGGAAAACGTGGGCAGGTGCTCTAGGTGCCCACCGCGTCCATGTCTAAAGCCAGTGTCAAATTCGACCACCAGCTCGTTTTTTAAAGCCGACCAAGCTCCCAGTTGCAAGTCTGCAGCTAGTCCCGCGAGTTTCCCTGGAGGCGGATTGCAGAAAGGAGCCATTGCTTTGTTGTTCTTCTCTCCGGAGGAAGAAGACAGAAAGAGATATGATACTGGATTGATTCGAATAGATAGAGAAGAGCTAGCTACAGCAACATCCTTCTCGGAGCACGACACTGATCCTCCCTAGTGATGCACTGTGGTGGCCTCAGTCGCGCTGCCATGCCTGTCTAGACAAGGCCCTCTTGGACATTTCATCGAACAGTCATGTCGCAAGACACAGTTCCTACAGATTATTCACTGGCCGCTGCTGGCTGGTGATGGTTGTCTTACGACTTGCCTTGTTCTGGCGTCGGTAGCTATCGGCTAAGCGCCGACATGATCAAGCACGGTGTTGAAGGTGATGACAGCACAAAAGAAGGTGCCGTTGGTGGTGAGGAGATGAGTGTGCGTGGAGGCCTGGAGGGGACACAACTTTCCAGAAGGAGCGTTGGGTCCAGCTGCGACCCCTGCGACGCCTCATGTGCTCGTCTGCATTAGCAACTATCTAACGCAGGGAGACACTGTAGCTGTAATTAGCCCTGTTTTCAATCATCGAGTCTGAAATGAAATGGTCGAGTGCTACAGTAACTCGTGAACGGTACTTTCGATGATCCCCATAGGGCGCGTTCAGCGAGAGTTAATTATTGGAGACAGACAGAGTAGCAAAACAGCAGTAGCCATAGATATAAATCTCAATCAAAAAGGGCAAACTGTAATATGTGTTTATGTAGCTATCGGTCAAAGAGCATGCTCTGTGGCTCAAGTACTAACTTAGAACCTGTTCAGCTCACAAAAAACTGTAACAAATGGGCATTTAGACCTTCACCCCGGTGTTACTGTAGAAAATCTTAATCCGATGGGGTAAATTACTTATTTGCCATTAAAATTTTCCAATTCCCTTATTTGCCATCGGATTAAAGTTTGTATCCCTTATCTGTCACTCTAGTCATTTTAGTTGATAGAAATATTTGCTTTCATCACTAGAATGTTTATGCTACAATAGTAAATAGGTTTTTCTTAGTATATACTTTATTCTAAAAAGTTTCAAATTTTTTTGGATGATTAGTGTTAAATATTGTTTTTCCTTAAAATTACCTTTAATTTTCATCCAAATTTTTTGATTTTTTACATATAGTACACACTGAGACAGATATATTTTGTTAATATAGTTAGAATATTATAGTAAATAGAAGCAAAGTTTTCTCGTCATCCAAAGTTATTAGAGTGGCAAATAAGAGATTCAAATTTTAATTCAATAGCAAATAAGGGAATTGAAAATTTTCAATGGCAAATAAGGGAAAGGTATAATTTCTAATGGCAAATAAGGAATTTTCCCAATCCGATGTACCTTTGCATATGAGGAGACATGTGTCTCGGCAAGAGTCGAGACGATGCCGAAGACACAAATCCGTCAAAATAAGGGAGGCAATGCGCAGAGAGTTGATGGATCGCGTATATTTTACAATGTCCCTAGGTCATAATTTATATCCCTGAGGTGAGACTCCATAACGGCCGAATCTAGTCCGATTTAGGCTCCAAATCACACTTCTATTCTAATCAAAGACTTACTAAAGATACATGTGATTCAATTAGTCCTGAAACCAGTGCCAATGAAAAGGTCTTTGTCTTAGCTTTCCATTCATATATAGAACGTCCAAATCAAAGCCGGTATACATCTTGGCCGTCCATTTTAGTGTCCACTTTTTCTAGACTCCGAAACAAACTTGAAGTTGACTTTGTTTGGCCTCCAACTTAACTTGGACACCTGGCTGGCCCTTCACATCTACAACCTCTTCCTTAACTACCTCATCATCTCCATGTTTCTTAACAATAATTAACTTATTGGTAGTAATATATTTTGAAATATAAATAAATAAATTATTAGGAACACGTACTGTAAGTTCGATTATCGTGTTTTAGTTTTCAATCCTTGGATTATGCATGTACAACGGAGGAGCCTTGGTTATATTCGAGGGTGTGATGTCCTCGTCACGGGTGGCTAATCAACTATAGCTCCCTAACTCAATGTCAAACTTATAATCCCCTTGAACCGACACAATAGGTGGAATCCATAAGAAAAGTAAAGCCGAAGGAGCAATAGAAATTGCTAGGCATCCTGTTCTCATTTTGCCCCTTTGTCGTTTCTTTTCCTCCTACTTGTTGTGGATTATTGCCTCTGATTCATAGTGATTGTACCGTCTAGTTTAATTTTTCCCCTTCTAAGTAATGGCCACCCTCCTTTCTTTTTCTGAAAAAAGGCTTCTGTACAAACCAGATCTCTCTCTCTCTCGGGTCGCGACGGCGAGCTCACGGCTATGATTCCTCTCTCTCTCTCTCTCTCTCTCTCTCTCTCTCTCTCTCTCTCTCTCTCTCTCTCTCTCTCTCTCTCTCTCTCTCTCTCGACGGTTTTCGGCTCCCGACAGGAGGAGCAGGGCCAACAACAAGCCCACATCATGTTGGTGCGTCCCGGACGTCCGGGACATCGCCAAATCTGGCATGCGGGAGGTCATCCGGGACGGTAGTATACCGGTGCGGTGAGATTTACGTTATCCCTGTACTGAAGGAGCGCATAGCGTTCTCCTATGTGGATAGTCTAATCGAATTTCTCCTTGGTCCTTCCGGTATCGGGAGATTTTTGGAGAGGCAGAGGCTAAGCCGGACGATGGGACGCGAAGGGTACCTTCCGCTGGGACCTATCCCGGTTGGTCGCTAGCCATGAAATTTTCTCGTGTGGATAGATGAAATCTATGACAGAGCAAAAATCATGGCTAGCCAAGCTTGATGTTGGGAAAAATTGATGATCTTCATAACACATTTAGAAGAGGGACCGGATGGATTGATGCCTCGCAGAAGATAGGGAAGAAGTTTTTTAGATGCAGGAGACATGAAAGAAATTGCCAAGTCCCGGATGGAGTGGAGCAGTGGAGCTCAAGTGGGTAAGAGTGCCACTATGAGCAGGAAAAGACGACGAAGGCGACAATGCTCAGCAAAAACACAATCATCATATACCGATGTAGCTCTAGCCCCCACGCAGCCCTCCCGGGCGACACGGGCGGCGATCCCCATCCGCCTCTACTCAGCCTCCCTTTTTCCTCTTCCCACCCAGCCGCTGTCCGAGCCGGCTGACGACACAACCCACGCAGCGGCTCGAAAGGCAGCAGCAGGGTAGTTTTCGTCGCTTCTCATCTTCCCAATTTCGTTTGGTGGACTTCGAGATCGCTTTCATGGCGTTTGGATCCTGCTATCTTGGACTACGTCGGCCTTTATCGACGTCCTTCCTCTCTGCGTGGCGGAGCGGAGGCCTTCACTACTACAATCAGTAGCGGCGGCACAAAAAGCGCGTAGCGGTGCCGGGTATCACAACCACCGTTAAAAATCGAGGTCATTTTGAGCGGCAGGCACTTTACGGTCCGCCGCTACAAATTTTTGTAGCAACGGACTACAAAGAGGTATGCAGATCAACAGCCCAGCCCACAACTTCCAAACCCTAACTTGCACCAAAATATAAAAGGACCCTCACTCCAACCTAACCCTAGCCGCCGCCCCCACCTCTCTCTCTCTCACACACACACACACACACACACACACACACACACACACACACACACACACACACACACACACACAGCCGGTTGCCATTCCCCCCCCCCCGCCACCACCGACCCTCCCCACCCCCGGCCTACGGTGGATCCGACGAGCAGGGGAGCCGCCGCCCCTCTCCACCACTCGCCGACGGTGGATCCGATGAGCACGGGAGCCGTCGCTCCTCCCCACCTCCGGCCGCCGACGGATTCGGCAAGCAAGGGTGCCACCGCCCCTCTCCACCTGCGGCCGTCGGCGGAGCCGACGAGTAGGGGAGCCACCGCCACTCTCCACCTTCTTGGCCTTTGTTATCTCTCTATAAATAATATACTTATATTAGTGTACTACCATGGGAGGTGTTAGTGCCTTGGTGGTGTGGCTTTGAATGGAGCTGCGGTTGGGCCGGGTTAAGCGGGTGCATTCGTGGGCAGATTTGCTACATGGGCAGGAACAAAAATGAAAATCGTTATGAACAGGCCAGGCGCACGAGATGCATTTTTGATGCACCCGCGCATCCGTTTCACTTGCACCTGGCAGGTCTAGGGTTACCGGTCGATAAAAGTGAGGCCCCGTACGCTCACCTCCCCACTCCCCACCCAGTTCTCTCTCCATTCTGCCCACACTCCCCTCGTCTCTCGCGTTCCACCTCCACTCCATTGCTATCGTCAACGACTGCGACCGGGCAAGAGGATCACGGATGGCCGGAGCAGGGTGCTGGTACCAGAACCACATTCACTCTACTGCTATCATCTACGACCAGGCAAGAGGAAAAAGGATGTCCGGAGGAAGGTTGCTGGTACCGGAACCTCTTCGTCGACGTTGTGTCCATCATCTTTTGTGAGCTTCTTCCTCGACGTCGAGTGTAGGTATATGATTGTTTCTCTTTCCCTAACCTCATTTCTCTCTAACACACTTGATTTATCTTCGGATTATGTGGTGTTTGTTGGTATATTATTGGTGTGTATTAGTAGATCTAGAATTTTTCTGATGCAATGTTGGTAGATCTCTCGATCTTAGGGTACTTTGCAATTGATTTGTTCATTTCTTTAATGTTTTCATCGATTTCTTCTTGTTTTGTCAATGATGTTGAATGGACCGGCACTGGGAGGCTACTCTTTGTAGTAGCAGCCATGTCTCGGTCAAGCGTTGCACTATAATCATGACACTGGATGCCATGGACATGGCACTTAACATGGCACTTACCTTTATATTCCATTTGTATTGTTGTACATGGACTCGAAGGTTGCTTTGCTTGGTTCACAGGTTGTGTCAATGGTGCTAGTCATGGTAACCTTTGTAGTGTCTAGGGTACAACGTCGTGGATAAATATATGTCATTTCTAAAAATAATCATGTCTAAAAATACTTTTGTATGACACATGACATCATACTTTTAGAGAAAACTTCCAATATTCTTTCAATTTAGTTTCTTCAAACAAATTAATATAATTTCAATCCGCAGCGGTAGGTGACGCCGAATTAATATACAGATACTAGCCAAGTCAATTATTTGAGCAAAAGATGGCTTGCCTTCTCTGTAATCAAGTTTTGCTATAGATTCAACCTAATCTATCCAACCATCGCCCAATAAAAACAAAAGAGTACTGCTATAGGTCCAACCCGATCGTCCTACTCATGTACAACTCATGCTATTATAGAAACTAGATATCATCATTTGGAAATTTAAAACACTTAATTGACATATGTTCATCCAGTTGGTCGAGAGTTGAACATTCAGGTTGGCTCTATAACAATTCCTAAAACAAAACAAAAACATGATAATATATGGGCCTAAAAATATTGATTTTGTCTTGGTTGAACACGAGATGGACGAACCGGTTGGATCTATAGTATTTTTTCAACGGATATGTGAGGGATAGATCAATATATATATACAAACAATAGGACATAATATTAACATCAGTGGAACGAAATTATTATGTATGCAACATAAAAAGTTCTAGGAAGAAAAGAAAAAAAGAACTGTGCGTTCATAAATGTAAGAGCGCGATTGCAGAAGTAGCAGTTTTGTTCTACTACTACTAACAATAATCCATGCACTCACCCGGTTGAATACCATGAGGTCGAGGTCGACGTTGCCAGTACCGCCGTCATCGACGGCGACGGTCTTGACCTGCCCACCGAGATAGTTCTCCTTTTCGTACAGGGTAACATGGGTGCACCCGCTGCTCGCCAACTCATGCGCAGTCGCCAGGCCGCTTAGGCCGGCACCCACCACCGCTACCTTCATGATCTCTTCCCTTCTCAGTGGAGGCTTTCTCACACCCTTCTTCTCCGCAGCACCGGATCAAGATTAGGCTGCTGCAAGGCTATGCGACTTTACCTCTGTATATTAGTACATTATTAGTGATCCTGTTCCCAATTCGTGGATAGATATTCAACGCTACAGTGTACATGGGCCCACATCAACTGTCGAACACTATCGGTGGAAGCAACCTTTTGTTCAGTATCACGTGATGCTATATATAAATAGATAGTACTAATTAAGTCCTCCTCTCACTGGACTATGTGCCATACATGAAAAAGAGTGTACATGCACGCTTAAACGCCAGTCTTGCTTACAGAAGCCTAAAGGACAGCTCAGCGGGCGTGACAAACTAGGAGCAGCATTTTTTTTCCTTCTTGGGACGTACTTAAACTAGGAGCAACATTGCCCATACTTGGCTCATAGTTGTATAGTTTCCATTAGTGGTTGCTCTACCATGGCCCATACAACTACTCCAACAAACTTGCCCATCCTTTCCTTTCATTAGTGGTTGTGGCAGCAGCCAGTAGTAGCCTGCTTACTCCAGCCGGGCTAGATGCAACTAGATCCAGCGGGAAAGGCAACTCACATGTATATGTGCATACAAGATTTAATCCTGGTCATTCATTTCTGAAGAGAGAGTGCTTCGAGATTCATGCTTCATATTTACCCATTTCCTCTCACAACCTTGCTACCACCGTTGATCTCTGCATCAATGGGTAACGTGTGTGCACATAGTAACGTGGAAATTTCGCTTGCTAGATCCAGCCGATGGTGGCCAAGGTCATCTGTTAGGTAGACAACATTGCTAACGCCTTCCTCCTCTATTGTCGTCTTCCTAGCGGCTAGATCCAACTGGTGGCACAACTCCCCCTCTCCCTCTCTCCCTTGCCGAATGAAGGGCTAGAGACCTGGCCCCCCACTGGTGCATGCCTCCTCTTCATCAAGCTTCTCTGGGTGCGGATCTATAGCCAGGAGATGGCCAGATCCAACTACGGAGCAAGCGGACCAAGCTGGGTCAGATTGTTCTTTTTTGTTGTTGTTGTGGCTCGGTAGTGCCTGGGGGCGACCGCAACCATTCATATTTTTTTTAGATTGAATTCAATGCAGTTCTTTTACAATTATTTTCAATAGTGATGCCTCCATGACAGATTTTTCATCCACCACTAAAGTCACTTTTAGCCAACCTCTAAAAAGTATTTTTGTAGTAGTGTCACTTCTAGTATTTTCTATGTTTTGTAGTTAGATGGTAATTTGAAATTTATGGTGTCTATTTTGTAGCAAATGTTTTTGTCAACCAACATATTATTTTGTAAACATTTCATCATGTATCAACCGTCCTAATATTATGTTGATGATAGGAAAACATGCTGTGGTGTTTTGCAACTAACACCCAAATGAAAGTGAGGTGAAAAGGCGGGAGTTGATGTTCTATATTTTAGTCGTGTGCATGCATGTATCAAATCGTCACATAACGTGTGCAGAACATATTTAAATTTAACGATAACCAACGGTACAGTAACTGAGGGAGTTGAGTTTTCATTTACCACCTCTCTTTACCCTCAAGTTATAGTTGTCATTGGATATGGCGATACGGTAAGGTATTTACGGGGATGTGGGCAATAGAATATAGGGATTAAGAGGTGTAGGCGGTAAACTTATAATTTTTAACACCTATCTCTACTCCTTAATAAGTCTTTTGAAAACGTCCATATAGTTTGGCCATGTACGCCCACGTCTAATACGACACGCTCATGTCCAACACGATACGAAGACAAACTCTCAAGAAAGTGCCCATACGTATGTAAGTCAAACTCTCATGAAAAGCCAACGTTGCCCACGTTCACCATAAGTACGTTTACGTTTTGGAAAAATGTTATTTACTCTAATACGACACGACAAACTCTCATTAAAAGCCCACAGAAAAATTAGACTTACTAAGTCTACGAAAAAAACGAAACAAAGCCCCCTGTGTGCATGCATAGTCGACGAGTTCGGGAAAAAAAAAGAACGAAACAAAGCTCCCTGTGTGCATGCTCAACCAAAAGTATAGGAACTAGCGGGATTCAAGAATATCCATTAGGGCCAAACTACTAAAATATTGATTAGAATTTTCCAAACTCCTTGATACCTACTCTTTGTGAACCCGCATGCTCAGTCAATTCCGCAAACACTGAACCCATATCATATCCTTGCTACAGCCGAAAATGCATGATTATATCCCTTGTGTAGTGTTAGGGCTTGCTGAGTACCTTCTGTACTCACGATTTGCATCTTTGGTTCTTAGTTGAGAAATTCCAAAGATGACGGTCGATAGGTTTCGTCGTACACTTAAGTATTGCAGGTGGATTTGATTTGGATTTCTGATTGAAGCTCTACCATGCATTGTAACTAGTAAATGATTGGTAAGCCTTCCGCTATTATTGTATACTTTAGTATTTGTATGGATTTTGAGAAATCTGTAGTGCGTACAACCACTTGTCCAGGGATTAGTACAGGATGCACAATATATCCCACAAATGGAGTGTGACAATTCCTTGGACTCCATCCGTCGCCACCCACTCCTGGTAAACCCTAGCTAGCACGTGCCGCCACCACCATGGTTGCCACCGGTGCTGCCTCATCCTTATCCGTCAACGAGTCAACGAAAAATCTATCCCTCTCCTACAGTTCCTTGGTTACCATCAGTGTTGCCTCTGCCCTTTCCCTAATCACCGTCGCCTCCCTAGCCTCGGCGGCTCTCTCTGCGGCTTCCATCAAATCTCATGTGTAGGTGACGTTGAGCTTCAAGACTGGCAACTACTCTTGGTGGTCAACCTACTTTCGTGTCACTTACAGGAAATTCGAGCTCCTCCCTCATGTCAATGGCACGTCGTCACGACCTGATGATCCCGCCTAGCTAAAGGACTACACCGTGTGTGTGACAAGTCCGATTTCCGCCAAAGGCAAGAATCGTTCCTTTGTACCTCAAAGTCATTCCCAAGAGTGAGTTGTGCAACCAACACAATTGTATATCAAGTAATCATAAAAGAGAATAAAAGAAAAGGGAAAGATATCATCCAAACATCATTCTCAAATAGAAGAACATTATCATCCATCATCCAATACAAGATCATTTATGCCATGGTTGTCATGCCAATAACCAAAACCATGAGTCATGACATCCCAATGGTCATGAAGCTTACACTCACCTGTTCTAAATATTTACCTATGGAACTCTAGCCCAAAACAGCTGCCACGTCAGCTCGCTACCAGAACCAGGCCGCGCCGCCGCGACGCCTGCCGGAATTGTGTCGCCTCGGCGCTACAGCTCGCCGGCTGTCAAACCAAAATCAGCAGGACTCTCAGCCCACTAGCGTGCACCAGGGAGCACCAAAATAAAAATGCACAATTTTATTGAAAAAAATAATTATTCATAGCAATTTATTTTATTGAAAAAATATTGTTTTCCATTTTAGGGGTAAAATGGTCATTTTACCATCCACTTAACACCATTAGTGCCAAAAACTAACAGAAAGGCCATACAAGACAAAACAATTTTGATTAGGGCAAATAGGGAACTTTATTTTGAAAAGGGCCATAGAAGACGCAACCATTTTTTTGAAGGCCATAGAAGGAATTTTCTCTATATTAAACTTCATCCCACTAGACTAGCAAAGTAGTACTAAATTCACACCTCTTATTATGCACACATAAGTGCTCATAGATCACTATGGCCTAATCTCAGGCTGAGATTACAGTACTAAATTTACACTTCTCGTACACAAAAGTTCTTATGAGCTACTGTAATTCTAATTTAATAAGTAGGCCCGGATGTCCATAGACAGAATTTGTGAGTGTTTGTATTGTGTACCAAAAATATAAATTCAAAAAATTGTGTTTGTAGTCCAACGTATTGGGAAAATCAGAAACTGGAAGGAAGATATGGGTTTTCGTATTGATTCATTCACCGGGGAAGGCGTTTTGCTATTTTAAACAGAAGGTTCATCAATTACGTTTCCCATCTTTTATGGCAACGGAGATGTGGACTATTAGCGTGACACGTCACGGTCACGATCGTGACAAGCCACGTGATAGCCTACTTCAGCATCATGTCAATATAATAATGAGAGATGGGCTCCGTTTGGATCACATAGTGATACTTGTCTAGCAATAATTGGCGTACAGAAATCAAGAAAAGGTTGTTAGTTGAATCCCAGAGTTCAGCAGTAACACTCTTGCCCCATCCCGTGGCCCCTGCCTCACCCGATGATGATGAACTCATGGCTGCTGCCTTGGGTGCAAGGCCGGCGATTGCTTTCCAGGAGGGTAATCAAGGGTGGCTCCGGCGGTGTGTGGAGGCAACGCTTAAGGGATTCGCCATCGGCTCCGGGCTGAAGGGCAGCCTCGCACTGCTTTCCACGCTCGTTCGCCTCCGCCGCCTCCTGACCGGCAGATCGAAGTCATTTTCGCTCGCTGCGGCTCGCAAAAATCGGTTGCTTTGGTGACTCTTGGACTTACACTTCTGGTATGGTACCTGTAGGGACTCTGCGACAACAAACGCGGAGGTGGTGCTGCGGGCGGCCAAGGACACCATGAGGCACGGGATATTCTTGGGGGCGTTCGCCGGCACCTACGTCTCCGCTGATGAGTGCATCTCCGCTGTCTGGGGACGTAACAGGTCAGGGATGAAAATGAGCTCGGTTGAACCTTATCGCTTTCTCTGCCCCACGCACGCTCGACTAGGCTCCCGCAGCCGCCGCCCGTCCTGGCAAGCTTGCCCGCAGTAGTGGAAGGAGAGGAAGCCCTCCCTCCTCGCCAGATTTTTGCTATTTTATCCACAGAACCGATAGGCATACTATAATATCCGTGTACGGTAGGACTTCGGTAAAATGCTCACAAAACCAACATGTACATCGGTAAAATGTCTGCATGTATTTTTCTTGACGACATTGCCCGTATTTCTTCTTCTCTCCTGGTCAGGATGGTCATCTTCAGTCGCGCGGCCAGCCGCCGCCCATCGCTACCGCCGGTATAAGCCACCGGCCACCCTAGTCCGCACTCGAGCAGGCTGCCCAACCTTGCGAACATCACATCCTCCCCCTACAGCGCGCGCTCCCATCCCAGCCCGGGCTTGCGCAGGAAGCGGCGGTTCCTGCCATGCGAGCACACAGGATGGCGGAACAATTCTAGGAGCGCGCATGAGGTAATGGCTCCGACTGGGACATGCACACGGGACGGTGGCCCCAGCCTAGGAGCGCGCAGGCAGGTGGCGGTGGTGGCGGCTAGGTGCGGCCAGCCGGACAGGTGAGCATTTGAGGGCGGGCAAACCATGGCTACTGGAGACGTGGAGAGAGGAAGAAGATGGCAAGGGTAACATTTGTCCAAATAAATAGCCATGGGCGTTTCACCGGATGCGACATTGGTTTTATGGGTAAAATAGCGAAGTCCAATGGTAGTGGGCATTATAAGGAAGCTCCATCGGTTCCGTGGGTAAAAATAGCAAAAATCTTCCTCCCTGTAGTCTTAGCAGTTGTGTTGCCCTAGCTAGCCATAAGCTGCCTTTTACTCCTCTGCCTCCGAATCAGCATGAACTCAGGTTGCTGCTCGTCGCGAGACGCCTCCATGGTGATAGCTCAAAGTCAGAGGAGCCTCCAATTAATGTAGAAATAGGTCCCCTTCCTACCTTCCATCAGCGCAGCTCTCCATATCTGGATGTTTTTCTTTGATTTCGTGTCATGGTGCTAGATTCATTAAAGGTTATTCTGGATCTTGTTTCACCATCTCACCTTTCCCCTTCTCATCGACTCCGGTGCTCTCCAACGCACATGGGCCCTACCGAATGGTTTCTGTGAGGGTCTAAATTTTACTAAGTGTGAAACTCAAGCCATTGTACTTTTTTATCACTTACAGGGAGGGTGGCATGTACATCCATCACAGTTTAGTAACAAATAACCACACAAAAGATAGATTCAAAGCAAGGTAGACAGAAATAACCATCCAACAACATTTCAAATCTTAGCAAAATTTTGTCATCCAAATGAGTACAATAGTGAGGCACGCAGGCCAACCATCAACATGGTAGGAACTAACGGTAGAAACAATCCATCTCACGTAGTAGAAGCATCAAGTGACGAACACCAATCCACAAGCGACTCGAGTGTAGGCGAGAACATCACTCCTCTCCATCGGCCCCATCCGTAGGCTCTATGGGCTTCACGGCCTCGGCGTCCGAAAAACAAAGTGGCAAAGCCGTAAGTACATAGAGTACTCAACAAGACACGCTACCTATATCCTGTGATCCGCAAAGCATCATGATCCAGCACTACGTCCATACGGGTTACGTGGTGTGTAAGCACAAGCCTGGAACATATATCCTATGAGTCGGTCCTTATGCTGCCGGGGCGAGTCATCAATCCCTCTCCTCAAACCACAGTCTCAATAACAAGTAACACCACAACAGGAACTCCGTAACCCAAACTCCCTACATCACTGTGCTCGTAATAGGCACTCTCTAAACAGGAACTCCTCAAAAATTCTGCAGCACCTAATCATCTACACTCGCCGCCGCAAAAGGCTTAATGGCCTACTAGTACAGAAAGAAGCACGTACAATTTATTTAATAAAAAAGCATGTATAATCATCATGTGGGGTTCAATTAAGCATCTAAGCAGTACTAACCATGTAAGTAGTAACGAGTAGGTCATCCTAGGATATACGAGTGGCAAGGGTAGCATGATATGACATAGCAATGATACTTGCGGCAAGTAACAGTTCATATGCATGAGTCAAATTATACAAGTACTAAAGAGGCTCAACAGGTGGTCAAGGATTGCGGCTTGCCTTTGGAAATGCGGGTCCCGGGCAGGGTCGGGGTACTCGATTGGCTGCTCTAGTGGAAACTCCTCAAACTGCTGCTCCTCAAAGTCCTCTCGCCAAGTACAAACCACGCAGTACAAGTTAGGCATGCAAAACGAGGCAAATAGGTAACGAATCGAAAGGACAGGAAATTACACTACTAGAACATGACCAACAACTACACCAAAATGTAGAGTACGTCGCTACGAGTCCAACGCAATCGACCGCGTATTTTGATGATGCAGAGAGAAAAGATATGAATTTCCAAAGAAAAATGCATTTTCTAGCAATTCAGGAAATCAAGGAAATGAATAACTACAGGAATATTCTGTAACCGGCTCACTACTGTAGCATGGACCATAACCTTTCAAACCGCTGACCCTCTGGTCCATGTGATCCGCGCCCATCCAAGTGTTGAACTAACCCCACCATGGACCAAGCCATCCGGGATGACGTCATCGTCGCCGAGAGACGGGCGGCGCTTCAGCGGAACCCCGTCGCCCCGGTGCTGTGGCTCGCTAGTGGCTAAATCAAGCATTACAGGGGTCTCAACACTACGCGCACCTGTCAACACTAGTCGCGAGGACCAACCCTCACCGGTAGGCCTGGACGTTCGATTTTAACCGAACTTTCGGTTTCTTAAAAGTTTATTTTTCTAAAATTAATACCCGAACTAGTAATGGTTTTTTTAGATACGTGAAATGTGTGGTTACCTAAATTTCGGTTCGGTTTTTGGTTATAACCGAACTACCCACACTTTTGACCATCTCACAATAAAACTCATAAAAAATATCAATCCGTCGCTTAGCATCACAAATAAACTATTAATTAAGTTATGAAATATCATAGTATAGTGATAAACTTTTTAAATTATGACTCAAAATAGTTGATTAAAAATATATAAATGAATTTAAATGGTATAAAACTTATGTATGAGCTATATGTTTAATAACTTCGGTTATTTGGATAGTTCGGGTACCTAGCACTAAGATCCGAAGTTTAAATTAAAAGTTCGATTAGTTAGATTCCCTATCCGATCTACTACCCGATACCTGGAATTTCGGTTATTTCGGTTTCGGTTTCGGTTTTTTTGGTTTTGGTCTTTGGGTATCAGTTTTTATGCCCACGCCTACTCACCGGAGCGGTGCAAGGAGGTCGCCGGAGCTATCGATGGCGTCGACGCGTGGGGGAAAACCCAGGGGTTCACCAAAACGCGAACCGAGAGCACCATAAGATAGCTTATGCTCACGCGAAGCTTACGGACCAACTCTCAATTGGAGTACCCTGTCGGAACCTCGCCGGCGGCGAGTTCCGCGATGGCGAAAGGGAGCACACTCCACGGACCCTAGGAAATCGGGCTCCTTTCTACCAACTAACGCGCGCACGAACTACGGCATGACGCTGCGGAGCCAAACAACCCAGCAATTGAAGCTAAGCACAATCAAAAGATGAACTTCGTCGGCGGCCATGGAGACGAGGCGGCGAAGCTCGACGAAGATCAACAATTCGCACCAAAAATCGAGGGGGAGGAAGGGGCTTGGGTGCGCAGGCTCACCAGCAACGATCCGGAGTCCTCGGCGACGACGCGGAGGGAGCAGCAAAGATGAGCTCGACGAATCAGCTGCGGCGGACGGTGGGCGCGCTCTAGCGGTGACCAAGGGTTGGGCACGCTCGACAAGTTTTGAAGCTACAAGGGGGAAAATGCTCGGGGATTAGCGCAACCCGGTACGACACATGACGGAGGGAAACGAACGGACGATGGGAAGAACAAGGACTCACCGGCGATGACAAACGACGGCGAAGAAGAAATCTGTCAAGAACTTCAATACGCCGACTCGCCCTCCTCCTTGCCCGAAACTCGAAGAGGTGAGCTCCACGAGGAGCAACACCGAGAGGAGAACAAGGAGGTGCCAAGAAACCTCATCAACGACGTCCTCGCTAACGGCGTTGATGGCGAGCGGCAGCTAGGGTTTGGGTCTCCTGTGCCGGAGGCGGCGTTAGGTGGGATAGGGGGTGGCGGTGGCTCCTGCGGGGTTTTTGTAGGGCGGCGTGGTTGGTAGGGGTCTTGGGTGGCAGCACGGATGGGTGCCACATGGCCTCGGCATCCGTGCTGGCTAAACGGGTGGTGATGCGCTGAGTCAAGAGGTAGGGGAAGCACCGTAGCGCGGTTGGTGGGCTAGTTGGGCTGCAACCGACGCTGATGGGCTTCGATGGGCCAGGGTTAGTTCGGTTTGTGGCTAGGCTTAGCTGGCAAAATAGGTCCACGACGCAGAAAATTCATACAAATGATTTGAACTTTTCCGATCAACATTTCTCATCCAAATTTGAATTACAACATTTGAAATACAAGTTTGGATGGTTACGGTTTCATCGTGTCCGCCACGTCACCTCCCCATCCATCGGGCTAGGAGGCCCATCCCTCTTCTTTGGATCTGCCACATACGAGCTGGGAACCACCAAATTACCTCGTCGCATGTGTCGTTGATCTGCCTCCACCGCCCTCTCCAATCGGTCAGTTCCACCTTCACCCCATGTGTACCCGAGCTGGTCAGGCATCCCGCTGTCCGTTTGGACCTCGTGCCCGACAATCATGGCACTGTCACGGGATGCCTCCCCGTGTGGAAGGAGCACACTGCTCCCCTGGACCTCATAACCAACAGCCTTGGCACCAGCGCCGTAGTGCCCGATGTGTGGTACTTGGCTGCTGGCTCTACCGAGATGGGATTCACAGACGCGATGCTTATGCACCATCACACCCCACAAACGTTCTTCTCCTTCTTGCTAACGACAACGACATCAAGCTCCATCCTCTCTCTCTCTCTCTCTCTCTCTCTCTCTCTCTGTGTGTGTGTGGGGGGGGGAATATGTAGTGCAAACCACTAGCTAGGTGGAAAACTCAATTTAAAAATTGATTTTAAAGTTTCAAAATAATATGAAAACCTGCATGTGCATAGATGAGATGAGGATAAATATGCATACCATATTGCAAATCCAAATGCAACATGATTTAATAGAAACAAAAATGACAAAATCATGGTGCATGAGAAGAAAATTGACAAAATAGTGAATAGTATTGTAGTTTTGTCCTCTTGCACATGTTTTGTTATTTTTGTATCTACTAAACCAAGAGGTATTTGCACTTGAAATCTGGTATGCATATTTATCCTCATCTCATCTATGCACATGTAAGTTTTCAGATTTTTTTAAAACTCCAAAATCAACTTTTGAATTGAGTTTGCATGTTTCCACCTAGTTAGTGGTTTGCACTACATATTTCTCCCTCTGTGTGTGTGTGTGACAGTACCTTGCATCATCGACGTCCTCGACGACAACACGTGGTACTCATTGACTCGCCATAGTCTGTGACCTTTGTGGATGTTCCATCGATATGATTCGGATCTAGCAAGTCTAGCTTCTGGTGTCCTGCCATCCAAAGGCAGTGTATTAGCCTATCCTATGAGCTTTGATGAATTACAAACATATCAGTCTTCACCGATAATTATCCTTCATACAAGCGCTACACCCTTCGATCAACCTCAGCTATTGCAACGAGGTCCTTTCAGCAATCCTCGGGCAGCCGATCCGTCATACTCCACTCCTAGCTTCGGTCGATGTTGTTTCTTTACGTTGTATATCTGCCATGTGTGCGATATGTATGGTTTCAATCAAAGGTGTGCCCCTTTCATTGACAAGTTATTCAGATATGTGTTAGCAGATGCTACGCACCATTTGCTATCTCATAGAGTGCATCAGTAATGTGCTATTTTAAGTTAATATATTCCCCTTCATAAAAAGAATAGGCCAGCAATTTCTAGCAGTTTGGAACCGATTATGGGCAGTTTCTATTGGAATTAAGCGGCAAGTCCGCCAAATAGGTCGGTTCCCAACACGATTTGCAGGCATCATTTCTAGCAACCCACTTTTTACATTACAAACACAGTGACCCTTTCTAGTAGTTAGGATCATGATTTTCAATGGCATGATTTTCAAAGCCATTGAAAACCGCTTGAAAATCAGACTTATTGGTTTATAAAACAGGTCGGTGATTCGATAAAACCAAACCTAGTTACTGTAGCAAAAATGATATTGGTTCGATTTTATTGGTTCACCGACCATTTTTTGCTCTACAAAAAAATCGAACGGTTAGCGGTGTTGTGAACCCTAGCTAGGATACAACCGGACTTACATGTGCCACCCTCCCCCGCGCTCTCAAGCAGAGACCAAAACATTGACAAACGACTACCTTTTCGCTCTTGCTTCACATTAAGCAAATTGCTGCCAAATAATTGAATGCTAGACTATCCAAAATGGCAGCACGTAGAATTTGTAGGCCTCGGCATTCGGATTATCTGGTTCGGTTATTTCGGTCTCACGAAAATTCAGTTTTAGCAAAATTAAAAACCAAAATTCTTTATAGAAAATTTAAAACCAAACCTAATTAACCGAAATATTTTGGTTTGGTTATTCCGGTTTTCGGTTTTAACGTAAATTTGAAAAAAAAAGCCCTATTTGATATAAAACTTTTAAGATATTAATTAGAAAAAATACAAATATAATAGTAAATATATGTGATGTTGAGCGGTAACTAAATCTTTGTACATGAATCCTTATTCTAGATAATTGGCAATTAAGCACGTACCAAAACAAAACAATAGTTCATAAAATATGATATAAAAGAAGTTCGATTACTTTGGTTATTTCAGGTTTGCAGTCTTAAAAATCTAAATAATTTTGGTTAACCCAATTACTCAATTTTATTAACTGAAATATATTTTGATTAACCAAATAAATTAAAATATCCGTTAAATCGGCTCGGTTTCGGTGTTTGGATTTTTTATCTTTTGCCCAGCCCTAATGCCAGGGAATACTGAAATGATTGACAAAACAATTTGGATTTCAGCTGGTCAGCAATTTTACTGCCAGTGACATCTTAGAACTTTTATCCCCAGAGCGGTAATGTAAAACTAAAAACTTACTTCATCTGTTCTTTTTTTCCCTCAACGTTCCGATCGACAATAAAATGAACTGAAAAACAACCGTTGATTGCTGTCAGAACGTCATCATTCTGAAAACGTCATCCTATTCGTGTCGTGAACAATAATATATATTCTACTCACCTTTTCCACAAAAAAAAATCCAGTCACATACTGAAATTTTTTTATTTTCAAAATTTAATACTAAAAGATACGAATACGTAGGCTCCAGCTATGCAGGGGCTAATACTCTCTCGTTGTTTCAGAACAGCAAGGTGGAGGTCGTTTTTAGCTGGCTTTATTGCTGGTCCTACAATGCTCGTGACGGGGCTGGAGACACGACATACTAGTTTGGCAACATACATTCTCGTGCGTGCAAGTGTGCTTGCGGCTCGTTGTGGAATAAAGAGCAGAAGATTTGGAAAGTTATGTAAGCCGCTGACATGGTCACAGGGTGATATCTTCCTGATGTGTCTTTCATCTGCACAAATCGCGTAAGTTCCCATTCGGAACTCGATAACACTGATGGTGTAGTGGTTAAGACAATGCATTCAAACGATTGACTGATTCGTTTGAAGGCAAGAAACCATGCACTAACTCTAGATGAGATGAGCTGTCATGTTAGATTTTTAATTTAAATCATACCTATTTCGAATGCAAGATGGAGTTTTAACTTCCTACTCTTCTGGCATATCATTTTTTTATGGTAGATCGGCGTACATTCTGAACAAGGACAGTTTTCCGTCTTCATACAAAACATTTCTAAGCAAGCAAATTGGCAAGGATCCTGTCGTCCTTCAAGGTCTCAAGGAATTAGTCAACAACGGTTATTTAACAAGCATACTGCAAATTGAGAAGTACTACAAAAATCTTGGCATTGAACTAAAGTTAGATCCAAATATGAAAATTCCCTGCTCAGTAAGTACACAGATTTGCATTGTATGTCGTTGCATCCTATGACGACTGCATCAAATTTCACATGTTCTACATGACATTTCCCCTTATATACAACATAAATCCAGTCTGTGCTACCTTGTTTGGGCACCAAAAAAGTTGACCTGAGATGACTATTTCCATACAGTAACCATTGTTTCACCACTTTCCATCAGTTAATTTTCTTTTGTCTAATATGCATGTTTACTTTTCTATCAGATTCTTCATGGCAATCAATCGTGCACAGGACATTTTTTCTCATTCTTGCTGCAGGCATATGGAAGAGCTCTTCCTGTCTATGTTCCAGTATATTTGATTCCAGCACTTGCAATTCATCGGACTAATCTTGTTAGAAGGTGACTATAGCATACTTTCATATTCGAGTGCTAGTAGTTGGAAAATATTTAGTGTGGTACCACCCCTCTACAGGGAAAAAATTGGGAACTGTTCTAGAGGCAAAAATATCAATGTATCAAAGAAGCATGGCCCATTTGTATTCTCAATGATTGACAATATTTGTTCACATTTGCATCTGGTTGAATTTTCTCGTAGGTTGCATTTGATAAAGCTTATGCCTATGCAAAAAGAAATTGTTTATGCTTATGTTTATACATCAAAACAACTTATCAAAAGCACTTTTGCGCTGTTTAGTAAAAGTGTTTATGCTTACGGTTATTGAGACCCATAAGTAGCAGAAGCTACATTTTGTTGCTTTATCCAAAGTGCTTATACTGGTACAAAATAGCAAAATGCTTATAGATGCTTATGCCCATAAGCAGTTTTGTTGTTTGACACTCTAAAGTGCTTATTGAACCATAAGTAATTTCATAAGCATTTCAATAAATTGTGCCAAATGCACCCTTAATCTGATGTTTCCCTCTCAACATGTAGGCCTTACTCAGCAGCGTGGAAGAATCTTTTAGGAATATTGAGATCCAGTCTTTTTCTCTCTGTATATTGTGCGTCAGAGTGGTGAGTTCGCTATAGGTTAATTCAACTCTTTGATAGCCATAACTATGTTAATATTGTCTGTTTAAAGTTTAACACGATGACAATTCATAGTGATCCGATCTAAAACAGGGGTTGGAAGTGCATGCTTTTTCGAATCTTCAAGCAGTGCAATGTTCCACTTCTTGTACTTGGCACGGTAAGCACAAAACGAGAAATTTACCAAATATATCCAGCAAATTGTGCAGTTTCTCTCCAATATCCTACTCCAAACTGAGACACAGATGCACAAGGGTTGGGCTCGCGTCACATGATGGAAAAGCCTGGACGATTTCCATTTTTTAAAATGCTTACAACTTCAAGATACTAACATTTTCCATTTGACAGTTTCCGACGGGTTTGGCTTTGCTTATCGAGAAGAAGAGTAGGAGAATTGAGATATCACTGTACTGTCTGGCAAGAGCAGTCGAGAGCTTTTTCGCATGCATAGTCGATGCAGGATTATGCCCAGTACTGTTGCAGATAAAGCGAGCTGATATAATAGTGTTCAGTATAGCTGCCTCGATCATTATGCACTGCTATGATCAGGAAAGAGATGCTTTCGGCTCCAAGTACTTGAATGTCCTCGACTGGGTATTTGGGATCCAAGCACCATCCATCAATAAATAAGTAATGTTCCCCGTCAAATTGATGCCACGATCAGATTATACGCAACCTAGATTCAATGTAAAACGTATGATTACATGATTGTATTTAAGTGCAGTATTTTCTTCTTCTTGAAGACACGAATGCTGTTTGTGTTCCAGCGTGCATTAATATATTAATAAAGGATGTAGACTGTCACATGTCGTCGTTACCAAGGTCTCATCAGTCATCACCAAGTGATGCGGCCACACTCCTACTTAAGCATGACAGATATCAGCCTTGCCTCGATCACTGGGGAATTGAGGTTGTCGGGAAACCAATAATAACATCAGGATTCAGGAAGCCAGCTGTTTTACGTTCATAGTTGAAGAATAATTCACACAATAGGTTAAAGCTAGATCAATCGCAATCATAACTTCAAAGAATCTCAAGAAGTTTGTCTGGTAATCTACAATTTGCAGATTCTGTGTCCCTAGAAACAATTCAATAGTTAGACAAATGGCACTGTCAAAAACGCAAACAGAAGACTATTTGAAGGCATTCAGCCAATATACAGAATAAGGGAAGAAAACCCGAAGAGTTACATACAATATTACGGTCGCTAAGGACAACTCCAACCAGAACAAGTTTCAGTCCATTCAAGCAACTCTTCAGTGAAGATTGCAGTAACCCAGAAGAAATAAAACACAAGTCATTAAGAAGCCATATAAGTGAAGACAACAAACCCCAAGCATCAACAAAAGAAGGAATATAGAGATGCAGACCAAGCAATGACAGTATTATATTCTGAAGAAACCAAAAAATGGAAAACCAAGTAAATATCAAGGACATAAAAGAGAAAAAAATGTCTTGAGGAAATAAATAGAAAACCCCCTTAGAAAGCTACTCTGTTTTTATTTTGATGACGTTCAAATAGAGGAGCTAGTTCATTTTTGAACTAGGATCTATGTCCTAACGTCAATAAAAATAAAATGAAGTACTAAGCAAATGGGGCCCATACATGAGAAAGGAGGCCACCAACGCAACTGTGTTAAGGTTAGAAAGGGAGGAGCTCATAATACAAATAACACTTGATACAAAATGGTAAACCAATAGCACATGTCACCAATCAACTAAATTTTGACGATCACTTCACCAAGTTCAATACAACATCCTGCAACCACCCTTATTGAAATAAAATAAGGGAAACACGAGAACCTTTATTCAGTCATCAACTAAAACTGCGAGAGTTTTCTGCAAGATCAGGGATAAACACAATCAGATAGATGTCCATATTGTGAAGGAATCAAGGGCTTAGATCTTTGCGAGGGCCTGAACAAGATCGTTCTTCAAATCCTCAAAGTCCTCCACTCCAATGCTGAACCTGATGAGGTTATCCTTGATCCCATAGATATCTCTCTGCTCCTTTGAATCCCTGTTCAAAGGTCACAGTTCCAAAATTAGAAAAATAGCAACAAGTGTATCACTTCTTTTGAATAAAATAAATGGGGCAAATATGAGGTCTTACCAGTAAGACATGATGGCAGGCTGATCAATTATGCTCTCACAGCCTCCAAATGAGGGGGCATGATACGGTATCTTAACAGAATCAATAAATTTCCTTGTAGCGTCGAAGTCTCCAGCAACCTAAAGAAAGGAATTTTTAGAATGTTTGCAACAATTCAAGGCATTCCTACTTGAAGAAGAACAAATACCTCAAAACTGACCACACCACCAAAGCCGGTCATTTGACTTTTGGCAATGTGATGTTCAGGGTGACTTGGCAAGCCAGGATAGTAGACACGTGCAATCTGCAAACAAGATATATTTTCAGCTAAAACAATGGAAACAAGAGAATATCATTAATTTATACCGGAATAAAAGAAACAAAGTTCTCACCTTGGGATGTTCCTCTAAAAACTGGGACATCCGAAGTGCAGTGTTATTCTGACATTGCACACGGAGATGCAATGTCTTCATCCCTCGAAGGATCAGGTAGGCAGCATTCTAATAGCACAACACAAAAGAATATTAAGAACCAGGAACAAATCATTCCACAATAACAACAACAAAGCATTTTTGTCCCAAGCATAACAGTGGCCACAAACCTGGTTCAGTAACTACTATTTAGCAGAACATGCTCTAATTTTTAAAATTATCAGTCCCCCTAAAGAGCTGATGATGTACTCATGCATATACATTGCAGAACAAAGAACATATTCTTTCCTTTTTGTTCCCACAAACCTGGTTCAGTAGCTACTATTTAGCAGAACATGCTCTAATTTTTAAAATTATCAGTCCCCCTAAAGAGCTGATGATGTACTCGTGCATATACATTGCAGAACATAGAACATATTCTTTTCTTTTTGTTCCCAGTTCAATTAACTTTTTGGACACTTTGAAAGCTACATAGATGCAATTTTGTCTACTTTCTAACCACCACATCCTTTAGTACCTCTAGGCAGCGCAAAAAGGATACCTAAATGGGAGAAAGAAAAACATCACCAATAAACACATACCGGGTTCAGGACACCACCAACAACATGGTGATAGATCCGGACTTTGGAAACTAGCTCATCTCTGCCACTGACACATCCACCAATAACCTGAACAATAAAATACACCTCTTAGAGCAAATATAAACATTTAAAGACAGAAGACGGGGGTTCAGTTCAACTTACATCATTGTGGCCAGCAATGTACTTAGTTGCAGAATGAATAACTAGGTCAGCACCTAAGGTCAGTGCCTTCTGATTGATAGGGGAGGCGAAAGTGCTGTCAATACAAAGTAACGCTCCCTTGCTATGGCACATGTTTGAGACAAGCTCAATATCAATGCATCTAAGGAAAGGATTAGTAGGAGTCTCGGTGAAGAAAAGAGATACCTGAACAGGACCAAGATATTAGGCTCGTTTAGTTGATATACAGATTTTGACAACGTTGGAGGGAGAAAATTAAAAAATCACTCACGTTATTGTTGTCCAAAGCATTTTGAAGAGCATCCATGTCAGCCGGTTTAATAACAGTCATCTGGCATCAACAGTATCACAAAATAAGCAATACATAACAAATAACAATTCACCAAGTGTACAGAAAACATCTATGTTCGAGAAAAAGAAAACATCTCGAATTAGCCAGAATACAAAAGGATTTACTTCTGAAATTCTGGATTGTAAGTTAAATTTCTCTGCTAATATTAAGTCATTTTCCAAAGGCTTCTCTATAGTTGGACGCCATATTATATTTCACAGCTAGTACAAAAAGCATTGTTTGTATGGAGTATCCCAGCTACATGTGTCACATATTGGCTACAAAAAGTACTATAATGGTACAGATCCAAAATTTGGTCAATTTAATATTCATTTATATGACTACAATCCACAAATTATACTGATGGAATAACACCAGAAATTTTGACAGGTTCATGATTGCGGGCACTAAAAGGCGTAAAGGTACCCCGAATAAAATAATACGCTGCCATAGGGTCATATCCACCACAGGAAACCAAAACAATTAAGCAGCAGTTCTGTTCCGCATCAGTAAAAAATGTATTATTAAGAAGAGCACTGTATTACCGAGATTCCCCTCTTTGGGAGCTCAGTTTCCATGTAGATTCTCGTTTTGCGGTAACAATCCGTGGTGGTCACAATGTGGCCACCAGCTGGGACAAGTGCGCTGAGCATAGCCACACTTGCGTACATCCCCGACGCCACAAACACAGTAGACTCAGCTTTCTCCAGTGCGCTGCACCATCAGAAGAGGCAGCTATCAGAATCCCAGCCAATACAACCAAGAGGATGTCCACATTGCCACAACCAAGGTACAAGGAGCAGAATATGCACGTCACCTCATCTTCTTCTCCAGTGCCTCTGTGGTCGGGTTCCCATACCTCCCGTACTCGAAGCTAGAATGCCTCCCCTCCTAACGACCAGAAATTTGGGCATTTGGACATTAGATCTATTAAATCCGACATCGGGTAATACAGAACATTCAGAAATGAGGGGAATGCTCAAACCTTGAAATCGATTAGCTCTTGCGAGTTGTTGAACCAGTAGGCTGAGGTGTTCACTACTGGCGTGGTGATCGCGTCAGTGGCGATCCTTCTTCCCAGCCTCTCGCCTGTTTCATAAAAGACAACAAGGGAATCAGCAAAAGCCAAAAGCAATCAAGGTAATCAGCAAAAGTCAAAAGCATAGCTGACGTATAAAACATCTAGATCTGGCGGATAAGAGCGAGCGAGCTGGGTACCCGCGTGGACGGCGAGGCTGGCGTCGGAACCGAGCAGGTTACGCTCGGCCAACGTGACGGCGGACGGTTGCGCAACCTTAGCGTTGGGGATTGCGCTTGCCTCCGCCGCCGGGGAGGCGGCGGCGGCCGATGCGGCCGCGGCGTGGGAGGAGGCCACGCCGCGGGCGCGGCGACCGCCGCCGCCGGAGTGGTGGCGCGTGACGGGGCGGTCGGACCACGCGGCGGCGACGATCTGCGCGACGCCGATGTTGCTGCAGTTGCGGCGGGCCTTGGTGCTGAGCTGGCGGACAAAGTTGGGCGGGAAGCGGAGGATGGTGGCGGAGGCGAGGACGCCGCCGGTGTCCGTGGAGAAGACGGCCTGCGGGGTGAGAGAGACGGTGGCCATCGTGAGGAGGAACTAGGGTTTCGGCGGCGGCGCGGTGAGGTCGGCTCGATCGGTCGCGGCGGGTCGCGGGTGGGCAGGCGCTCGTGTGGCCTTTCGAAATGCGGTGCGGCTTATTTGTAGTGGAGTCGGGGTCGTCGGCATTCCTTGGGGGTTGGTAGGACGGAGCGCAAGAATCGCTACACCCTATCAAAAAAAAATCGCTACCCGCACCATGGAAACAAAGACGGTCCAACACCCCGAGCCATCACTCAACTTCAGCGGCATTTGTCCACTTACACGTTGATGAAATAATTTTGAAACTTTTTTCTGTGTAAATTCTGAAGCGAGTTAATGATAAAAGATAAGTAAGAACAATTTACAAGCTCAACAAGAGCAAATTCGAGCTATACACCAAAAAAAAAATGATGCTCAAAAAATTGTTCACATACTATGCACTTCAATGTTCTTTTTTTATACATCACTAAAATCCACAACAACTTCAAATAAGATGTACCCATGCTTACTATAGATAGAGAAACAGGTTAATAATCAGCTCATTGTCATTTTCACCATGTGAGCTAAGAATGGTAGTTGCTAGTACATATAATTCCTATATATATGTTGGCACGGTTGTGCAAGATATATCTAGAATAATGTTTCCTCCTTAAAATTTCATAAGATCTCTTTTTGTACCATAAATTCTTATATGTTTGTCGTTAGTTATGAGATTTCTATGCCCCTTGCTTTTTATGTTGCCAACCAGAGTCTTGATCTACTTAAGGAAGATGTTATATTCTTTGCTATAAAGCAAGCACAAAATGTGGGAACGGGGAATGCAATATTATCTTGGTAAAATTATGTGTATCATAATTCAATCACACAACCAAGTTTAGCTCGTGTCTCTATTTAGAATATCATATTCTAGTTCTGTGACTAAATTTAGATCCATTTAACCACTACGCCTAATATTAGGGCAAGTCGTTCAAAGGTAGTTTACGTCTAGAACAAGTTCATTGATGATCCTATACTAAGACTAGAAAACAATTAGCTGGAAACTTTGCAAGAAATCCATACGTATCTAATGATGTTTACCTTACAAGCCCAAACGATATGGTTAGGTGTTGTTGAATAAGAGCCACTTGTGAGACCTGGCTAGTGGACCTAACCACACACAAAAATTTACTTTCATGCTGGATTCAGTCCATGCACCATGCTTGCAAACCATGAACAGAACATGAGCTCGTGGTGTCCATGAACTTGGTGTACCTTGCTTCTCCCCACGGATAAACTCTGCTTGGACTTATCGTCTTTTCTCAGCTCCGGGACCCCGCAGGTTACGTAAGCACACTCACCCAGAGTCAGAGAGAAAGAGGCGTGAAGTGTGCAAGTGCGAGCCTGCAAGCAGAGGCAGAGCGTCATTTCCCTCGCGCAACTGGTCGGCTGACTTGGATGGAATCATGTTGGCTTCTCTGTTCGTCGAATATTCCCTAGTGATGCCCATACATCACAACCCATGACAGTAAATTTGAATTCATCTAAAAAAAGTAGAATGTAAATTTGAGTTGTATGAGATGATAATATTTCCTCCTATATTAGTACAATAGTAGGCGTTGACAATTATCACGGTTAATAAAGCGGACATTCATTTTCCGGGTCTAAACTTTATAGTTGTCACATAAAAAATAATCTTACTATTTAAAGTACTAAATAAATTTAATTATAAAATGAATTACAGAACCCTAGACTAATTTACAAGACGAATCTAATGAGGTTAATTAAGTCGTAATTAGAAGACGAGTTATCTGTAACATCACTTTAGCAAAACATAGATTAATTAAGCTCATTAGTTTCATCTAAAAAATT
Organism: Chloris gayana; assembly: GCA_031894775.1. Taxonomy (NCBI): domain Eukaryota; kingdom Viridiplantae; phylum Streptophyta; class Magnoliopsida; order Poales; family Poaceae; genus Chloris; species Chloris gayana. The sequence continues at coordinate 416,508 of JAUNZO010000601.1, forward strand.
AGCATCAATCTGTCAAGAGGGTTTTGTCATTAAATTGATTGAAATATTCATAAATAATAAGATTCTCTTTGATGTGACGGTGCTAAATTTTAGAGGGCAGAAAATGAATAGGGCCTATCTTGTAACATGAAATGCTATGCTTCTTGACACCCATTAAATTCTGAACATATTATCGAGTTTTAACCCTGGTTACAGGAAAAAGGAGGGAAAAACTGAGTTTTACCATGCCAAAGTTGAGGTTAAGGCATATTGACAATGAGATAATTCAAGTCGAGAAGATACCGAAACATCTCAAAACATATTGGTTATCTGTGATTTGTCTCCGTTTGGATGCGACGGCACGAGCTTGTACTTGCCTTTTCTTTCTTACAGTGATATATCTTCTATGTTTTCAACAAGGACCTGCTTTGCTCTAATTGGGTGCCATGGTGCCCTCCTCTCTCTTGCGTATTCTAAAAAAAAGCACCCTCCTCTCCTTTTTGTGTCCCGATGAAATGCCCATTTCTCCCTTCATCATTACAATAAATGTCCATTTCTCCCTTCATCATTACAATAATAAAGTGAATGGCCCCGGTGATCAATTTTGTGAAGATATCAACACGTCAGTAAGACGAAAATGTTATTTGCACTCGGAGTTAATCATTGGCTAACGACGCAAGATCACCAATAATGAGTGGTCGGAGAAAGAGACCCGCAAGCTTTTTCTCTGTGGGCGCCACAGCTCAATGCTGCTGGTTGAGTTATTGGTGATCTAAAATTTATATCTGTCACATCAAAAGAATCTTACTATTTAATAAGTAACTAAATAAAATTTAATTATAAAATAAATTACAGGCTTCTAGATTAATTCATGAGATGAATCTAATAAGGTTAATTAAGTCGTGATTAGAAGACGGTTACTATAAGCATCACTTTAGCAAAATATAGATTAATTAAGCTCATTAGATTCATCTCAAAAATTAGTATCAATCTGTCAAAAGGGTTTTATCATTAAATTGATGGAAATATTCATAAATAATAAGATTCTCTTTGATGTGACAGTGTTAAATTTTAGAGGGCATAAAACGAACGGGCCTAAGTTGCACAACTCGCACCATTAGGATTATACAACACTAATCGCGACAAATTGCTCATTGTAGTGCTTCAGTGCCTGCCGCGTCGGCGTGCAGGACAGACGGAGACGGCAAGCCCGACGTTGGTTTTGGTTACCGGTGGCCGCGTCTGCATGCCCAAACAAACCATAGAATATTTTAGTTTACGATGTGCACTGAACCAACGCACCTTTCGTGCCCAGTGACCTGCTAGTGGTATGCTAGCGCTTTTCAATTTGTTTTGGTGATTTGCTGCCAGCCACCAGGCCGGCCCACCACTCAGATCTTGAGGTGGATTCTGCGGGCGGGTCCTTTTCGATGGTGATGGCAGGTCGTCGCGTCCCGGAGGCGTGTTGCTAGCTGTTCCCGACTGCAGAAAGGTTCCGTCGTGCACCGCCCTTCGGTCGTGTAAAGAGCACAGGAACAGTTTCGTTTCCTATCATTCCTCACATCAACGGTATTGAACATGCGTCCTTTTCTCCCCGGTGGCCACTCTTACCTCTCCGATCCGGTCACTGCCCGGCAGGCGGGGCCATCTTGGTTGGACTCAGTGGCTACAGCCTGCGGGCCACTCCCACAAATTCCTGCCTACTAGCTCTATCGACTCGCGTAGGAGATTGTTGTATTCCATACATCAGTTTATATCAGTGATACAAGCTACTATCTCTGTCCTATTAAAACTGTCGTTCTCGCTTCTCAGAAGGTTAAACATTTTTAATTTTGATAAAAAATATATAAAAAATTATAAATATTTATTAAATATAATTAGTATCATTAGATAGATAATTGAATCTATTTTTATAATCAATTTATTTAGAGATACAAATATTACTAATATTTTCTATAAATCTAGTCGAAATTTACAAAGTTTGACTAGCACAGTATACCATAGCGACACTTTCGATGGGACGGAGGGAGTATAAGATTAGTATAAACCACGGATGGGTACTATTCTTTCAACTTAGATGGCTAATATGGTAATAAGTCAGTCCAGCAAGTTTAAATAAGAACATCGTAGCCATCTCATTAAATTATAACAGTCTTGAGATCAGCATTACAAATAACGTGGCCAAATATAAGTTATATGTTTGTTTATGTTCCACTTGCTATCAAACATGTGGTACATTACAATAATCCAATGCAGAGACAAACAAGCACACATATATTTACCTAGATCTAATCATCCTTCAACATTTCCACGGTAATTTTTTCTTGCATTTTCTAGAAAACACAAAATATTTTATAAGAGATTTAAACTAATAATTCAACAGAATAAAAAAAGAAACACCAGCAGGCAGCACCTTAGGTAACCACGACGCTGCCAACTGTGGAGACATCAGTCAAGTCAGATTCAAATTACCCAAAGTTTAACTAGACTAAGGGCTTGTTCAATTGTTCCTCCTCCCAACTCCCAAGGGGACTGCTGATAATAAAGATTAAGGTTTAGTTGGTTTCCTTCCTATTCAAACTGCAACATGAATCCACCTAATCTGGAGAGGAGAAGGGATTGGGTCCTTTCCTTTGCATTAGCAAAGAAGCCTTTTTGGGCATTAAACTCTCATCCAGTCGTCCAACACAACCCAACCCAGCCCATCTGAATGGCTCTGCTTCCCCATGTCTTGGATGCAGCTAGTGCTGTCCAAACGGACCGTGCCAAGCGGGCCGGCCCGAAGCATGGAATTTTTGGCCCGGCCCAAGTATGGCACGGCCCGTTTAATTTCGTGCCAGGTCGGCACGGTCCATAATTTCGTGCCGTGCTTCGGCCGAGGGACGGCCCGACGGGTGGCACGGGCAGGCCCGCTTATGCTTCGGCCCGATAAAGCACGAATAAGGCCCATTTAGACATGGCCCGAAATAACATTAAATTAAAACAAATGTAGTTTCTATATCACCAGACATGCTTGAGTGGCCTGGTGGTAAGCAAGTTGAGCTGCATCCTGGAACCAAGTTCAAATCCCACTCAACCCCTATTTTCACCTCATTTTTCGTGAGTTAAAGTGTTAACGGGCCAAGATCTGTAATCGGGCTGTCGGGCCTACGTGCCTAACGGGCCGGCCCGGTACGGCCTGCAGCTTTCGTGTCGTGCCGTGGGCCGACGGCCAGGCACGTGACCGGCACGGCACGATATTCATTTCGGGCCGTGCCGTGCTTTTCGTGCCCGGCCGTGCCGCCCGTTTGGCCAGCACTAGATGCAGCATCGAGCGATGGAACAAGCAGTAGTCTGGCCTGGGTAGCAAAAAGGCAGCAATCACATGATTTATTTGCATACTATCTCAATCCATTTACTACCAGTTTTTACATCATTGTTATTTTTCTTGGTCATTTAGTTGCTACATTGCTGATCTGAGATGTGTGAGATTTCTCATAGGGATTGTTCCTCCTTTACATCTTATCCGTATGCAGCTTAGCTAGCATGTTATCAGTTCCCTAAGTAGCTCTGTTCTTTACTTGGGTTCGTGTGGTAGTCAAGCATTCAAGCATCACCATTAGTATGATTCATAATTATGGTAGTATACACTGAATTTTGTTAGATTACTAACGCTAGTGATGCATTTGATTCCAGCTCACGAGTTTTCATTGATACTTGCTTGTAGGATGAGGATGGTGCATGCCAATGTTTTGATTTTTTTAGCTACATTCTTCTTTGAGAGAAGTATGGGATTCCTCGAAACACCAGCCATAATTTTTGAGAGAGGAAATCAACCGTGGACCTGATAACTAAGTTGGTCATAAGACATATCCTATAAGACATCACCTATAAAGAATGGAATATCTGTTCTTTTAAGACTTGAGAGGGGGATAACTAAGTTATCTGTTCTTTTAAGATAATCCACCTAATCTGGACTAATGCATTTGTATTGTTGCATTAATAAACATAATATAATATATTCCGTGTGCTGACCTCCTTTAATTTGGTGTTATTTTGATTCATCATATTTTTGGATTTATTTTGGAACCTTTCCAGAACTATTAAAAATAACATAGTAATATTTTTAGTTCTAATCGTATTTGCTGGTTATTTTGTTTTACCATACTTTTGTTACTTTCGGAACTAATGCTTTACTTGCGAAGGTAAGGTAGTTAACTAGTTATACAAGATTAGAGTTTGTCATGTAGTAAGCTGGTCAAATGAACGGACCAAAATTCTTAATAATATTGTCTTGTGCACTGCACCTGGAGCCCTACTGTTTAAATCACACAGAAGCTTATATCACGAGTCATCTATCTCTCAACTCTGTAAGACTTGCAAAATCAGCAAGCGCAGCCAACTTCTGAACTTATTGCATCTTTGAAATCTTATGTTACAGACACACAATTCTGCCAACCATACATATACATGAGCACTACGAGCACAATAAAGCTCAAAAGCCCAAAAATATATATTTCATTGCCGAACCACCCTGTTTGGTTCATATGCGATATGATGATATTAAAGCTACAACTCCTGAATAGTGACAGTAGTATAACTCATATTTGGTGCTAAAGACAAATGTAAGACGACTAGAATGAAGTTTCAGTATTGCTGTCTAGGTGGCCTCGACTCTGCTACTGTGACTCGGATTTGTCTGCCATCCAAGTCCTGTAGGAAAATGATAGGCTCATTTAGCACACAAACTGATGAAGATTAACATTCAGTGTAAGGAAACAAAGTATGATCGAAAACTTACAGCGCCATCAAGATTTGATATGGCATTCTCAACCTCTTCTGCAGAGCCGTATGTGATGAAACCGAACCCCCTTGACCTACCAGTCTCCCTGTCAAAGATGACCCTAGCTTCAAGGACCTCCCCTTCCTCTTTGAACAGGTTTGCGAGAGCTGAATTGTCAACATTCCAGGAAAGGTTACCCACATAGACCCGATTGGCTTCGCCCCTGGATGCTCTAGGTGCAGATTGCTCCCTGGGTGGTGCAGGCCCTGAATTCACCCTTAAACTCCTCCCGTCAAGTACCTATTTCAAGAGATGAGATCGGTCAAAAAAACAAGGGATCAAATTTCAGAAGCGTGCAACACATTACACTCAATCAAGCCAATACAGCCATGCAGGATCAAGAAGGAAACTATGAAACCATGTAAACATAAAACCGTATTGAAAGATCACAACAGTTGGTCATAAGACATCACCTATAAAGAATGAAATATGCAGTTAAACATATTAACAACCAATCAGCAATATGTGAAGTTAAAAAAAATACTCACATAGCCATGGAACTGCTCTACAGCTGCCTCAACTTCTTCGACAGAAGACATAGTCACAAATCCAAATCCACGGCTTCTTCCGGTCAATTTGTCGTAGATGACCTGAACAAGATGCAACTCTGTCAACTGATCGCAAAACAAATTCCTTTATTTCTATATCTTTAGTCGATTTATTTCATAAGCCACATCTTCCTCATTGATATATAAGCATTTGAGTTCTTAAAGCATGTTCACTGCCAACAACAATGAACACTAGCAACATGTTGTTCACGGTTTTTAACAGACCATGTTTGCTAATTTCCCACCACAATGAATACTGCCAAGTAGGTGCAATGGAACCTCTACAGCATCTAATTGGGATATAAATAAACAGTTGCGTTCTGTTATTAAATCAGCAAACTTTCTTTCCATCAATTCGGCGCAAAAAATCTGGCCATTAGGCCATGAAATGGGGCCTCTATGGTGCTTACTACAGCGAACATTACAAAGGCCTTGCTAACAGAATTGATATTGTTTCTGTTCCAGCAAAGTGACTCGGTGGAGAATTGTCAGTTTTATTTTATCATTGTCAGTGAACAAAAGAACTCATAAATGACAAAAAAAAAATTACAGGCTTTCCCCCTTTCATCGAGACACAAAAGGAAAACGAGAGGTCCATAAATACTAGTAAGTTGCTACAGCCTACGGATGTGCTTATATACCTCAACCATCTCGACGGAGCCGGCCTGCTCAAAAAGGCCGGCGAGCTGAGCGCTGTCGACGCTGAATGGCAGGTTGCCGACAAACACCCGCAGCTCCTCGGAGAACTCCTCCCCGACGGCCTGCCCCTCCGCCTCCGCATCCTCCACATCGAGCTCCGACGCCACGGCCGCGGCAGCGCGCACGGGCACCAGCGGCCTCCAGCTCGAAGCCGAAGCGGAGAGCGAGCGAAGCTGCGGCAGACCCGACACGAAGCAGGCGGTGGCGGGCGCTGCGGAAGGGGTCGGGTTGGCGGAGAGGGAGAGCAGCTGGGGCGAGAGGGAGGTGGAAAAGAGGGCGGCCGCCATTGGAAGAGAGGACAGGGGAGTTGGATTGAGGGGCTTTGGCTTGATAGGGTTTTGGGGATAAGACGGTGAGGGAGGAATGCGACGAAGCTGCTGGACGGGGTTCAAATGGGCGTCCGTTTTTCGCTTATTTCTAGTGGCCGAAGGCCGGAGATATTTTTCCTAGTTCATTTCGATTTGTATTGGAAAAGTCATTATTAATTGTTGATTATCACACTGAAAAAATAAGAGTGAGAGTTAAGAGATGTTAAGATGTCATACTCTCTTCACTTTTACTTTGTTCCTGAGAGAGAGAGAGAGAGAGCAAATGTTACTAATTTAAAAAGATAGATTATATATGGTGACACGTGAATGTTCAAAAGGAACTAGTGCCCTTATATGTATATAAAAATTTTAACCTGTGTTTTCATATGAGAAGTGTTATGTCCTCAACCTACACCTTCATGCTTCAACTATCAACCTATAGCTTCAACAAATAGATTTTAACGAATACAAAAACCAATTTTAAGTTGAAATAAATTGATACCAGTAAAAGAATACAAATTTGTAGATACGAGAACTCCTCAAACTACCCCTTAATGCTTCAACTATGGACCTATAGCTTCAACAAAGAGTACATTTGTGAAGATTCTACGGAGAATCTAATAAGAATATTTCAAACACTATTATCTTAGAAATTTATCGCAAACATGTCTCTACTATTTTACTAACAATTAGAGTTGGCAATGATCCATGTGATGTTTGTAAGATTACATCCCTCCTATTTATCACCACTGTTATTGTATTATTGGAAGTTCATTTAACTTAATTAAAATATACCGAGAGACCAAGTAGCCACTTCCAATGGAGATTCAAGCGTCGACGTCCATGAGGCTCGATCATGTGTGCCGTAAGAGAAGGTGGTCTTGATGGTGGTGTTGTATTTGGCGTACATGGTAGTAATTCATTGCTACTTTGTGCTCTGGCTCGGGCCATCATTAGGACTTTGGGAGCAATCTCCCAGCGCTACTTTGGCAACAACTCCCGACGTAACGTTGGGCCGGGTCAGATGTAAGACATTCGAGCACAAAGTAGCAACTCCCAATGATATCTTTGGATCTGCTGCGTGATGAACTATCCAACGACCATGATGTCGTCCATGTCGTGTTCATTCACTACGGTGCTGATTCGATGAAGAACTGGTCTAGATGCCGATCGTACGGCGACGACTTCTCCCATACTTCCTCAATCCACTAGAGGTGAGGATAGCGTGGGAGCTTGAGCCTCACCCATGATTAGTGCACAATGATGAATACATATTGTTTCTTCCATCTATTCATGTCATCGCGCAACAAGATGTTATCGGGTATACAACGGGCTCAAGAACAAAAGTAGCAACTCTCAATAGGCAAGTCGCATGGATAAGTGTCTCGTGTAGATTGCTAATACCCTTTTATTTTTTATTCCTTCTTAACTAAAATGGAAGTTACTTTTGTGGACTTAGGGGGCACGTGTCCAGCTAGTTTAATTGTTAATTATGGATTAATATAACTATCAAATCTCTTATTATACTATTTAAGATGTCAAATTAGTTATACATATGTTTTATTAATGTGTCAAATCATAATTTGAAGTACCAAAATGTCATATTTATCCAAATTCATCCATCGTGGTTCAAATTTGAAATTTCTATACATTAAAGTATGATTTAACACATTAATAAAAGACATCTACAACTAACCGGTAATGTAAAATAATATAATCAAATAATTGATATTTATATTAAATCATAATTAATAATTAAACTAGGAAGGACACATGCCCCTATGTTCATTGAAGTATTTTCCCAACTAAACTTTTATACATAACTACTTTGAAATTTTTTATCCAATCAGTTTGGCGTGGTTTGACATATGTGAATCATAATCAAGTAATATGTGATTTAAAAAAATTGGTTTGACATATGTCTAGCCAAATCAAATAATATATGATTTAAAAAGATCATTTAACATGGTATTTAGCCACTCCAAACTGATTGAATAATTTTATTTGGCTTTCTTCCTTTTAAAAATCACTAAATGAATCCATTGTTCACTTTTGACTTATTTTATCCCGTAATATCTATCATTAGATTCAATGTAGTGTATCCGTAGGACACTGTGAGTACATATTGCAAATTAATAGTGTCATCATATAAAAAGTACTCACTCGTGAGTATATTGAAGAACTTCAACAACGAAAGATTATGACTCTGCATCACGGAGCAACGACTTCCCCTCTCCCCTTCTCTCTCTCTCCCTCTCCACTGCCGCGTCCATCCCCCTACCGGCTGCTCGCCTCCCCTCCCCTCTACCAGCTGCTCGCCATGGGACCCCGTGCCGCTGCTCGCCTCCCCCTTGTCGTTGCTCGCCTCCACCCTCCTCACCGCAAACCTGCGCCGCGCAGCCGCCGCCGAGTGTGGCGGCATCCGCCGTCGATGTGCACTCGCCGACGAATCTAGGTCACGGTGTGGCCGCGGCGAGCGAGGTCGAGGCCTGCTCCTCGCTGCTTGGCCCTGCGCCACGTCTTCCCTGCCGCCCCGCGCGGCGCCTATGAGCTCCCGGCAAGGCCGTGGCCACCTCCGGTAAGGCTGCGACTCTCCGCCTCTTCCCTACGGCTGCGGTTACCGGATCAACGCCTTCTCCACTAGATCCACACAGCCCCAAATTTTCATCCTTGACGCTGTCCTCGGCTCGTCCCCGCCGCATCGTCCTTGGCCGTCGTCGCCGACCCCGCGCGACCGCTCCTTCCCGACCGGCGACGCGTGCTCGGCTCGCTCGACTCGCGCTCGGCCGGTGACTCGCTGCGGCCGACGATGAGGTGGAGGACGTGGAGGACGCCGAGGTTCGAAAGAGATACGTGATGCCGAACAGCTCGTCGAGCACGACCAACGGTCGGAGCGAGGCCCTCGACGGCGTCGAGCCGCTCCCGCTCCTACCGGTCGGCGGCGCGCGCCGGCCGTCTTCGCGGCCTCCACATCCTCCGGCGATGGCTCCACCACGGTGGCCCTCCACCCTCCTCGTTGCCCGTCGCCCGGCTTCACCGAGCCGCACGTCGGGGCCAAGCCTCTTCCATAGCCTCCGGCCGGACCAAACCTCTTCCATGGCTCCCGGATCTAGCGCGGACTCGAAGGCGGGAGCGACCGCGCGGCGAAGCGAGCGGCAGGCGGGGCACGATGGGCGGTTGCAGCGTAGATGAGCGCGAGCTTGCGGTGCAGCCAGCCCCAACGGAGAGCTCGGGCCGCCTCCACTCGACGCCATGGCCGTCGTCCCGCGTCCTCTTCCTTCGTCAAGCTGCGGGAGCTGGAAAAATGCGGGTCCCACCGGATATAGGCCTGTGATTTGGAGGTGACGCTAGAGTTGGAAAGTTTTTTCGGAGATGTTAAATGTGGGACCGGGCTCGTAAAGAGAGAAATAAAGGCCTGATTTTACAGGTTGCGTTGGAGTTGTTCTAAGGTGTATGTTGAATTAATTCTATAGTGAACAATGGGGATGCATAATGTATCTAGGTCCATATCTAGCCGGATCCGACTCTCATTTTGAATGGATCCCCACAAACTCACCAATCCATTTAGTGTCCCTCCGGTAGAGCTTCAGCTCATGGAAAAAAACAACTTCAGCTCTAGATTATGGGTCAAAACAGACTTATTCGGCTTATTTCAGCTTATGCGATCAAATCGTTTGGCAAAACAGACTTATCCTGTCTGTTCGAAACAAAGTTGTGAGTGTGAGTCGTGAAAAGCTACTATTTCCAGCTTTACCATCCTAGTACAAAAATAAAAACAGCTCATGACAGACTTCTACTCATAATCACTTATCCAAACCAGCTCTTTGGTACAACTTAGACCATAATCCAAAACTAAAGCTGTTGCATAAGCTCTGCCAAAGAGATCCTTACTCATTCCTCATTGCTTCACATAAAAAGGTTACCCAAAGGTTGATGGTATGGAACAACCTGCACCCTTATATGCTGGTCATATTCATGTTAGACTAGCAAGATGATATTAAATTCCCAGTCGTCATGCACACACCTGCTCATGTCACTATGAACCTAAGTTTAATGGTCTGAGATGTTACATATAATGAAAATTTATTCTGAAACTTCATATTTGCTAGCATCATTGTCTTTGCTTGTGATACGTATTTGGATAAATATACGATTTTTTAACCAAAATTCTTGCAAGCTTACAATTTGTTCTGCCGGAACTTTAAAATTATGAAACCGTACTGAGTTTTTATCTAGTTTCAGAAAGCTTTACCAAACCTTTGCTGTGGTCTTGCTTTGAAAACGAAGTCACCAAGCTAAAACAAATAATCAACCTCGGCCTTGCGGTGGTAATGGGCCGCAGTCCACAGGCAATTTGAGGACCCTTTTCGGCCCTTTTTCAATTTAAGTTAAAAAACAGTTCAATTTTGATCCAACCCTTTTATGGTCAGGCCGTCGATTTTGCTAAGTAAAACTCTCAGCCCATTACTACCCTTACCTTGACCTAGTGATGGCCAAACGGGCCGCCCAGCACGGCACGGCCCGAGCCCGAAAAGGCCCGGCCCATTTAAATTTCAGGCCGGCGCGGCACTAATTTACTTTCGGGCCGTACCGTGCCGGCCCGCGGCACGGCCCGAAATTGTTTTTCGGGCTATTCGAGTCGTGCCGGCCCGTTAAGCCCACGGGCTTAACAGCCCAATAAGTATTTTTCGGCCCAATAAGGTTAAAAATCTTAAAAAAATAGACAAAAACATAGCAAGATGGAGATTTGAACCTTGAACTCTAAGATACAAGTCAAATGCTTTACCATTAAAGCACTTCACCATTAGTGTTAAGTATGAAACATGTATATTATTTAATTTCGTGCCATGCTTTATCGGGTCAAAAGTGTGGCCCGTCGGGCTTCATCGGGCCATGCCGCTTTCGGGCCGGCCGTGCCGCCCGTCGGGTTTGCCCCTCGGCCCAAGCACGGCCCGACGGTACGTGCCGGGCCAGCCCGGCCAGGAAATATTTCGTGTCATGCCGGGTTCGTGTGGGGGCAAAAATGCGTGCTTCGGGCCTGCCCGAATAGCCCGGCCCATTTGGCCATCACTACCTTGACCCTTAAGCGTTGCTACCACAGGGCACAGGCCACGAACAATTTTTAACACCAACTGGGCTTCTACCACACCTATTCTTTGCTTGTTGCCGCAGGCCACAGGGGAAGACAGGGCCCAAGAGTGGCCTCCACCTAGCTCGCTCACCTCGCCTGAGTGTGGCCGCCTGACGACAGTGCGAACTGCCGACGCCCAAGCTGCCTCGACCTCTGTCATGTTGCCAGCCTATGGCATGTGTCGATTCGTAACCAAGGAAGTCAAGATTAACACGAGGCCATGATGGATGCTTGGACATTTTTTCAGATAATGGAGGATGCTTAGACATGTTTTTACCTGTGTCTGTGTTATTCCATGCCTTATGCTGGCATGATGACCAGTCCCTTGAGAGGGTGGAGATGCGAGATAAGAGATGGGAAAGTGAAGGCACTTCGTCTTTCCTATTTGTGCACATAAAGTGGAACCGGAAGAACCAAACTTATCCTAATGATCTAATCTATATCCATCATCGATCTCTTCAATGCTCGGAGCAACTCCAACAATCCACCTAAACTGCCTCTAATCCTAATTTTAGGAGGTTTGACAAAAAATACATCTCCAACAACACTCCTAAATGGGCTCCTAAACTAGGTGGGCTTGCAAATCTCCTCTCCACCCCTCTAGAAATGGGAGGACCCCTTCCTTCCTCCTAAATCACAACTGGTAGTAGGTTCCACACTTTTTTTCCTTTTCTTCTCTTCTCCTCGGAGATCCAATCGACATCGACCGCTCGGCCGCGCCCGGCGCCCAACCACGCATGCTGCCTGCCACCTCCCGGCTGCCCGAAGCCCAACCACGGCCGATGCCGCCGCGACGCAGCCCCTTCTCTTGCCTTCGCCGTTGCAGTCTCCTTCTTTATCCCGCTCTCCTCGCCTCCTCGGCCGGTGAGCTCAAGTTCTCCACCTTTATCGAGTCGCAGCCGCGGTCGGAGCAGGCCTGGCTCCCACCCAAGATCCAATTGGCGGTAGGCCACAGCCGCGGGCGGAGTATCCCCCACCTTCCACCCAAGATCCAAAGTTCATGTCGCTGGAGTTCCGGGCATGGATGCGGGCGAGGTCATGCCGGTGGGAAGGAGTTCTTCGGGGCCGCGACGTCGGAGCAAGCTGTCTAGCGCGACGTCGTCGATGAAGGTCGTCTAGTTCCGGTTCTTGCTCGAGGCGGTGATTAGGTGGGTCCCACCAGATCGGGGCTAGGTTGGGAGGTCTCGCTGGAGTTCGGAGGCGTTTCGGACCTCGAAATTTTTTAGGACGACTCCGAAATCTGAATTTCGGGGCTCAATTTTGGAGTGATTGCTGGAGTTGCTCTCAGAATCACAAACATAAATCAAATGGTTCCATGACCTATAGTGTCGGAGGAGATTTCCTTCAGTTTTGTATTTCTCCAAGTGGGTTGGCTAGTCAACGGTCATTGATGATCGACTACTTACATATGGGTGACAAAAAAATGACCACTTGAATATGTGTGGAGTTTTTTTTGTCATATGGATGCTTCTTTCTCATAAAAAATGCAATGAAAAGCCTAACACCTTTGAGAGTATATCTTTCTTTCCCCTTTTTTTCTTTCTGAAGTAGGCTTCCAAGAGAATTTGTGTTCTTTATCTAAGTTTATCAAGGTATATACATTAATTAATTTGATCACTGCATGTAGCCTTGATTGATCCCATATCCAAGCGTCTTTTCACAATTCACACCATGACATAAAAAGTGTTGCTTCCATCTGTGGCCGTATTCTTGAAAGGATTTCTTTTTTTCCATTCGAGAAATGACAAGCACGACTTAAGTGGCTATATATGTTAATCCATTTATTTCAGTTGCTACTAATTACTCCTATTGAGAATTAATAATGCAAGGTAAATAGAACATTCAGTTTGATAAAATAAGGAGAAGATTATAAAGTTGAAAAGTTAAAGCAAAATCACAATTGGATCTGAGAGTTGGGTAAGAACACAATTATGTGTCCCTTTTCTTTAAGACAATGAAAAGCCTAGCCCTTTGATGATTATCTTTCTTTTTCCAAAGAGGCATCTTCGTTTGTCCTGGAGTAGAGATTTATCTTTGAAAGAATACATACATGCAAAGTTTTTATCAGTCTTGTCGGCAGTAACTGATTTTCAACATACAGTACGTAGCTCAAGAATCAAGACACTTAGGTGCTGCCCCATTTGTGGCCGCATTCCAAATCTGTAAGTGTCAGACGTTGATAATGGTGTCGTTTCTAGCAGCACGTCCTTGCCATCACTCCTAGTAACATCCACGGAATGCGTCACGTGGGAATTACCTCGCCTCCAAGATAAGTCTGGTGAAATATATGCGCATCTGTCTTGTGGATGAGGATGACAGTACATGTGGAAGATCGTGGCTATCCTCCATGGATTCGCTGGGTCACAGTGTCGTCGCTGGTCCGATCGAATTATTATGCAGCCAGCAGCCGTCAGGTAACGGGGCCCCGACAACACATTTGGAAAACGACGTGTCTACGAATGTGGACCCATAGCCACGTAGTACCACGTTGTACCTTCCTCCGTCCCCCGCGAAAACGACACGACAAGCTGGACAACTAGCTAGGGGCCAGAGGCCAGAATGCAAAAGGCTCAAGCTCGATAAAAAAAGGGGGAATAGAACAGCAATTTACAATAGGTTCAGTTAAAGCTCGAGCTGCCGGGGATAGTCCATTAATTAACTTGTGGTTGTTGCTGTATCTGAAAAAAAAAAAGAGAGAACAACCTGTTTTCGTGCTTGCATGCGTGAGAACCATATATATGCACATCATTACGTTAGTGATCGGTGGAATCTCAATAATTTTGCTCGCACGTCTTTCAGAAAAATCTCCTGATCAAGAATATTTCCAAAATTACTAGAAAATGACCCGGCATGACAATCCGTTTGAATCTGAAATTTGTTCCTTGGTGATATGTCGTCCAGTCCTCCCGTTGCCGGTTACCACACATATCTGGATGCCCACATAAGAAACGTGCGCGACGTCCACCACTCTCAAGCAGCAACAGGTGCTGTTAGGATCGAGCTGTATTTATTGCCCTCTTAGCTGATGAGTGATGATCTGTGTCACAAGTTAAGCCCACACAAGAGAGACGAAACACCACTGGCTAATAGAGAGTGTAATGGAGACGGGTCAGCAGCTGGACCTTGAGCTCAGTCTCTCCGCCTCAGCCGAGCCGGAGCCGGTGCCCGGCTTCTTCCGCTGCACCTACTGCGACCGCAAGTTCTACAGCTCGCAGGCGCTCGGTGGCCACCAGAACGCGCATAAGTACGAGCGCACCCTGGCTAAGCGGCGCCGAGAGATCGCCGCTGCCATGCGCAAGCACGGGTCGTCGTCCGCCGTGGGCGCATCTGTCGACACCGCCTTAAGGCCCGGCTTCGCCAGGCTCGTCGACGGTGATCCTGGAGCGAGGCCTATGGAAGTGCGGCAAGACCAGTTGTCAGCGCCGTACGGCATTGGGCGCGCCGATTGGCTGGACTTGTCCCTCAGGCTATGATCTTGTTTCTCTGCACCGTTATATCCTTCCGTATCCTAGGCTAATTCGAGAGATGTCAGATGATGTGTGATGTGTGGATGAGCAAATGTCAGCTCCAGATCTTTCATGTATGTATATGAGTAATTTTGGTCGTGTGCTTGCTCATACTTAGGGTGTGTTCGTTTCTCCCTCTAAAATTTAGCGACTGTCACATCAAAGAGAATCTTATTATTTATGAATATTTCGATCAATTTAATGACAAAACCCTATTGACAGATTGGTGCTAATTTTCGAGATGAATCTAATGAGCTTAATTAATCTATATTTGCTAAAATGATGCTACAGTAACCGTCTTCTAATCACGACTTAATTAACCTCATTAGATTCGTCTCGTAAATTAGTCTAAGGGGCTGTAATTTATTTTATAATTAAACTTTATTTAATACTCTTAAATAATAAGATTCTTTTTGATGTGACAGGTCTAAAATTTAGACCCCGAGAAACGAACACCCCATTAATTTCTCTTTGTTTCCCTATATTTTTATCAGTCCGCACCTATAGCTTAGGGGCATGACGGTCATTGGAGTAACCCATTCATCAAATGGTGCTTTATAAAGGATGCATCAAACCCATTTACACAGGATTTAATGCATGATTGTCCCATAAATAAATCTCATCCACAATAAGAAAACATAAATTTATGTTTACGCTTTCAAAGCAAGAAAAAACACAAACCAAAAACTTAGGAGCACATAATCTATATCTCAAGTCACGGACAAGTTCCTCGAGTCTAGAATGGTGATGGCAGAGGGCAAAGGCCTCGAGTTCCATGGTATATGGTACAGAGTGGAGGCCTCAAGCTCCACGACTCGATTCGGGCTTCCACTGTGAGCTCCATGATGACACACGCTCCGACTGCAGGGACGAGCTGAGGGAGCTGTCATGGGGAGGAACGACATTGGGGAACGCTAAGCGCTAAGGCGACAAGATCTATGGTGAGCCCATCATCCTCCACGACAATCGTCCTCGAGAGATTTGGGCATTGTTGACTCCAAATTTGCTGGTAAGTTACGACTGTTGGGGCGATGGTTAGTGCGCGACCCTCCTTGACGATGGAGGATGGGGGCAGGGGGGATGTTGGATATGTGTCCAAGAGACAATGCGATTGGCTCTGCACGTGGTCGTGAGCCATATATGGATATTGATCCACGAGGGATTAGAGCACTAATGAGCTTTTAAGCTAATGGCCCATTAACAGGTCTATATAAGGTGGGGGTGTGGCTAAGGGCGAAAATACTATACGTCCAAAACCCTAGCCGCCACCTCCACTCCTTCCACAAAACCCTAGCGGTGCTGCTGGTGCACATGCCACGCAAGACGTTCTGCCCTGTACGTGTGGATACCGCGAGGAGGTGTTACTGCTATCGTGCTGTTCGCTTGGACTAGGAGGAGACGGTTGCTGTGAACACTACTTCCTCTACATCGACGCGCGTCTACATTGGACGTCGGCGCTCCAAGTCGCATCCGCTTCGCATGCGCGTCTAGTGGTAACGATCCATGATCTCCCTCTTACAAGGTTTCATGTGGTTGAATGGTAGAATTTTGCTAGTGTAGCCTTCCCGTTCCCTAACATTGGAGCCGACCTTGTGTATATTAAGGTCTAGATCATGCATATGGTGATATGCTAGTGTAGTGGATATGATCTATTGCATGTTTTATGTACGGGTTGATTAGATTATACGGTTAATAGGAGGGTCTCACAAGGTTATGACATGATAGCGTTACATAAGTCGTCGATAAGTTCATGCCCGATCTCCGTGCGCATGCAACATGTCCCTACCGACTGGAATCACCATCGGGACTAATCACATGTGCCGAGTAGAAAGCCGACGAGATCATGACTGTGTGATGCGGTCGACTCATGTAAACCTAATGAAAATATGAGGCATTATGAATGACTCGAAATAGCTAGATAAGATTAGTTTGATGAGATTTTCATTGTGATTTCATAGATACAAGCTATGTACCGTACGGACTCACGCCTAGATTATCATACCTTGTTTTTCACACCTTAGTTTTTGTGCTCGCCTAACTTGGTTTTGTAGAGAATTGTGAATGGTATGGCCCATAATGTGTATGTGATGCATGCTTATGGTTTCATCGCTTACGAGTCGTGGTTAAGGTTGAGACTATCTAATTATTTTATAATGGCCTACGTGTTGACTTGTGATGCTCACGACTTCATGTAATTTCATTACTAGCTATTAGTTGTAGTATCCTACTATTTATTCATGGAGGCTATCTTGGAGCATGGTGGACACAAGAACATGAGACATATATGGCGATGGAGATGGAGATCACCATGTGAAAGGGCCATACTATTTCACAATTAATATGATTGCCTGTGATGATGTTCTGTCATCCTATTCTTTCATATGTTATATGTTGGATATAATCATTATGCTAGAATAGGCTCATTTAGAAAAATTAAGAATAAAATTGATGCCCTTCCAATAGTTACACCTATTAAAATTTTGATCCTTGTGTGGTAGGTCCGTCAAAGTAGAGTGCCCTAACTATCTTAATAAATAGGGTAAATGTCGGACATTTACATGCATAGTATCGGTTTGCTTAACAAGGCTATCAAAATGGTTTTGGGCTTTGGGGCATGATGTTGGGCGACGCGGTATATGATGTCTCCCAACAAACAAGAATTACCTATGATGCCAAAGCTCACTAGAACCTAGTTGAACTTGGATCTTGGTCCACTATATGTCGTTTTGAGGGAAAACGGTACCAAGCATATAGTGATGAAACTTTTTATTAAATTGTTTAATAAGAGCTTTTACATTTACATAGTGCTTATTGTTGCATATCGATCGGTTGTAGATCATGCCGCTTTGTTAATAATGCTTCCAGTTTTAACTTGCGCTCAATTATTTAGAAAGAAAAGCTTAACTTTATTGATTGGTATCACAACTTGAGAATTGTTCTCAAGCAAGAGAAAAAGGAATATGTTCTAGATCTTCCATATCCCGATGACCTTCCGAGAAAATGCACCTGCCGCTCGAGAGGAGGGAGTATGACAAGCATACTAATGACACACTTGATGTTAGTTGTCTCATGCTAGCCACAATGTCCTCCGACGTCAACAACAATATGAGAAAATAGATGCCCACAATATGATTGCTGGACTCCGTGCATGTTTGAGAACCAAGCAAGGATTGAGAGGTATAATATCTCCAAGTCCTTGTTTGCGTGCAAGCTAACTGAAGGTGCTCCAGTTAGTCCTCACATGATCAAGATGATTGGCTACATTGAGAGTCCGGAAAAGCTTGGTACTCCTCTTGGGCTAGAGTTGACATTTGATGTCATTCTCCAGTCTCTCCCAGATAGCTATGATCCATTCATTATGAACTTTCATATGAATAGCTTGGACAAGACTTTGATCGAGTTGCATGGCATACTAAAAACAGCCGAGGAGAGCATCAAGAAATCTGGTGCAAATGATGTGATGATTGTGCATAAGGATAGGAAGAGAAAGTGCAAGCCTAAGTCTAAGAGTTTAGATGTGATCTCCAACTTTAAGCCTAAGATTGCAGCAGCTCCTCCCAAGCCAAGGGTACCGATAGGAGATCCTTGCCATTATTGCAAGAAAAAAACCCCGGACATTGGAAGAGGAACGACAAGCTTTACCATGAAGAACTCAAGAATAAGAAGGCTGGTGATGCTTCTACTTCAGCTATCAATGTTATTGAAATTAATCTTGCTACTTGTCCTGATAATTCGTGGGTATTTGATATCGGATCGATGATTCATACTTGCAAAACGTTACGGGAAGGGACAAGGAAGTGTGCAACAGGTGAGGTGGAGGCAACGGAGCAAAGGCTGCTGCGTTGCCCGTCAGGATGTATTCACTTTCATTGCCGTCGGGATTAGTATTAGAATTAAATAATTATTATTACATTCCTACCTTGGGCAAAAACATTATATCCTCATGTTTAGAGAAAGTTGATAGTTATGAGGTTATAATAAGGAACAAGTGTTGCTGCATTTACATGAATAGTATTCTCTATGCTAATTGTTCATTGGTGAATGAATTGTATTATTTAGATATGGAGAATAAACCAATTTATAACATTGATGCGAAAAGGCTCTGTCCTAATGATTTGGACCCCACCTACACTTGGCATTGCCGTTTGAGTCATATTAATGAGAGGCGCATGGAGAAGCTCCATACAGATGGTCTTCTACATTCATTTGATTTTGAATCATTTGAGATATGCAAATATTGTTTACTTGGTAAGATGACTAAAGCACCTATCACATGACATAGTGAGAGGGAAAGCGAACTATTGGGTCATGTACATACTGATGTATGTGGTCTAATGAGTTGCATGGCTAGAGGTGGTTTTTAGTACTTCATTACTTTTACTGATGATTTAAGTAGATATGACTATGTCTATTTGATGAAGCATAAATCTGATTTTGAAAAGTTCAAGGAATTTCAGAATGAAGTACAAAATGAACTAGGCAAGATGACTAAAACCCTACGATCTGATCGTGAAGGTGAGTATTTGAGCCATGAATTTGGTGATCATCTTAAGCAATGCCGAATTTTTCCGCAATGGACTCTGACTGGAATGCCATAATTGAATGGGGTATCTGAACAAAGAAACCAAACCTTGTTGGACATGGTGTGGTCTATGATGAGCCAAAGTGATCTTCTATTGTCCTTTTAGGGATATGTTAATAATTTGCTTCGCAATCAGAGTCGGTTTTCAGTACGAATTTTGTGTTGATCTTAGCAGCTGTCCACGTTCCTGCAACCTGATCCAATCATCCAAGTTGATGTGATGGTCCATAATGTTTCACATGAATCTTGTGGAGCATGTCTATGGACCTTTTTTATAAAACAGTGTGTATGGACCCTGGGACATCATGACACGGGGGCATTATTACCATATGAAATCTATCCACTTGCTCCACTGCCGGTTGATCCGGTATGAATTGGATAAGCTCCTTTTCCCTTAAAGAACTTATCTTACATGCGTACAGAAGTGATCCACATCTCTATGCAGTATGGAACATCGAACTTTCCATGAGAATGAGATGGAAAAAAAAATCGTCCATCTTTACAGTGCATAGCATAATACTAGCTCTGGAAGTGGAAGTCACACCATCATCTGTACTCTACCCCCTTTTTTTAGATAATGGCACAATCTCTGCCTATCTAAACCGTGGTTTTGTTTCCATGTTTCTCATTGGTTGGAGTATCCATTCGCAGATCGACGGTCCTCCGCATTCATTTCCGCAACACTTCTACGAAAAGCTTTGAGCCCTGCCACCACAGGCCATGAGTAGCTTCCAGTCCACACAACGTCGATTATTACTTTCATACAGTGGAGCGCCCCTAGACCTGGCTAACGCGTCCTGCCTCAGCTGTGCCGCACCTGTACTCCGAGTCAGCGTGTCACGCTGAGCTGCACAGAGCGCATGGAGATCCTCGTGGGCAGAGCATCTATCACTTGCTGCTGCCGAGCCTGCAGCAGCACCACCCCTTCAATTTGGTGCCCTACGGCTTCATGCTGGTGTACGCCAAGCATCATCTGTTGATGCAATCCTGCTTATTGTTAGTACAAATTAACCTGGCATACCATCAATTTTCTCTGCTTCCATGAAACGTATAAAGCTTGCAAATTAAGATTTTGTTGTCTGCTACCTAGAAACATGGGCAAAAATGCTTTTTCAGTGCATGGAGTTCATAGCTTCCCTACTTACATGAAAGGTCTTAGTAATTTGATTTCCCTGCTTCAATTCTGATAACATATAAGGTGCAAATAATCCCAGTTCACTAATAATTATGGCGTTATGGATGTTGGAGCACTAAACATGCATTCACAACTTTGAAGATGCTACAAAATTGGAAGAAGGAACAAAATCTTAACAGCATTTCTGCGGTGACCATGATACTGATTCTTATAAGGTATCATGTTATTAATTGCACCGTCCATTTTGAAGGGCTCTTTTGTAATTAGCAAGTCATTAGAGGGATTAACCACACATATCCTAGGTTCATTTGCTCCTTTGCTTTTTTATTCAATTCATTTTTTAGAAAAGGGAATATATTATCAATATTGTGGCCTCTGCATCAACCAATGCATATAGCAGTCTATTATTAGAAAATTATAACCTCAAACCGAAGCAAAATGATACGTCATGGAATAAGGACCCATCAGTTTGTATCCCTAGAACATGATTCTATTGAAAAAACGTCATTCATTAATTGTCTCCGAAGACCACCATGGCCACAGTCTCAAGAGATCTGCATGCCTTCTTCGACAACAGACGGTCCTCCTCCTTCTGTTGTAGGGATCAAAATCATGTGCAACAGGAGGATAGTCTTTCTTTCTATTGAAAAACATTTCCAAAAGGGCTTGAACTTAAACAAAGGAAGTCCAAGAGACATATACAAATAAAAATAAACAATAATATTTGGTAAAACAAATAAGAAGAAAAGGATTCTTATTTCGATACAAAAAGAATCGACACAAGAAAAAGCCAGAAAAAAGCCATTTTCTTGTGCCCAATAGAAGATTATGAAGACTGCAATTCCTCCTAAAAGGTCTTGTTCCTTTTTATTGTTCTCCCCTCTGCCTTGGATTCTCTTCTTTTGCATGAAATAGAAATATAGAATTCTGAATAATCAATACTTTTTACCTATTTAATGTTAGGTCCTATGAAAATGACATCTAAATGTGAAGGTATAGCTGATTTGTCAAAAACCACTTCATTTCGACACACCCAAATTGCTCAACATATACTTGCAATGCGACACAGTATAAGTTTCTTTAATTTGTACTCCATACCCCCAACCAATCAGAGAACATATGTTGAAAGCTATGAGGAGTAGTATTAAAAGAAACAAACACAATGCATTCTATAAATTTAGCGAGAGTACAATAAAAAAATAGATGTTGGATGCTCTCACTTAGATTGTACCCCCATGCCAGTTCCTCCTCTCTAGGTTACCTTTAGTTAGAGTGACTCCTTTAATTTTAAAAGATAACATAATTTTTTTTAGTTTTAAGCAGAACTTTAATTTTTCAAAGGTTCATATTGAAAGACAATGCATGTATCATCACTAGATACATGGATTTCACCGAGAATAACCCATTTTGATGCATAGCCCACCTAAAGATATCCTTGTGGTTTGACAATTGGATATCTAGGATGGACAACACAATTTGTTGCCGAGAAGCTATGTTTTCTCCCACTAGCGCTCTTCTAAAAGAAACGTTATGTGGAGAAGAGGACATGTAACACCCCGATTTTCTCCATTAAAAATAAACCAAATAAATCAATTTATTTTATTTAGGAAAAATATGTTCGAAAACTAAATAGGAATTAAAACTTAAATTAAACCTATAGCCAAATTCCACCTTGAAATTTTAAATAAAATACTAACTCTTGAAAACTTGATTGATTTTGCTTATATTGAATTGCTGTTATCTTCTTTTTATTTAATTTGTTTTATTTGAATTTATTTGGATTTTATTCGAATTTGTTTGAATTTAAATGGAGTAAGAGAGGAGGAACAGAAAAAGGAAAAAGATAAAAACCACTAATTGGGCCGCCTCCTACCTAATCTCCTCTCCGACCCACTACCTTTCTTCCCCGCGGCACCACGGACACGACACGGACGCGTCACGCACGGCCAAGCTCACACTCGTCCCGAAGCCGCCCCCCCCATGGCCGTGAGCGACGCCTTATCGTCAAGCTCACCGTGCCACACTCCCGACATCGCCCGTACCCAGCCCCCTTCGCCACCCGCCTCGGGCCAACCGGCCGACACGACCGTCGCCTTGCGCGCGCACCACCACGACCTCACTCTCCTCCACCCATCCAGCTACCCCGCCGTACCAGGCCCCCATCCCTCCCTACACTTCACGGCCAAGCCGCAACGGCCATGGTCACCACCGTCGTCACTCCCTCGCCCGGCCTATAAAAGACTCTCCTCCTGCGCTTGCTCGCCGCACCCAACCGGAGCCCGATCAAGGCAAGTCTTCCCCTTCGGCTTCCCCTCTCCCCCTCCCTCTCGTCCGGCCATCCGAGCCTCCCACTACCCGAGCCCATGTGCTAGCTAGCACCGTCGTGTGCGCGCGCATCCCCTAGAGCCCATTTCCCCTCGATTCCGAGCCCGCGCAACCACTATAGATATGAACATTAAACCATTGTTTGACCATAGACCACTAGATCTACCTACATGTTATTGTTAATTTAGTTAATGATGACGATGTACCATTGCTTTTAGGAACTGTTGCTACTATCATCATACACTTTTTTTATAAAAATATGTGAAAATGAGTTTAGTGGTGTGTGTTGATGGGTGGGTGAATAGACCAACTGTGTTAAGGTGAAGTTGGGTGTGAAATTACCGGTCGTGGACGAAACTCTTACTACTGGTGTAGAGGACTTGGTGTATAGGTGAGGTCCATTTGCGATGGACGAGTATTTGCCCTGCCATATAAGGACCGGTACTTCGGACCCCAAATTGGTGATTTAGTGTACAACCATAGAACTTGTTATGGGTAGGACTGTGCACCAAACCTTAAGTTATGTAGCAAGAAGTTACACCGGGTGTAGTAGATGACAGAGGTCCAGTGATCGTTTCTTTGGTGATATCCAGTACTTGGCACACATATAATGGACGATATGCTTGTGTCATATCCGTTGGATCCCTGGGCATTCGGGTGGACTTGTGAGCGTGCGTAGTTACGGTGACAGCGTTATGTGTTCCGTAGCTAAGAAGATATAGCTTGTGGGTAAAGAGTAACAACCTCTCGCAGAGTGTATAAAACTATCCGGATGTCCGTTGTCACGAGTATATTGACACACCAAACCTTGAGATCTCGTTGATAAGCCACAAATACTAAACCCTTGATGTGTGAGTGGGCATCCTTGCGCCCGTGTTTTGGAAATGGTGTTGGCCCGGAGTGCCGAGCCGTTATGACCTTCGGCCGGAAAGCTCAACTAAAAGTATGGGAACTATCGGGATCGATGAATATCTCCCCCAGGTCCAACCAACTAAAATTACAAAATGTTTTTCCTCTTAGAAGAACCCCATTGTCTATGTAGTGAGCCCATTGCATCCGTGCTTTCCACAAAACCTTAAGTCATACCTTGACTATATCCAAATGCATGTATATTATTATCCATTGCTAGTTGTAGAGCTTGTTGAGTACCTTATATACTCACCCGTCGCTTAATCATTCAGACGGAGATGTGGATTACTATGAAGACGAGGAGTAGATCGCGTCCTTCGCTCGATGTTGCATGTGGAGTTTATGAAGATTTTCAGTGTGTTTTCTTTTATGTGAGGCTGGTCTATTCACCTCTTTGAATGTAATCCAGATCATGTATCCCCTAGCTATTTTCTTTTGAGGAATTAATAAATGTTATTGTGTCGGATTTGTATCATCCTTGTATGTGCCAACTACTGATCTGTGATTGGTACGTATACACAGTATACTCCCTAAAGTGGGGTATTACGGGACATGACTGAAGCTAACGTAACATGCTTCCCGCTAAGCAAAGATTTACTAAACGAAAGAACTCTCTTTTAACTCTTGGTAAGTTCACATCATGAGTGAGCTACGGAGGCCCATATGGAGATGGATTTGTATCTTCGATGCACCCCGAAGTGCTGTTGCAAAACATTAATATGAAAGCTGAAAACTGATTCCATCTAATTTGTTGAACCCGTTCTGGAGTGAAAGGTTGTTAGCAATTTTAGGATTAACAACGGAGATCAAATGGGCAACTAGAGGGCACCGCCGCTGCATAATCATGGCTAAACACTCTGGTGTCCGCATTTGCACCCGGTGGCCCATCGTTGTGATGCCGCCGGTTAAACAAATCAATGATTTTGCCCTAGAATCTTTATTGACCATCACCGACATGTCCAGCTCGGACGAATGCCACCATCAAACCCTAAAGCGAAGTAAAGAAACACTTTATGCTAATAACTAAAAAATTTATTATTGCCATCTATTCTTTTCCGTCTATAATGTGGAGAGACAAGAAATTATGGTAGGTAAATAGTCATAGATGTCAGAAAACTTATTTTCTTTGTGCAGGGAGTTACAATTGTTTGTTCTAAGGATAATAATTATTTTAAAACAAAATAGAAACAAAATAGCTTAACCCAATGAATCCTCGGCTAACTTTGCTTGGGAGGAAGAGACTACAAGTATGGAACAGATCACTCTGGCGAGAGCAAGAATGGCAAGACCTGAAGCAGATGTCATTGGTTATTTTAAAATAAGTTTCCAATGCTTTACAGTGGTTATTTTACTGAAAGCATTCATGGTTTGTTATTAATTCTAGCGGTTAGAGAAATTCTGTAGTGATGAAGTTCAACTAAAACTTGATTTGCGGGAGGCATGACGTCTCTGGGTATTTGCTAAGGAGAAGACCTTCTCACGCAGATCGAAAAAATCTCTGAACCCCCTTCTCAACTGTACATATGGACTTAGCTAGATTTTGAGCTGTTGGTTGAGTCTTTACCTATGTTTTGACATGAGGAAGGACAAGGGGATTTTTTTTCCCAGCAACTACTTTATTCACCACAACACACTCTCTAGGGAATAATCTCCAGATGGGTGCGGCACCCAGGGATCGATCCCTTGGCAGGAGCAGCACTGACCAGTGGCTTTTTCACTGCGCTAGCCCCTTGGTGGTTTCTCTGCTTGATATCATTCTACAGTACAACAATATGTAACATCCTAGTCCAGGGCTTAATAAGATTAATAGAATACTCACACTAACAAGTTGTAACTTTTTTTTCGGAAGCTCATCTCCAAATAACTCCGAGGTTCAACGTGTTTCGGCTGAAGCAATTTCAGGATGGGTAACCGATCGAAAAGTTGTTCTCAGGTGTGCATGAGTGAGGACAAATATATAGAAAATACTAGTGTTGGTCTATGACTAAATGACAATTTTGTACATACGTCAAACAGTTCTTTGCCAAAAAATCCTTGAAATACGTATAACCTGCTGTCCTCATATTATCAGCTCGCGCTATCTCGCTCACTCTCGCTTGGCACTAGCAATGACGAATCACACACTGAAACCAGTGGGGCAGGTGTCGGCATCAACAAAGTATTTGCTCCCCTGCAGCCGCAGCTAAATAGGGTCCCTGCGGAATGGATGGATAACGCTCGTGAGTCATGACGAATAGAATTTCACAGCCATAATAAATAGTCATCTATTCTATAATTGTTGACGTTTCAGACAAGATAGATGAACTAAAAATGAACTAACGAGCCTTGTCTGAACGTCAGTAAATGAAAAACGGAGGGAGTACTATATTTAGTACAAAGAGCTCCTGGTACTACAGGCATGCACACTAGTGACTATATGCAACTCTTATGCAGCTTACACAGCGATACGTCACAAATTTGATAGCTGTAGACCCTGCCCAACACACCTATAGGTCCCACATAAATATATTACGGGGTCAAAGAAGAAATGAAAAACAGAGAAGTGTGCATGGCTCACAAACCGTGTCGTGTTGTGCAAGTTCAACTTTATCTAGCTTTTAACTTGACAATACATGGCGCTGTAGCTATCTTCCCCTCTCTCTCCTGTTCTTTTATCATTTATATCTAATACAACAGATAGTTATATTTCACCATTGTGGAGGCTCTTATAGTAGCAGATATATTTGAAGCGTCGTCAGGGATTTGCATGGCCGACAGGGGTCCCCATGCTCGTACCATATTTGTTGTGGTGCAGATAAGATGAGCTGCATGTACATTGCATGTTTATTACCTCACGCTTAATCCTTTTAGACACCAACCTTGGCATTTATTTCCCCACTGGAGTGGCCAAATAGATTTCTTTCTGGATAACAGTGACGGATGCAGAAGTTCAAGCTTGGGTATTCCCAAATCAATAGCAAAGTAAAAAACTAATGGTAAACTTGGCTATTTTGTGATTTTCCCAGCTAAAAAATTGTAGTTGTAAAGGTTTTTACCATATTGTTGGGTATTCCTAGGAATACCCAAGCAACATGCTGGGTCCGTCAATGCTGGATAACGTGACTGGCCAAATAGATGAAACCATGTCACTACGGCCATTTACCAGCATGCCATTATGTGAAAGGGCAAAATATAGGTGCATATAATGTTTTTGCAACAAATTAAAGTGCCGTCATATTTGGTGTGGAGGGCCAAATAATTTGAATGTTTGTATAACCGTTCTTCAAAAGCATCCGGTTAACTCTCTACACGAGGCTATATTTTGTGGTATAATTTTACTTGAGTATAAATAATAAGTCAATAAAGTGTGTACTACAAACGGAAGCGTAGTGATATACTTCAAAAAGCGAGAAAGCAGGCCCTTGGGCTTAAAGGTGTACTACCCCATCTGGGATACAAAATATTATAAATATATATCAAACCATGATAGGATTATTTAATTGGTCAACTAGTGTTATTATGTTATTTCGTCTATTTTCTTCTCCTCATGATTACAAAAGAGTTACTACTCTGTTTCTAAATTATTGTTGTTGTTGACTTTTTTCGATACGTTTGATCATTCGTCTTATTCAAAATATTTGTTCAAATATCATATGTTTTGTTGGAATATGTTCTATTACTAAACAAATTTTGTAATATAGCCTATAAATTTTTAGATTTGAATAAGACGAATGGTCAATCGTAACGAGAAAAGTCAATGACGACAACAATTTAGTAAGGAAGGAAGTATTATGCTAACTTTGGTTGCCGACTAGGGTGTACAAGGGAGGGCGAGTAAGGTAAATGTCTCAATTTTTCTCTAATAGCCTCCCTTAATTGTTGTGTAAATCATATGCTTTGTGAGGTGTTGACCCACCCCGTCATAATCATGCTTAGTAAGAGTTGGCCCTTCCCAAGCTCAATTCTTCTTGGCTTGGCTCCATGATTGTAACCTGTGTTGATAGAACTCAGGTGGAGTCAATTAGATACTTTGTGATCAAACCTAGCTGTACTATTTGCATATGTTCACGCATTTGCCAGTAGTTATACTTTGTGTGTGGTAGCAAATGGCGTGTCCAAACATTTGTGATGAGCTCATCGGATTTGTTTAATTTGTTATATATTCTTACGTTTCCGAAACTTGGTATATAAAGCCAACATTGGTAACACCAAATCATTGGTAGAGTTGTGTTTCGAACAAATGCACCTTAATTTTTCTTGTTTCGGCTAAAAAGCCACAGTTTGGTTGTGCCAATTTTTTTATTTAGCATATATGCATGTCCAGCTATATATATAACAAACAAAATCAAATTTCCAGCGCTGATGTACTTCATTTTCTTGATAAGATGAGTTATTAGTGTAGGTAAAACTGATCTTTTCACTATAATAATAACTCACTGTAGCCACGTAGCCCAAAACCCTATAGCCACGGCAGGCAAAATCGACCGTGGCTATAGTTGGGTGCGGGCTACTGTGCCCTTGGACCGTGGCTATAGAGGCCACTATAGCCACGGTTGGCTTTGTGAACCGTGGCTATAGTGGCCTGCACCAATAGCCACGGTCCACATCACCAACCGTGGCTATAGTTTCTTCTATAGCCACGGTTGCGAAGTGGACCGTGGCTATTGTTTTGCACAGTATAAAAGCCGCGTTCGGACAGAACAGGAGCTCGGTCCAAGTGTGGCGGCTCGAAAATTGAGCAAAAAAATGAAAACCGAGGGGGAAGGTTTTGATCTCGTTTTTTTGCAGAAATTTGTTCTCCGTGGTAAGGGAAACTCATCCCATGTATTATTTGTTGCTATAGTGTTGTAATCATGGAGAATTTTGGATTACCATTTGACCTAGGTTTTGATTTCGATTTGTCAAATTCCTTCATGTTTGTAGGTTTGTTGTTGGTTTGAGTTGTGTATAATAAACTCATATATCATGTGCTTGTGTTGCATACAAAAAAATCATGTCTTACAAGCCTTTTTCATGTCAATCAATTTAAGATCTACTTTATGCTCTCTTGAGAGAGATCCCTAGAGCACGAGTTTAATTATTAAAAGATTCGAGTCAATTAATAATAATTTGTATAGTGAGTTTTTATATATGATAGCACATTGTCTTATGCAATATATTAGTTCCCTTATATTTTCTATAAATATATAATATTCATAATGGTAAATAGATTATTTAGTAATTATTTAATAATTATTAATTCTAGCACATTATGTTATGCAATATATTAGTTTCCTTATATTTTCTATAAATACTTAATATTCATACTAGTAATTATTTGATTTAGTAATTATTTTATTATAATTAATATTCGCGTCATGCTTGTTTTGATGGACAAAACATGGATGTACGAAGAGTCAAGATTAAGTGCATATTTTCGAGGTCAAGTCGATGTATTTCTCAAGAGGGCTGTCGAGCATGCTAAGCGTCTAGGAAGACAAGAAATATATTGTCCATGCGTGGACTGCAAGAATCAAAAATTGTGGACCGATACACTTGTAATCAAATCTCACTTAGTGAGGAGGGGTTTCCTGGAGAATTATACGAGGTGGACAAAGCATGGAGAAGACGAGCCGGTCGAAGTTGAGTTGCAGCCGATTGAAGTTGAAGAAGAACAGTTTGTCCAAGTTGACGAGACTTTTGATTTTCATGTCGAAGAAGAACAATGTACTGATTTTGATGTTGAGGAATTGTTATGTCATGTTGAGCCGCAAGTTTTACTCAATGCGGGGACAACAAGAGGGCTTGATAACTTTGCAACCATAGAGAAGGCATCAAAGGATTTATTGTTTGAGGAGTCTAAGGGATGTTTTAAAGAGAATACTCGTGTTACGTACGGTTCTCGAACTCATGAAACCGAAGGCCATCCATGGGTGGTCGGATGCCGTTTCAATGAATTGTTGGATCTTCTTTCGGATACACCGCCAAAGCCAAACTTGTTATCAAAAAACACGTACTATGCTAAGAGACCGATATCTCCAATGTCGCTCGGTGTGCAAAAAATCCACGCATGTCCAAATCATTGTATATTATACCGGGGAGAAGTTCAAGGACCTCGTGAGATGCCCAAGGTGCAAACGAAGTCGTTACAAGACGAATGAGGAGTATGATGTAGACACAACTAATAAGAGGGGAAAGAATGACAGGAAGAGGAAGAAAAGCGATGATCGTCAATGGTAGCGACGATGATAGTAAGGTGCCAGCCTTGGTCATGTGGTACCTACCGGTGGTCGATCGCATAAGACGGATATTTGCCAACCCAAGAGATGCTGAACCGATGACATGGCATACACGTAAGAGGGACCCTAATAAGCTGAGTCATCCATCACATGGAACCCGGTGGAAAAACTTCGATCGTAACCACCGTGACGACTTCTCGCACGAGCCAAGAAATATACATTTGGAAAGGCCGTGAAGGGAGTTGCAAAGTCAAAAGCTGCAACGCCGTATAAGAAGCTTTCTATATTCTACGGATATCTTGGGTACTGGGAAGAATTGGAAGTGACTCATGCATTTGATCTGGATGCACATTGGGAAAGGTGTATTTGACAAGCACTACCGGCCTTATACTTGACCTACCCGGTAAGACAAAGGATGGACTGAACGCACGTAGAGACCTTGTAGAGATGAATATTAGGCCGTAGCTCCATCCGCAAGAAAGAGTGAACGAAAAGTACTACCTCCCGCCGACTGCTACACCCTAACGCGTGAGGAGAAAATAGCGTTCCTGAAGTGTCTACACGGGATTAAAGCACCGACCGGTTTCTCATCGAATGTCCAAAATCTCGTAGACATGAAAGACTTAAAGATAAGTGGTTACAACACTCATGACTGTCACACACTACTTTCGGTGTTTCTAGCTATCGCCATCGGAGCCGTGAAATCCGAATGATTGAAGTTGACTATCACTCGTCCGTGCTACTTCGGAACGCAGTCTCAAAGAAGGTGATCAATAAACACGAGTTGGATATCCTACGAACCCACATAAAGAAAACAATGTGCATGCTCGAAATGTGCTTTCCGCCATCCTATTTTGATACTATGGAACACTTCATGCTTCATATTGTTGACCAGATATCCGCTTTGGGTCCCGTCTACATGCATCATATGTTCCCCTACGAGAGGTTCATGTATGTTATGAAACGCTATGTACGTACTCGTTGTCATCCGGAGGGTTCAATGATTGAGGGCTACACCACCGAGGAGATTATTGAGTGTTGTGCAGATTATATTAAAGACGGTCGATCTATTGGTGTACCCGTGTCTCGTCATGAGGGAAGGTTAAGTGGAAAAGGTATACGAGGACGAAAATCATTCATCGACCGCGAATATAAACGAGTTGACAAAGCCCATTTTACTTGTACTCGCAACAATCACGTATTGTTGCCCCGTATTTCACAAAACACATTGAGGAGCTTGAACTAAACAATGTTCATGGCAAAAGCGGTGCATGGTTAGTACAGGAGCACAAGAAAACTTTCACATCATGGTTCGAGAGTCAAGACCTTCCACGTGGAGACTCGATGGATGAGAAAATGTTGAGAATTTTAGTCGTCCGACCTTCAAAGACTGTGGTGACTTATCGGGCGTACGACATTAATGGTTTTACTTTTCACACTTTAAAGAAGGACACGAAAAGTAAATGTCAAAACAACGGAGTTCGAGTTGAAGCCCTTGATGACGATAACAATTACACCTCATATTATGGGTATATAGAGGAAATTTGGGAGCTGAACTATGGACCAGATTTATAAGTTCCTGCCTTCAAATGCAAATGGGTCAAACACCCAAGTGAGGTGGAGGTCGATGAATACGGGTTAACCGTCGTCGATCTAAAGAATGTCGGTTATAAAGATGACCCGTGAATACTTGCTAAGGTAGCAGAACAAGTGTTCTATATACTCGATCCAAAGGATGAGAAGAAGCACATTATTATTCCCGGTAAACAAAGAATACTTGGAGTGGAT
Source organism: Chloris gayana (assembly GCA_031894775.1). Classification (NCBI taxonomy): domain Eukaryota; kingdom Viridiplantae; phylum Streptophyta; class Magnoliopsida; order Poales; family Poaceae; genus Chloris; species Chloris gayana. The sequence continues at coordinate 448,437 of JAUNZO010000601.1, forward strand.
GGGGTCGACGATCAAGATGCATACAATCGAGTATGATGAAGTTCCATTATTCGTGGATCCGAAAAAATTTAAAGTCATTGAAGCAAAACTATCGTATCAAGGAATGCCGTACCTACGCACAGATTGCGAAGGAAAAATCGTTCAAGGATAATGTACCTTTATTATTCCATTGCGATGTACCTATGACGTACTCGAGATATATATGTTTCAACAACTTTAATTAATTTAATAATATTTTAGTGAATTTTTAGCAAAATAAATGAATTTAATAACCTTTCCATTTTTTCTGTCACTTTTCACAATTTAACAAGTTTTAAATAATTTTTCATCTACTTTAATTAATTTAATAATATTCTATTTAAAAAACATTATTTATTCAATATTTTAACTCGAGTATATATATACAAATTTTAAAATTTATTTATACATTTTAAAATTTAAATCTAAAGAGTAAATGTTTTTTAAAATTTTAAACTATACCTTGTTATTTTTAGGACCCACGAATTAGAACACGATCAAGGCCCGGGATTTAGGACAAGATAAAGGCCCAAGCACAAACAGACGGCCCACATGGCGGAGCGAGGCCCATAATGTATCGGTAACTTCAACCAAGTGTGCGGAGTGGAGCTTATAAGTCGGCGGGGGCAACTTTGGGCGGGCGAGGTGGTACTAAACCCCTACCGCGGCGCACCCGCTGCTATAGCCACGGTTGACTTCTTCAACCGTGGCTATTGTTAACCCTAACAATAGCCACGGTTGAAGAAGTCAACCGTGGCTATAGCAGGCGTGCGCGGCGGTAGGGGTTTAGTACCACCTCGCCCGCCAAAAGTCGCCCGTGCCGGCTTATAAGCTCCACTCCGCACGTGTTGTTGAAGTTATCGATATGTTACGGCCCGCCTCGCCATGTGGGTTGTCTATTTGTGCTCGGGCCTTGGGCTGGGCCTTCATCGTGTTCTAATGCGTTGGTCAATGTAGTCGGGCCCGTGGGCCAAAATTTTTAGAATTTATTTATACATTTAGTATTAAATTTTAAAATTTGTATATATACTGATTTAAAATATAGAATAAATAATGTTTAGGTTCAATTTTTATTCGAAATCCTAAAAATAACCAGGTATAATTTAAAATTTTAAAAAACATTTACTCTTTAGATTTAAATTTTAAAATTTATTTATACATTTACATTTAAATTTTAAATTTTGTATATATATACTGATTTAAAATATTGAATAAATAATGTTTAGATTCAATTTTTATTAGAAATCAAAAAAATAACAAGGTATCATTTAAAATTTTAAAAAACATTTACTCTTTAGATATAAATTTTAAAATTTATTTATACATTTAGGTTTAAATTTCAAAATTTGTATATATACATTTTTAAGTGTAAGATAGTAATTTAATTATTTTTAAACAATTTAAATCAATTAAATAATTTTTTTAAAAAAACAATAGTGATTTGGGCCTCACTCTTAATATGAGGCCCATTAGTAGTTCATCCACTAGTTCGTTTAGGTTGTGTTTTTTTTTAATTTCTATTTAAATTTTGAAACATGTATATAGAATTCAAATATTGTCCAAATTTACTGATTCTTGTTTCTAAATTTGTATAAAATTCCAATCTATCCATTTCCACTTTGTTTTGTTAGAATCTCCAAACTATTTTATTGAATTTTCTTCAAATTTTCTTAGGGTACGTTTTGACATTTATTTAATCATTTTTATTTCATAAACCGTATCGATTTTGACCTCAATATTCGGTCGGTATGCATGCCATTAATAAACACACACGTAGAATTTTTGGTTCAATTTTTCAAAACATATAAATATATTTGGTACCAAACAACGTGAGTTTCAATATAAAACTCTACTCACCCGAGACGCATAGTCCCATTTGAACTATTTTTTTTGCAAAAATCGTTAAAAAAAATTTATAAAAAATATAAGTGAGTTCGAATGCTCGGGAAACAGTGGCATGCCAAAATGTAGGTCAAACGGGCTTATTGTTTGGAAATGATAAATGTGCAAAATAATAGAAAAAACATGGTGTCATTTGATTTTTTTATATCTGCACAATTTTAATTATTTTTGAATTGAAAATTAGCCCACACATCTGTCATACAAATTAAAATCTACTGTAATTTTGTTGAAATTTTTGGAAATATTTGGGTCATGTAAAAGTGAAGAAAAACAATTTTATAGACGAAATATTATATTAAAAAGTAATAGAGTAGAAAAAACAAAAAATACATATGTGTTTGTAAACAACTAAAAAAGTGACATGCCAAAAATTAGGTGCAAAGTCATTATAGTTTTTAGAATAAATATTGAAGATGTAAAAGAAAACTTACACAAGAAAAAAATAAACACTCAATGACAAGTGGGGCGGAGGAAACAATAGCCACGGTTGGTTTCGGGACCAACCGTGGCTATTGGTTGTCTCACCGACATGCGGGCCCCGCGTGTCGGTGGGTGTTCAAAAGCCACGGTTGGAATTGACTTCGGCCGTGGCTATTGTTGTTTGTCCCACCGACATGTAGGACCCACCCGCGAATATCCAACCGTGGCTAATGCGGGCGTATAAATGGGCAGGCGGGCGGTCCGCAAACCCTAACCCCTTGGCGCTGCAAACCGACGCCGCCAGAGCCGCCCCACTACGCCGCCCTCGTGCTCCTCCCCGCTCGAGCTCCTCCCCGCCCCGCCCGATCGCGCCGCCCTCGTGCTCCTCCCCGCCCGAGCTCCTCCCCGCCGAAGCTCCTCCCCGCCCGCCCGAGCTCCTCCCCGCCCGCTCGAGCTCCTCGCCGCGTGCCGGATCTCCTCCCTGCCCCGCCCGAGCTCCTCCCCGCGCGCCGGATCCGCCCGCGAGCTCCTCCGCGCGTGCCCGCCGGACCTCTCGCGCCGGCCCGAGCTCTCCGACGAGCCCGCCCGAGCTCCTCTCTGCCCACGAGCTCGTCCACGCGTGCCCGCCGGACCTCCTCTGCGCCGGCCTCGAGCTCTCCGACGAGACCGCCCGAGCTCCTCTCTCGCCCGCGAGGTCCTCCGCGCGCGTTCGCTGGACCTCCTCTGCGCCGCCCGAGAGCTACTCTCCGGTCGCGCGCTCCTCCTCGCCGACGACCGTCGTCGTCCCCTCCCCTTCAACAAGCTCCCCCTCTCTGCGTATCTGGTATCCCCCGTCCCCCTCTTCCCCTCCGTGGTTGATTGCTATGCTACATTTGAGATGCTAGGTGGTTGATTGTTATGCTACATTTGAGATGCTAGGTGGTTGATTGTTATGGAGAAAAACAGAACAAAATATTGTTGTTTCTCTTTGAGATGCTAGGTGGTTGATTATTCTTTCTGCAAGGGTGCATTATCCTTGTCCTTGTCCTCTTCTAATTGCACTTGTTTGTTGTTCGCCTCGTTATTCTCTTCGTTACAATCTGTTAGGTCGATAATATCTTCATTTTCCTTATAATTATTCTGCAAAATATAGTCCGTGTCGAACAATAACAGGTAAACAAATATTAGACAATTTTCTGTTTGATATTCTTCCAGAGTTGTGGTCTGTTTTTCCTCTCCAGTTGTGTTTTTTTGTTCCTGGGTAAAAAAAAAGAATGTTGCAACAGTTCATTTTGTAATTTGATACCTTTTTCAGTATTGAAAAGTACCTCATTGTCTGAATAATTTGCTTGTCTCTCTAGATTAGATTCATCCTGCGATCAAAAATAGGAGAAATCATGACTAAGTATCTATGAGAAATATATTACCTGTAAATATGAAGTATTGAGAGCAGCCCCTATTTCTTTTTTCTTTGATCTCAGGGATTTACTTATTCTGAACTTTTTTGACGATTTTGGGTGCATGGTGTTTTTCACCTACAGGGAAACAAAAACAAACAATATTTCTCATTATGTGACATAAGCGACACAAATGCAAAATTCATTCTGTTTTTTCATACCTGATTATCTGAAGATTCTGTAGCATAACAATGGAGAAAAAACAGAACAGAATGTTGTTGTTTCTCTTCCGTCAGGTTTCAGTTCGTCGTTAGGTTCCCATTAAATTGATGTTATTCTTTATTGCATGACAATCTTTTTTGTTAGATGTTAGTTTGGCCTTTTGGGATACACTAATGAATTTGATGGCTTGCATGCTGGTTTATTTTTTCTGGTGATTTATGACATGAGATATAGGTTGTGTTTACTCAACATAACCTTTATACTAATGGTTCTGAAATATAATTGTTCTGTTGGTGGAAATGTTGTCAAGCTGGTGGGTTTTTGGTAGTTTACAGCATGACGTTGGTTTTTTTACATGAATCTATTTGTTGCTTGTTGTATTTTTTCCATATGTATGATTATATTTTGAGTGGTATAATATTTTGTTGCTTGCTGCGTATGCTCTTGCTGCTACCCTGTTATCCGAAAGGAGCCCTCCCTGTTAAAACTGGAAGCACTTTTTGTGCTTATTTTGCCTGCTATATTATCCCTGTTGTACACTGCCTGCTATATTCTGCCTGCTATATTCTGCCTGCTATATTATCTCTAGTTGTCGTTGGTCGTAAAGATAGATGACATACTAACGAATACGATCTTTTGTTGCAGTGGTCATTGGATTTGTTTCCTGATCATGCCAAAAATTGGATATCTATTAGTCTTGGATAGCCTTGACTACGACTCCAATCGCTACGAAGATATCGTGAGCGTTATAAATTGGTAAGTATAGACGTACAATTAAATAGCGATAATTTCATGCAATAATACCCTTTTCTCAATACTGTAGTGCTTATTTGAACTACGTAAAGAACCCAAAGGTGCCACGTTATAGAATTCGGAAACAAATATACTTTCGTCATAAATTTCCGGTAAGACACACGTCACACACATCTAATTTTTTTATGCTGCTATCATTGAAATAGAGTGATGTTTTTTACTTCACTCTATTTAACAGATGCATTAAGCAAGTAAAAGGTAGTGTGCACTCGTGGATACTACGCATGTGCGTATTCGAGCTCCGCTGCATCCTACTTGAATGTTATCACCCATGAGACCACCGAGGAGGTACGCTACGATTGCATCTGTTTAATTTACATTCTTTCTGTTTTTTTTGTCTATCATGTACCAACTTTTATGTATTTATTGACAGCGAACAAAAAGTCTAGAAAAGGCAATGATAACGGACAGAAAGATATTGAATGAAATATCCAAGAATGGATTCCCGACGGCGCGAAAGCATCTAAATACAAATGACATGTACTACATTGTCGCTAGGATGTGCCGTTTCTTGCTTAGGGAGGTCATCGAGTCCTCGTGGTCGGTTCTTTGACGAGCAAAGTGAAGTGACGAAGGAGCATCGGGCACTTTTCGAGTGGTGCGGCTCGAAACGACCGTACGAGCCCGATGTTGTTGAAGATTCGTATAGTGTAGACTTAGTTTGAAAAAACATTGTGATGTTCACATTATTAAACTTTTGATGGATTTTGTTAATATTTGTAAATATTTGTAAATATTAATGTGATGTAATACTTTAATGTTAATGTGATGTAATTATGGTTAATGTTATGTAATTGTAATTTATTATTTCTAATGCGTATTTATTTTTTTATTGTTAAAAAGTAAATAGCCACGGTTCACTATGCCAACCGTAGCTATAGTGGTGTCCACTATAGCCACGGTTGGTTTACTTACCGTGACTATAGTATTCCACTATAGCCACGGTTTACATTTCGAACCGTGGCTATAGTGTCCTTCTATAGCCACAGTTGGCTATGTTAACCGTGGCTATAGCACGCCACTATAGCCACGGTTGACATAGTGAACCGTGGCTATAGTTGCGTACTATAGCCACGGGTATTCTGTTTTCCGAGGCTACGGATGGTTTTCTGTAGTCTTGAAAACATAGCCACGGTTGGGGCTGACCGTGGCTGTAGAGTCCCTCAACCGTGGCTATAGTGAGTTTTTACTGTAGTGTTTAGTGTTATATATATTGTACTTCATTTCCTGAATACCTACCATGTGGATGTGGCGCACTGTTCCAAAATAAGGCAACGGACGAGAGATAGTCAGATAGCACCCGTGTCATCCTTAAAACATCCAAAGTGCGGCGATGAGGAACATCCAAAGAGCTAGCGTCCCCACCCCTCTGGAGGAATCTAAGGGCGGCCAGCTGGCTAATAATGACGATAATCTAATTAAGCAAGGCGTGATGGTGAACGTCTGGTCACCGGCTGGACAACACGTCGATGACGACGATGACGGCGCATGCGATACAGGGCACTCAGCGTATGGACGGCCCCTCTGTCTTGTTGCAGCGTCGTGTCACAAGCGCTGGCGAAACGGCCTGTTGCTACCCCACATATGTGTACGGAATGCTGGGATTCAAACACTGAATTATTTCCCTTGATTGACTCCTATATGTATAGTAAATGAACATGACTTTTTTAATGAACATGACTTTTTTAAGGAAATCTTATATATTTATATATATATATACTTCTTACATAATTCTTGTACCACTTAATATATTTTTTTACATAAAGCTTTGGTTTTCCCTAATTCTATTGGACTTTTTTTCCACTCCATCAATTCTTCAAACTTTTCTCTGTCGCAAAAAAAAAAACTTTTCTCTAATGTCGTCACTCGTTTTGAATCAGTTCTTTTTGATACGCGGATCGGATAGGATCTGTACAGATGCAATTTTGGCTGAGTTCATCCGTCACCATATATGTCAAAATAACACGTGCGGGAAAACGTACGCAACACAATCCCGTTCGTCGCTGTATTTAATCGGCCTTGCTCAACGCACACCAGTTTTCATAGTATCAATCAAGATTAAGCTAGCTCCGCGCAATCGTCCTCTCGCAAGAGACGGGCAGCGTTATTAATGGAGGTGGACCTCGAGCTCAGCCTCGTCCACCCCTCCGGTCCAGCCTCGCCGGAGCAGGAGCCGACCGGCTTCTTCCTCTGCACCTACTGCGGCCGTAAGTTCTATAGCTCGCAGGCGCTCGGCGGCCACCAGAACGCGCACAAGTACGAGCGCACCCTGGCCAAGCGTCGCCGGGAGATCGCCGCCGCCATGCGCGCGCACGGGGCGTCCGCGGCGAGCTCCCGGGTCGAGGACGCCGGCGTCGCTGGAGCTGGAGGAGCCTTGCCGTCAGAGAAGGCGATGCGGATGGGCGTGCAGCAGGCTGTTCCGATTTCTGGCCTGCTGCTTAGCAAGAGCAGCTCGTCGGAGTACGGCATCGAGCTTGATGACGAGCTGGACTTGTCACTTAGACTATGATTCGCTTGCCTTCTCGGACACCAGTGTATCTCATCCCTTTCCTTCCATGTTTGCTGTTTCATAAAATGAGTGGTTCTTCATATACATCTTTGATTCCTCAGTCCTTGCATATTCTTGAGTTTGTCTGACGATGGAATTAATTTCTTCACCACAAGAAAGGACGATTTAATCCTCGATTTCGTGTGCTCTATCTTCTCTGTCTTTTATCTTATTTCGATTTCACTAATTTCTGGTGAGAGGTTCTTCAGGTGATTTCAGATTGAACTTTTTCTCTGTATGAATTCGCTTGCTTTATCTGCAAATATCTTGCAACAGTAGATATCCTTCTCTACGGACCTTCCATTTTGATAATATATAAGTTCACATTTGTTACTGTGATCTAATGCTATCTCACATCTCAGGGATAAACTTAGAATAATCCTCCATTGGAGAGCACACTAAATTAGTACATCCATTGAAATAAATACAGAATCAAGTCATGATAAAAAAAAACTATAGTATTATATTAGTAATTAGCTAGCTAGGAGAAAGTGTACTTATTTCATTCATTCATTTGTTTGAACTAATAATTGGAGTCTAATATTGAAGAACACAGGGAGTATAATTCAAATCTATGTGTCACTGGACGTGGTGTGGCTATTGTCACAAAGTGCATAAACTAATTAATCTCTCTTGGATATAGCAAGATTATAGTCTCAATATTATTTTTCTTTTCTCAATTGCACTGTCCAAGCAGAACACCTTGTATGTTTGCACTAAACGAGGCAGCCACTGATGTTTGATGAAGCACCGAAACATGCATTCCTTTAATTTGTGAAAAATAAAATATGCCATCGTGAGACTCCCTCCTTTACTTAAATTGTCATCGCCATTGACTTTTTCCGTGGCGTTTGATCATTCGTCTTATTCAAAAAAAAATTTCAAATATAAAAAGTAATATGGTACATTTCAAGTTTCTTTAGTGATAAAACATATTCCAACAAAATATATGACATTTGTTAAACTTTATTTGAATAAGACAAATGGTCAAACTTAACAAAAAAGTCAACGGCGATAACAATTTAGTAAGGGAGTAGTACTTAAAGAGCATATACATGAATAAAAGGTTCGATTTGACAATTTTGTTGTGGCCATAATTATGTATAGGTTCGATTTGACAATTTTGTTGTGGCCATAATTATGTATAGGTTCAATATCGGACGGTATATATGCTGAGATTTGGGTCGTTTCACCACATGGTTTCAAAATCTGGGCTAAAATCCAATTTAAACCACGACCATAATTCGGCCGTGGTTCGAACTTCGCGCGCACTCACTATACAAATGTTGGAGTACTAGCTTAGTTCCAGTAACTTGTATTATTACTAGTACCTTCGTTCTGGGAATGATGATGTTTCAAACAACAAATAAATTACGTTGATCTGCACCTAGTGAACTTTTGCTGCCCCAGATGGTTTTTTTAATACTAGACCGGAGGGAGAGGGAATATTGACTAGATCTTAATTACCATGTTTTCATGGGTGACTTGCACGCCCAATATATATACTTATGTGATTTGTCCTTGTCCTCTAAACTACCTAGTATCGCTACCGCCCTATCTTGTACATGCACTGTCGTCATTAGCTGGCTCATCATTTATGCTTTTGTGTGGTGCTGGCCTCTGGCTGATAAGGTCACTCGAATCATGCACTGTTTTCTCTTTCTTTCTTTGTATGGTACCACGAACGTAGAAATATTGGAAGATATCACACCTTTTCACTCCTTACATTCATATTGCACATTGTGAATACGGTCATGCCAGTATGGCAGTATGCCACCAGCTGGTTCTCTGGCCCACATTTTTGGAATCAATAGCCCGCCCCACCATGACTCAAGGAGAGTTGCATGATGTTTCACACACTATTAAGTGCCTTTTGGCAGGATGGCTGCATGGAAAATGAATAATTAAGTTTTTTCATAATAGAATAATAATGCAGTTGACAAAAATCAAATAGGATTCTACTAGATGATTAACATTTGTCTTACATTTTTTTCTTGGGATACACTCCTGCTCCTCAAACGAGGGCTCATGTTGTTGGATTCAAGGCATACACAAGGTTGCACCTTCTAGTTGACCTCGATAAGTATATATAGTTAATTTTTGTTGATTCCTCCATGTTGAAAAATTGATGGACGGGCTCATAAAAAACCATTAAATAGTTGAAATGTCCATATTATGTCATATTTTTAGATGACGCATATATTTTTAGATGACACATCTATACACACACCTTTGAATGGAATAAACTGAGTTATTATAAATGGTCAATTGGGAATTCAGTAAGGATCATTGCTAGAAAACAGAAAGCACATTCAAGATTTATTTTCTTGTGGCCAACAAGTACATTCAAAGTTGAAAGCTCCTCTGGTTACACGCACTTTCCTTAGATCCCATTTGTGTCGCGCAATTTCGTGTGGCTATTACATGAGTGGAGCTCTTTTAGTGGGGGCATAAATCATTTGCTAATCAGCGGGAGATCACTGTCTGCAATGGTGAAGACGACCCGAGCACCATTTTTATTGCTGACTTTTGCCGCATGGTTTGTTAATTCTTATTTTGTGCAACGCCTTCTTTCATTCACTCAGAAGCGCGCGTAAGGTTTTGTTCGATTGAAATTTCGAGTGATCACCCACATGATTCTATATTAAAGAGACAGATCAATAACGTTGGACACAATAAATTAATAATCGTGGATGGAGAAGGTTTGGCGTGTGATGTCATCTTCTAAATAGCTAGGTCAGTGCCGTTGTGGATGATTATGGTACCTCAACATTGGATTGCTCACCACCACACTATTGTCAAGCTGATCTATGGCCAACTGTTAACCGCCACAAGATCATAGCAAGTCATGTTGTCTCCTTCAGTCTGTATCAGCAATTGCCTCTATGGCTTGTCTACATAAAAATGCATCACGTATGGTAGGCTATAAATAGTCAGCAGTAAAATGAACTGAGAATATATTGAAAAAAAATCCACATGTATTTTCAAATATCCTCATCCTATAAGATATGGATAAATAATAAATAGATCAAAGAGTATTCAAACCACGCAGCATAAGGCTGTAATTTCTTTTGCGGGTATTACATAAGGTTGTAATTTAAATTGGCGAATTTAATATTTACCAAATGTAATAGATATTTTCTGCTACTTGTATACACTATTAAAAACTTAAAATACTGTAATTTGTAAATTAGATTTGGAAATTTACTTCAAAGGAACTTTCCAGAGTTTGCATCATCATAATTTGTATATACATGTTGATATGACCTAAAAATAAGAAGTGAAAATATTTTGCAATTTTCCAAATTGGTCCAAGAATTTGTAGGATCATCTCCTTGTTTGGGGTATTCCTGGTTTTATTATCATAATAGAATCAAAGTTCTCGCAGTCTAAATAAGAAATCATAAATGTTATTGTCAGACCTGGGCAATCAGTTAATATAGTTATTGCGGTCAATTTCTTTGGTTTTACATAATTTTTATTTTCAAAAAATAGAAACCAAAATAATAAAAATAAAATTTAAAACCAAACCTAATTAACCAATATAATTATTTTTGGTTTTTCTGGTTATTTGGTTTAAAATTAAATTTCGAAAAACATGGTGGAAAGGGTAAAATAAGTACAAAAATGGTACAAATATAACACGATAACATCTACCGTACACTAACAATGATTTGAATGAGAATATATAGAATTCTTATTACATCAATATCCCTCAGCCACTGAAAGAGATAAGTAAGTATTTGTTCACAGATTAGTGAATATAAAAATATGATAGAATTCAATTATCTCGGTTATTGCAGTTTTTAAATATAAAAAATTATAAAAATTGGTAATTACCGAACAAGCTAATTTTGAAAACTGAAATAATTCCAAATCAACCAAGTAGCATAAAAATATTGGTTATATGGGTTCGATTTCGTTTCAATGTTCAGTTTAATGATTAATTGCCTGCTACCCCTAGTAGTTATTGCTGTATGGTGGATTAATTTTGGCCTTATATTAATGAAAAGTTAACTACCGGTATCACCCAAAAGAGTAAAAAATACTGTTCATCAATAGAAGAAAAATAAAACACAAATGACTGATTGACATAATCTATTTGGAAACTTTGGGTTTCATCATATTTTTTCTAGTATATGCTAGTCAGCCATGTATAGATAGTTGATGGTACCATTATCGATAATTAAATTGTTATTTCCCAATAACTATTTTGTATGAGTATCATATGGTAGAGCGAGCAGAAATCATGGAACATAACACGCCTTATTTATCAGGCATGTTCTAATGAGTGGATTTGCTACAATGGTGGGTAGCTACTCCAGGCCTTGCTCCCGTAGGATGCATCCCCCAATGTATAGAACATGAATCATGCATGTATGTATGTTTGGACGATGAAATATACATATAGATCATAGACAATTGTGTGCTTCATCAAGTATCCAATATATTGGGATTCTCATGAGTCATCACATACATGTTAATGGTAGAGAATCTAAACTCACTAATATATCATCTAGTTCATAATGTCATGACGCATGAGCTACACTGAGTCAGATCTAACGGGTAGGAGGCGGTATATGGCTACTCCCTTCAGGGTACCCACCATGATAGCCTTATTTTATTAGAGAAACTTTGAGATAGACCCAATCTAATCTAGAAGTTCGAATGAGTAGTTTCAATTCTTTGAGCAGAAATTGTTTTTATACTTAGTTTTTTTTAACAAGGTTTATGCTTACGAAAAAATCTTTGACTCCAACTTATCTATTAGAATTACTTATCAGATTATTCTGCCTTGGCTTATCCATTCAAAATGTTTGTAAAAACAAACAACTTATTCGATGACAGGGGAGAGGGTGAGCTACAAAAAGTAGCATTTTTTTGGCTTGGCAAAAATAAGTTATGATGGTATAAAAATAAAAATGGCTTAAAGATGCATATGACCATAAGTTATTTTTGTTTTCAACCTATTTGGCAGTCTTTATGACATAAGCCAAAGTCAAAGCTATTCCATAAATTGTGCCAAATAGACCCTTAATTTCATCTTTGTATATGCTACAGGATAAATCAGATTGCACATGAACATACATGTTGATCTGAGCTATATAAAAAAATATGCGGGCTTACATTATTTTAATATAGTTAATAATGTGCCCGGCCACAGTTCTGTCTGAAATTTTATTTCACCATCCTCAGTTATAAGAACATAAATCAATGATAGTTCTTATTTTTTTATCACATTGTCTAGTATTCTTAGGGAATTTACCTATAGTACACATAGGAGGCAAAGAGAGGACAGCTGAACAAAAAGAAATTGCATGTTTTTGTTGCCTTTACTGAGCCATACTTTAGCTAAATTAGGGTATCATGACAAATAGTACTAGATTTCAAAAATAAAATATGACCATGCCAAAATATTGTCAATAAGCTACAAGACGCTGAACATTTTCTGGCTAGCAGATCGATTTGGCTCTCATTCAGAATTTTCTTTGGAAAAACGAGGGAACTTCTGCAATTTAGGTATTGCCATGAGGTCAAGAATGAAAGCAATTAACAATAGAGAAAATCACTAGAAAATAACTTCTAACACAAACTATAACATATAAAAGTTGTAGGCATCATGTATTAATTACTCCATTGACCATATTCAGATGGAGCACAGTGGGGATTTGTCAATTAATCGTCTTTTTAAGTCATGCATAGGAAACAAGGACAGATAAAAAAAGGTGCGGTACACAGAATACAATAAGGAGAGAAATAGAAATACATTGCAAATAGAGAAGGTTGTATTGGAAAGCGAGATGACAAGAGTAATTTGGGAAGGTAACATGGGATGAATTGAAGGGAGTACTTTTTAGTGCAAATGCACGTGTTCATAGCAGCAGACTGAAGCATGAACATGATAATTATGCTAACAAGATGAATCCATATTATATGTTATACAATAAATACTAGCCAAGTTCTAATATGTTCTTTGGAAGAAATGGGGGACACCTATGTAAACAATAAATACATACTATATATGATGAATCAGGGTCTGGGATTCAACTAACAATCTTGATCTCGCTACATAGGAAGGATTTAGTACTTGCTCATCAGATGAGAAAAGTCCCACATAGGATATGCACATCTAGAATAACAATAATAAGAAGCTTTTGTAAAAGGATAAATTGAGAGAGAGAGAAAAGGGAAGAAAACAACTGAAGCAATTCTGGAATAATCAAAGTTGTTCTTCTTGCCCAGAAATTCAGTGGGACAGCAACTTTTCAATATTCAATAGCACGCGAGAAGCACTGGTAACGATCGAATTGAAGGTACAGAATAAACTGGCCGGTAACCATATGAGAAAACAGATAAAGCCAAAGAGAAGAGGGTACATGATTCAGGAAACGTTGAAGCCTATCATCACAGGCTCAGCGACAAGTCAAGCTCGTCGGTGCTCTGGGCGTTGCGTAGCAGCTGGCCGGCAGACTGCGTAGGCTGTGCTCCCAGCTGCCTCGTGCTCTCAGTCTCGGACTCAACTCCAGCAGCACCGACGACGTGCTTGTGTTTACGCATGGCGGCGGCGATCTCCCGGCGGCGCTTGGCCAGGGTGCGCTCGTACTTGTGTGCGTTCTGGTGACCGCCAAGCGCCTGCGAGGTGTAGAACTTGCGGTCGCAGTACGTGCAGATGAAGAAGCCAGCCAGCAGCTCCTCCGGCACGGAGGGGTGGAAGAGGCTGAGCTCAAGGTCCAGCTCCTTCTCCATCCCCGTTACAGCTTAATTATGTAGTTACAAAGTTATTGTCCTAAGAGGGGACTCAAATAGTGCTGGCCAATCGGTGCTGAAGAAGTCGAGACAGGACACTGGACTCAGTGGTCGGAGATCGAGCACGTTTCCTTTGTGTGGCAATGCAAAGAGATAACTCAGGCAAGTTGCATGACCGGAGTATTTATTCTCGTATATCCGGGAAAAGTTAGCCACACACTCAATTAGAAGTCACGTGGCTCACCTTCAAAAAAAGTTAGCGAAAACTGGAAGAAAACTTCATAAAATATGACGGGGAACAATGCTAGTACTTGCTACTAGGGAACTCCACCGTTTCCTCACTAGACCAGTATATATCTCAGTATACAGTCTCTGTCAGAAAAGATACTGTTTTTTTTTCGTTTGCTATCTATTATGTTATCCATAAATAACTCCAAATTGCTCACCAATTTATAGCTCAGTATAGTTAATTTCGTTTTTTAATTATTTCCCATAACATACTGCCCCTTCAAACCACATATGTATGCATATGCTGTTTCAGCCTCTTCTATCCACCTTTGGAGGATAACTTTAACTCGGTCTACTCTAATTAGTTCTACCCACCAATAGATTTTGTTTCCTTCAAAAACCTTTTCCTGATAACCCTGCGATGTGGTGGATGGGAGAAAAGGAAGAGAAAGTGTTTTCAACATATTTGCAATTTTGAATATGCTAATAATTGAGGTTGGTGTTTTATACTATCATTCTTCTATTCAAATTACAAGTCACAAGCGTGTGATCAGAAGGAGTACTCAGTCGTATTTTAACAATTATAAGAAAATCTATAAACCTGAAGGAACAAGGAATTATGTTCACTTCCCATACCCACAAATATAAGTATTTCGGGTTTTGTTCAAAGACCTTATTTTTATAAACATTGACCAGTGATATCTTAAAATAAACTATTTCAAATAAAAACAGTTGCATATTAT
Organism: Chloris gayana; assembly: GCA_031894775.1. Classification (NCBI taxonomy): domain Eukaryota; kingdom Viridiplantae; phylum Streptophyta; class Magnoliopsida; order Poales; family Poaceae; genus Chloris; species Chloris gayana. Next base: position 463,454 of record JAUNZO010000601.1, read on the forward strand.
GATAGTTATTGGTTTCAAGATGACTCTAGTGAAAATACTTTTATGTTGTAAATCTTTATCAATTTACACAACCAAACTAAAAATTTATTTGTTGGTGCCTTGGTGGATCGATGTGATACTGCCTTTCATATAAATCTGTTGGGAAGGAAACTAGAACCAAACCAGAGTGTGATACACTTCTTTCCAAGACCTCTACTATACTAGTACTCCCTCTGTTCCAAATTATAAGAGACTTTTGACTTTGGGAGATTACATTTGACTTCTTGTCTTATTTAAAAAATTTGTGCAAATATTTAAAAAAATTATTTTCAAAATACATTTAATGATGAAACAAACCATAATAAAATAAATAATATTTGTACAAATTTTTTAAGTAAACGAACGGTCAAACGTGATATCCGAAAGTCAAAGACGTCTTGTAATTTGGAACAAAGATCTCAACAACACTTCAAAACTGATATTAGTACCTAGGCAAAAGGGACCATCCATTCTCCATCGTGTAGCGCAAGCAGGTGTCATAGCCGTTCTCTGTCAATGTCCTTGTTCTCTTCCGCTAGTAGGTACTAGGTGCTGGTCGTCTTGTGGCTCCCATGCCATTATTAATTGACGTCGGTCTTTGCTTGCTCCATGTGGCTAGGGCTAAAAATGAGGAGCAGCCCTGTCGGAAACTCGAGATGGTTTCGTCTATCATGTGCGTTAAGAATTATGGTGAATTCTGTTCGATAAATTTTTTTGAGATACATTCAGCTACATGGTACTACTCAACACACAGTTTTTTTTTTTTTTGTCTCTGACCCAACGCTAAACTCAAACCCCAATTACTAGTCACAAGTTATAGTTCAGTAAAGAATGTGTTACTTTGAAATTTCGTAAAAAAGTTTTGGCTGATATGCTTCTGATAAATCTATTGGCTACAGTATATGCCAACAATACAGACTTGACAGTAATATAATGGGCAACGATTAAGGGCCTGTTTGGTTGGTGACTAAGAGGTTGTTTGCTTTCCAGCCACACTCTGCCACCGCCACAATGCCCGCGCCACAAAGTGTGGCGAGCTTTCTCGGCGCCATATTCACCACGGAACAGTAAGACTGAAAAAACGTGGCAGGCACACCTCGGGGCGAGCAACCAAGCACTGGCCATATTTTTTGTGGCTGCCGAACTTTAGGTGTGGTCAACTATGGTCGGAAAGCAAACAACCCCTAAGGTTGCCACACCTAAGATTAGTCAAGTGTGGCTTGCCATAAAAAGTGTGAATAACAAATTGCTAGCCACAAGTATGGCAAACTTAGGTAAAAACTTAAGAGTATGACGTGTGGGACATGGTACTAAGAAACAGTGGCAAGCCCCAAATATGGTAGTCAACCAAACAGTTGCCTAAAAATCTTAGCACGACTAATCTTAGACGTGGCAACCTTGGTCACCAACCAAACAGACCATAAGACGTGGCCTTTTACTCTGCCAATGCAAGATATGAGAAATCCTGCGATAAGTACTACTCCTCTGTTCCTCATTGTAATCACTCCTCCACTCTTATAGGAATGCTTACAATAAGAAACGGAGGGAGTAGTCTGCCTTTCATGTGCCAGCATTCCATACTGCAAAGAGAGTCACGTGGAAAAGAAAGTAGCACGGTATATATGTTAAACTGACAAAGCATGTCTTAGTTGGAACACAAAATAATTGCGTTTTAGATTATTGGACATGGATAATAAATGTCCCTGCTAATTTAAGGAGCACAAACTCTACCATGATGATAATATAGGAACATAGCCAACTAAATTGTCATGTACATTGGGAGAACAAGTAGTCCTCCACGTCTTGTTCTCATGCGATGTTACCAAGAGTTCAGGCTCCCCCTGCTTCACCAGACTAGGGCAAAGATTAGTTACTGATTTTTTGGGAACATTAAGAAATTAAGCAATAGTTACCTTGTACAGTACTACGTTGTCCAGAAATATAGCTGTGCCTTTTAATAACCAAAACAGTTTGTAGTAAATTATTGCTGGATAAAAATAAAGTATCAGATGGATAACACCCTGTTCAATTTTATCCGTGAAAAAGTACACCTGCCAACACAACGATGATATGATTATGTTGTGACAGTATTGTATGATGGATATGTACTACTCCACAAAGGTTTATTCCTGTATGCGCAAGCTTTTGAAATAGGAATCCTTGTCACTCATTTGTATGGATCAAAGCAAGGGGTCTTACATATAAGTAGCAGAAGAAAACTAAACAAAAACGTCTAATTAAAGATGCACCAAGCCACCTAGGACAGTTCGCAATTCCTCTGATTCTTTTTATATATGACATTGGCTTCTTCAAAGATATATTACCCCCTTTCCAAAAATAAGTGTTTATCGACTTTCACATACAACGTTTAACTATTTGTCTTATTCATTTTTTTATAAAAAAACTTATAAATTTTTTGAATAAGAAAAATGATTAAATGCAATGTTTGAAAGCCAACAAATGCTTATATATTAGAATAAAGGTAGTAAAGTGACTATTAGTAGGGTAGTAATTATGTAACCAATATATGCCAGCCTTTTACTACTGCCAGATCCGACATCATGCCCTGTCAGTTGCAGACGCTGACGCTGGCGCCAGTAATTTTGGCACATGATCGTATTGATCGATCTGAGCCATCCAGCCGGACCCGACCTGCAAATGTATCGATCCATGCTCTCCACTGTTGTCCGTCATGTTGCGCTCTCCACTGCTGTCCGTACGTCGTGCTGTTCTTGGCCCTTGCAATTTTTCCTTTTGCACCTTTTCATCGCTTCATTAATTCACTGTTAGGGCAATCTAGATACATTTAGTCGCGCAATTATATCTAGATAGTTACAGTGATTTTGTTATCACATAATCCCTTTTCGGAAGTTCCAGAGCCAATAAGGAATGACCGATGACTGAGGTTTCTCCCTAAAATAGTTCGTTCACACATACTACTCCCTTACTAAATTGTTGTCGTCGTTGACTTTTTTTGTTATGTTTGATCATTTGTCTTATTCAAAAAAATTTAAGAAATATTATATATTTTGTTGGAATGTATTTTATCACTAAAGAAACTTGAAATATAACATATAACTTTTTGTGTTTGAAGAAACTTTTTGAATAAAAGAAGACGAATGGTCAAACGTAACGAAAAAAGTCAATGACGACAACAATTTAGTAAGGGAGGGAGTAACAATCATGCCGAAGCATGTCTAGTTTTATTCTGCTATCCTCCAAGCACATATGTAAAAAACCAAAGACCAGTCGGAGGAGGGGGACGGCTAGGAGGGTGAGGATGAAGGTGAGGGTGAGGGTGAGGAGGAGCAGGAGAGGGAGCAGGTGGAGCAGCAGCCCACTGTGTGGCTGTGGGGTCCTACGCGACTCCCCGACAGAGTTGATACTTGTGTCCACGCGGCCGGTAATTCGACCAATAATGCCAGCGTAAGTAACTTATGACTACTTCTTTTATTTGATAATGTGAAAATCTTTATTAATATCAAAGCTAATCTTTTATTCTTAATCACTTTTCGTAAGAGTTGGAAAGTGATCACTCCAGTATAGTCACAACCGCAAGGTGAACCACATCCTTGGTGCTTTGGTCAGGCAGCACTTCCCTTGTAAGGTTCACATTGGTGAAAGGTACGAGCCGAGTGGACTTGGGAGCACCGCCGCGTCGTCACCGAGCAAATCGACGCATTCAACAGGTGCTCCGTCAACAAGGTGGATCGAGTGGTGTCGAATTATGGGTAAGTCTTTCTCGCTCTACACTTTTGATTCATTGCATTCATTGTCCAATTATGCAATAATGACTGAACACATCATGTCTACATGTAGGAATTCTACACTTGTGAGCCAGGGTACGAGGAGATGGCTAAAGTTGTGACTCACAACCGATGTCGTAAGCTCGTGAAGGACATGCAGTACGAGGCGCAAGTTCGGTGCGTCATTAACTACTATGG